>JAMPIV010008128.1:0-378341 GCA_024509875.1 Oreohelix idahoensis | reverse complement strand
GGAGGGCGGTAAGGGGGTGGCGGGGGGGGTGGGTGGATTGATGGGGTGTGGGGTTGTTGGGGGGCGATTGTGGGGGGTAGGGGAAGGGGGGGGTTGGGGTGGGCTGGGGGGGTGGGGGGGGGGGGGGGGTGTAGGGGGGGTAGGGGGGGGGGTAGAGGATTGGGGAGAGGGTGGTGATGGGGGGTGGGAGGGGGGTGTGGGGTGGGTTGTTTGTTGGAGTGGTATATTGATTATTGGTCGGGGGGGGGTTTATTGTGGTGTGTGTATTGGGGGTGAGGTTGGGGTGGTTGGTTTTAGGCAGATTATTGTGGTGGGTGGGGTGGGGGTTTGATGGTGGGGTGAGGGTGGGGTTAGTTGGGTATGTTGTGTTGGTAGGTATTTAGTGGTGATTGGGTGTTGGGGGGTGGGGGTTTTGGGAGGTTTAGAGGGGAGTTGGTGTTATGTTATGGGTAGGTGGGTATGGGAGGTTTGTGAGGGGGGGGGGAGATAGGTTGGGTTGGGGGGTGATAGGGGTATAAGGGGGGGGGTAGTGTTAGGGGGTATAGGGGGGGGAGGTGGGAGGGGGGGGGGGGTAGATATGTGGGGGGTGGTATATTGAAGTGATGGGAGGGGGTGGGATGTGGGGATATTTGGGGTATTGATTTGGTTGGGGTGGTTTGAAAGGTTGGGAGGTTTTGGGGGGGGGGATGGGGGGGGTTGATGTGATAGGATGTTTGTTTGGGCATATGAGGGTTATAGGAAAAGGGATCTGTGATGGGGGGGGTTAGTGGTAGTGGGGGTTTGAGTTATTTGGGGGGGTGGAGGATTTATGGGGGTGGAGGGGTATTAAGGGGGAAACCACACCCAAGAAGACTGGAGGTGTTAGTATGGGTATTGAGGCAGGGTGGATAAAGGGGTTTTTTCGATAATGGGGGGGGGGGGTGGGTTAGGTGAATAGAACAAAAATTTGTGAACATAAGATTGGAGTAGATGTGTTTCTGGGGGGGGGGGAATGGTTGGGGGTGAACGAAATGGGGGATTATGTTGGGCATGGTATAAGGATGGGTCCTCTTGTATTGACCATGTGGGGGGGAAAGACTTATATGGCCCAATGACTCAACACTAAACTCAAAGCTATATGGAGTTAAAGAGGAACTTCAAACAACAGTCGAATTCATCATGAGAACTCGTCTGACGGTGTAATCATCAAAGATGCGATCGCAAGAAGAAGAAGAATTCCATAAGTCAATGGACAATGATTTTGGTAGCCACAGATTGGGCGTGATGACGCCACTCCAACGAAACATCCAGTGCTAGTTCTCCCAAAGACATTATAGATAATAGTAATATTAACCATTCTTATAATGTACTTATGTACACAAATTACATTTGATTTTATGCCATATATATATGCATTTCATTGATAAATCCATATCATTTCATATGTTCTGACCAAAATAAAATTTGGTTCAGAACTAATAAATTTAAAAAATTGTTAAAACTTAAACTAAAACAGCCAGAGTTAGTTCAGTGTATTGTAGAATTTATTATTATTGTTAGACTTATTGATTACATGTGTGTGTCTGTATATTACATTAACTACACATTATATTTCAGTACCCTAGACTTTTTAACGTAGCTAACATTCATAATAGTCTAATAAGTCTGTTTGAGGTCGTAAGTGGTAGCAGAAAGGCCTTCTGTAATTCACATAAACTTTAATCTCAGGAGCCTTCACAGCTGACCTCATACAGTGCACTAGGTAACATAACAATCATACAATAACATCAAAAACCACTACAACTTTATTAAAGAAGAAAAACATGGAATTAATGCATATCATCATACACAGCATAAATTACATCAATAATCAAAATATTCATCACTAATCCTCAATAATGCAAATACACACCCACAAACACACACACCACCAACACTCATAAAACCTGCAGAACACAGAGAAATGAAATAACTGTCTGACAGTCTATCCGTTTTTTCGTGGGATCAAGTACAATGCTTTTGACAGTGTCTTTTACGTAAAAATATACTCCATGGGGGATGGACGTGACTTGTATAAATCCACTGTAGTCGCTATTGCTGGTGGCACCCCTGATTTCGCGATGGGGACTGGAAGACTGTCTATCTCCTGCTGACCAAATAAACGAACTGAGCTACAGTCCGTCCGCTTTTGTGGGACCAAATGGAATAGCTCCAATGTCTTTACGTAAAAATATACTCCATGGGTGATGGAATTGACCTGTAAATCCAAGGTAGGCGCTATCTTTGGTGACCCCTAATTGCGTGAGGGGCTGGAACTCTGTATTTACCTCTGGCCGCTTCTAAGTGCGAAGTTCTACCTAATCCAGGAATACACCAGACGAAGTCACTTGAGGACAACGAGTCCTTTTGCGCTCTTTATCCGGCGCTAGATTTAGCTTGCGTGCTGGGTAGTAAGTCCTGTGTAAACTGGTTTGGCTGTGGTTTGCTGAGTGCCCCGTTTAGGCACACAAAGTCGGGTGCTATCAGATTCTGCTATAGACATGCAGGGCGGTTTTGATATTCTGGAAGCGGCAATGCTCTGGCTGGTAATCCAATAGGCGAGTAGGGAACTACTACTGCATTTGGTGATTCCAGATTTAGCGTTGGCTCCGTTGCACTGCGTGAGCTTAACTTGGCGTTGACAAAAGGGTTTAGGTTCAGGAACGAGGTTGACGACTCGTGACGCTAGCGGTATTCAGAAACCCTCTAGATCGAAGAGAATATGACGTTCTTCGCCTGACTGGAGTCTGCTCTAGCGATTCGGTCTCCCTGAAACTGAGACCCAAAAAAAGACACCCTTAACTTCAAGCAACGACAAAATCAATCTAATGTTTTATAACCTAGTCATGCTCCGCTCCTTCCATTCTATCAATTATAGCATGTGCCCGCATAGGCTTAATATCTTTTGTACACCCATGTACCTGTCATTAAATGTTCTGACAGCAAAATCTACTCATCTTCTCCCAATCTCAACATACAGGAACTCTAACCCTGTAGTTACAGTTAAATGAATATGCTTATTCATCTTACAACATTAAATGAATTTACATAAACAGATTACAGCATTTGACATTTACACAAATAAATCGTATGTCCCCTTGGGGAAATATATTAGCATTCCACAAAATGAGTACATAGAAAATGCAATGTTCTTGCTATAATAATACAGTTGTGGCTGAATCATAAGATAGAGTTATATCTATGCCTGGTGACTGCTTTCTGTGAAAGTTATAGACTAGAGTCTGTCGTGGTTGAGTTAGAGTGTAGAGTATTTGTCGAGTTGGACAACTGTAGTGAAATCGACAAGGGATAGTGGACTGACAGAGTTATAGATTACACTTTAGATAAGGTGTAAATAGGAGATGGACTTGAGACAACCTGGAAGAAGATTTATTCACATGATCTCTCTCTCCAGGCCTCAACTCACTTTTACTGTCTAAGCATCTCCGGCTCTCACTCTTTTCTCTTATCATACATAGAGATTCTAGTAAAGAGCTAAAAATACAAATATGGATGGAAAGGTCGTGAACAGCGTATTAATAAAGGTGTAAACTTTATTAAAGAAGAAAAAGCATGGAATTAATGCATATCATCACAACAACATAAAATTACATCAATAATCATCAATATGCAAAATACACCAACAACCACACACACACCACCATTCATAAAACCTGTAGAACACAGAGAGATGAAATAACTGAGTGTCAGTCCGTCCGCTTTCGGGACCATATGAAATAGCTCCAGTAAGTGGTTTTTTCGTACATATCCTCCATGGGTGATGGAATTAACCTGAATAAAATCACTGTATAGGTGCTATCATTGGTGATTCCTCCCTAATTGCGCGAGGTGGTCTGGAAGACTCTATTTATCTCCTGCTGATCGAATAAACAAACTGAACGACAGCCTGTCCATAGATGGCTGCTCATACGTGCGAGGTTTTAAGTATCCAGAAAATACACCAGAAGAAGTCACTTGAGGACAAAAAGTCCCAGGCGCGCTTATCCGGCGCAAGGCTCCGCTTTGCTGTAAATCCTGTTTAAACTGGTTTGGCTGTGGTTTGCTGAGTGCCCCGTTTAGGCACAAAAAAGGCGGGTGATATGGAGTTCTGCTATAGGCATGCTGGGCGGGTTTGATATTCTGGAAGCCGCGATGCTCTGGCTGGTAATCCAATAGGCGAGTAGAGAACTACTACTGCATTTGGCGAATCCAGATTTTGCGTTGGCTCCGTTGCACTGCGTGAGCTTAACTTGGCGTTGACAAAAAGGGGTTTTGATTCAGGAACGGGGTTGACGATTCGTTGCTAGATGTATACAGAAACCCTCTAGATCGAAGAGTATATGACTTTCTTCGCCTGACTGAAGTCTGCTCTAGCGGTTCGGTCTTCCTGAAACTGAGACCCAAAAAAGAGACACCCTTTTACTTCAAGCAAATAATAAATCACACTAACTTTATACAGAAAGTTTCGCTCCGCTATGGGATTAAATTTATTGTAGTTATTGCTATGATAGTTTAGGGCTGTCTTTAACCATGTCTCCTGTTCCTTAAAAATATCAATTATCAACACGCGCCCGCATAGGCTTAATATCTTTTGCACCCCCAGGTACCTGTCAGTAAATGTTCTGACATCAAAAATCGACTCCTCTTTTCCCAATCTCAACATACAGGAAACCTAACCTGTAGTTACAGTTAAAAGAATATGCTTATTCATCTTACAACATTAAATGAATTTACATAAACAGATTACAGCATTTGACATTACACAAATAAATCGTATGTCCCCTTTGGAAAATATATTAGCATTCCACAAAATGAGTACAAAGAAAATGCAATGTTCTTGCTATAATAATACAGTTGTGGCTAAATCATAAGATATAATTATATCTATGCCTGGTGACTGCTTTCAGTGAAAGTTATAGACTAGTGCCTAGCCACACAAGTAAGCATAAAATGATCCTCCCTTGCCACTAGAAATATCTATCAAAAAGGCATAAGTGACTATCTCCTATAATCCAGAGTTATTACCTGCATCTCACTATTCAGTTTTAAAGTGAACAATCCACACCTGACATTATCTTACAGAAATGACAGTTAATTTTGCTGACTCTTAACCCAATGGTAAGCATTCGTGGACTGATTCTACGCCTAATATCTGTTATTGTAAGTTTAACATTCTTCTTCTTCTTCTTTCGTTCGCTTGAACTATATTGTCTATATCTGCAATGTTGTTTCTTGTATAAACTTCACTGTCTTTTGTAGTTATTCAAGATATTTTCGAGCTCTAATTTTTTGCTGTAGCCGTCTTTTTTACTATTGACGCCTTCAGCATTCCAGTGCATTATTTTAAATGGTCTTTTCTTTGCTTGGCCAGTAGCTCTATTCTCATGCCTCCTGGCTCCACGGGCAATTGAGAAGGACCCCCAGTAGTAGGGGTTGGGCCCTTCCGAGGCAGAGGGCCCGGCACTGCGCCTGCATGGGTGTCCGTCACAGGGCGAGTGCCATAACGTTTTGCAGATATAGGCATACTTCCATAGCGCATGTGCGTGGCATCCTGATTGCTGTGGTGCGCCTCTTGGCTGGTTGCCTCCGTCTTCAGCACCTTGACTTGCTAGGGCAGACTGTGGTCTTGCTCGAGTGTAGGAGGGCCTGGCCAGTGTTGGTTTTTCAGCCGCTGATGGCTGTACTTGAGCCCCATCTCCACGTCAAGGAGCTGGCCTCGATGGGGTAAGTTTAACATTTAACCCATGATAAACCGTAACAGTTTAAGCACCACTTAATAGGCCGTAGACAGCGCTACCTTATCACTGAATAAATTACTAGGAGAAGTCCTCAGAAATAAATTCACTTCCCTAACAGATATATATAAAAGCTAACATGAATACATCATATTATAATTATAAGATATGTCAACTCACCCCGAAAAATGACTAGAACATAGGCAAACACATTCTAGTACTGTGTTAAAGTTTGCCTTATCTCATGATGGTCATCTACGGGCCAGGAAAATTTACGAATGTCTTTGTCTATTAAAACCAGTCTACTCTTATAGATCACAAGGGACGCTCCCCCCGGACACCTGCATATTTCTACAGAAGTTCGGCGAAAGACGTAATCTAGAGTAAGACAAAAGAAATCGTGCGAAAGTTCCCCAGGTAGAGAAATGCATAACATTATGCTCTATCTTGTCTAAGGGGCGAAAACCCAAAGACTGACCGCGATTGTTATCTCCCCTGAAACAGATCACACTCGTTACCCAGGCCTCAAAGGGTACCAGCCGCTCGTCATCAAACGTTTTAAAGCGACCAGAGAAATTCCCCTGTTGGGACCACAGAGGGTACCCGCCGCTAACGAACCGTTTCTTTCACAGAAACCGTCTTTGGCTCGTTCTAACACTTAAAGCGGACCCGAGAAATGTTTCTCTGGTCGAACAGGTGCGTTTAGATAACATTACGTCTAGCGTTAGCTGACCGCAGCTGGCCAGCGTAAACAACCTCGGGTGGGGTTGAGAAGGTGAAAAAATGTAGGTAGAATATGAAAGAAACGAAAATACAAAATGTCTCGGAAAACAGAACATTTAAGGGAGTAATCAAATTATGGACAAGATGGTAAAATAAATTATCTTTCACGTGACAGAGTCTAGCTACACAAATAAGCATAAAATGATTCTCCCTTTGCCACTAGAAATATCTATCAAAAAGGCATAAGTGACTATCTCCTATAATTCAGAGTTATTGCCTGCATCTCACTATTCAGTTTTTAAGTGAACAATCCACACCTGACATTATCTTACAGACATGACAGTTAATTAGCCTATTCTTAACCCATGATAAGCATCTGTGGACTGATTCTACGCCTAGTATCTGTTATTATAAGTTTAACATTTAACCCATGATAAACCGTAACAGTTTAAGCACCACTTAACTAAGGCCGTAGACAGCGCTACATTATCACGGAACTAAATTACTAGGAGAAATCCTCAAAATGAATTCACTTTCCTAGCAGATATATATAAAAGCTAACATGAATATAATATAATAATTATAAGATATGTCAACTCACCCCGAAAATGACTAGAACATAGGCAAACACATTCTAGTACTGTGTTAAAGTTTGCCTTATCTCATGATGGTCATCTACGGGCCAGGAATATTCACGAATGTCTTTGTCTATTAAGACTCGTCTAGATTTATATGTTTACATACAACGCCACCCAAGACACCTGCATGACCTGATTCTACAGATGTATCGGCGTATGCGTAATCAAGAGAGTAAGACAAAGGTTATTCTAGAGACATCAGAAGTCAACAACCGCAAGAAAGTTCCTTCAGGTAGAGAAATGCATAATATTATGAGAGCTTTAACTCGTCTAAGGGGCAAAACCCAGAGACTGACCGCGATTGTTATCTCCCCCTTTTTCGAAGATGAAACGGTTACCCAGGCCTCAAAGGGTACCAGCCGCTCGTGATCAAACGTTTTAAAGCCACCAGAGAAATTCCCCTGGACGGACCAGGTGCGTGTATGTAATATTACCGCTACGCTGACCGTTTCTGACCAGTGGGGGATTTCTACTGAAAGCCAGAACGTAAACACCTCGGGTAGGGTTTGAGAAGGAGAAAATGAAAGAAAATAAGAATACAAAATGTCTAGGAAAACAGAACATTAAAAGAGTTAATAACATATGGAGTGAAATGGTAAAATAAATTATCTATCTACGTGACACCATCATAAATGAGATCCAAAAGAACCTGGGTCAGTAAAACCCCTTCTAGGAAATAACAACTCTTGCGATAGCGAGTCTACTGAACTAGAAGACTTAGACCACTATACTATACATCACGCCCTCTGTATAAAAAGTAAAAAAAAAAGGACAACTCTTCTTAACCTTTAAGGAGATAGTCTAACTACTAAGCTCCCCTTAATACCACCCGTACTGTCACAGAACCGACCTGTTTAAAAATGTTGCCCAGTTTAGTTGCGACCCGTTTAACATAGACACAGGGACTGTTAGTTATATTAGGGAGCATGTCCAATTATAGTTGACTTTTTGTTCTATCTTTTTGATAAGATCCTTTTATAAAAATAAAATTTTGCCTCATGTCAACGATGCGTGACTCAGTCTTTTAAAACAACGTAAGAGTTCCTAAATAATCATGAAATTCCTTTTAGTTAAATTATATATATAATTATAAAATATATAATATCACTGTGTTTAATATTTTTATCGATACAGATCTGCTACAATTAGATTCCGCGCGGTAAAATTAATTCCATTAAAATTAAATAGTGGGAAAAAACGCATGTGCTGCGTAAAACTGCGCTTTTTAAAAATTTCCTCATAAATTAAAAGTGTACAGTTAATACTTTTGAATTATGTTGTAAAATACCGAGAAAAAAAAAGACAGTTATTACAAAAATAAAATAATAGTTCTTACATTTGTATTACATCCAATGATTCTCTTGAATTTATCTTTCCCTTGATTATAGCCCCAGGCATGTATAAATTTTACCGGAATACTTTAAATAACCTTTTCTGTCATAATTGCAATTTAAGTTACCCCATGGCGCTACCCACCAAGACTTAAAGAGTAACTCTGCCAAAATTCATTAAGTAATAATAAGGCATGTGGAATTTTATACGATACTTACGGACTCAAGGATTTTCACTTGTGTGTGTGCGCGTGCGTGCGTGCGTGCGTGCGTGTGTGTGTGTGTGTGTGTGTGTGTGTGTGTGTGTGTGTGTGTGTGTGTGTGTGTGTGTGTGTGTGTGTGTGTGTGCGCGTGTGCGTCCTTGCATAGAAATTTAATCCTTTCTCGTCACAGGAGACAGGAATTGCCGACCTGAAAAAAGTCTTGATCTTCATTCATGGCGGTGGACTAGTTATTGGTGCGTCCAATCTCTATTTACCTGGAGACCTCGTGACCAGGGTAAGGTATCGTGATCAATATGTTTAGTCATTACTTCTACGTGCTCGTGAAGCAACGTGGGCAGTTGCAATTTTCAGACTGGTGTAGTAGTTCATGTAATAGTTTTACTAAAACATCTCAGCTGTTTAACATTTAACAAAAACAAAAAACTCCAACCAGCACATAAAGATTTGCAGATTCAACAGCTCGTGTCTCTGCAAGTTCAGACAGGCATCTAAAATCTACACATGCGCACAGCTTAGATGAACTGAACCAGACAATAAGTAACAAATTTGAAGGTGATTAGACACAATGATGAAGTCACCACTTAGCATCACATGGCAGTTCGTGTTTTGGAACCTCGAGAGTAACAGAAAAGGAGAACGATTGGAAACTCAAGGACAAGAGAATCATTATCATGTGTATTTTCTTAGTGACATTGTAAATGAGTTCCTTCAAGACAAAAAGAGATAGAGAGAGAAAGGGGAAGATTGAAAGAGAGAGAAAGAGAGATAGTGAGAACGAGAAAGAGAGAGAGAGAGAGAGAGAGAGAGAGAGAGAGAGAGAGAGAGAGAGAGAGAGAGAGAGAGAGAGAGAGAGAGAGAGAGAGAGAGAGAGAGAGAGAGAGAGAGAGAGAGAGAAACTGTAGTCAGATAAGTTAAACTTAAGGATTGCTCAAATTTAGTATACTTGGAAACTCTGTGTGAAGTGCTAGATAGATTTTTTTTTTAAAACACAAGAAACAGCAGGGAATGGAGACTGAATGGGACTGAAGCATCCGGTGGAGAAAACAACATAACATACAGTTTACAAAAATAATGTAAAAAAAGGCACAGACACATTTTAGAGATAGCAATCAGACACTGACGTAACCACAAAGTCTTTGTCGTCACTGTTTTCCAATGTTCTGATCCTAATCTACAGGGCGATGTTATTGTTGTCACCATAAACTATAGATTAAGCTGGCTGGGCTTCTTACGTGGGAATTCCAGCTCTCTCCCTGGAAATCAAGCCTACTGGGACCAGCTGTTGGCTCTCAAGTGGGTCAAGAATAACATTCGGGCTTTTGGTGGTGATCCCAGTGACGTCACGCTGTCCGGCGAGTCTGCAGGATCAATGAGCACACATATACTGAGTATCTCACCGTTAGCCAAAGATCTGTTCAGTAAAGTAAGAAAATGTTCTTTTAACTTCTGTTAGCCTAAGATCTGTTCAGTACAGTAAGAGAAAGTCCTTTTAACTTTCTTTAACAAAGGTCTGTTCAGTAAAGTAAGAGAATGTTCTTTTAACTTTGTTATCCAAAGATCTGCTCATTAATGTTAGAGAATGTTCTTTTAACTTTCGTTAGCCAAAAATCTTTTCAGTAATGTAAGAGAATGTTCTTTTATCATCCGTTAACTAAACATCTGTTTAGTAAAGTAAGATAACGTTCTTTTAACTTCTGTCAACCAAAGATATTTTCAGTAATTTAAGAGAACGTTCTTTTAACTTCCGTTAACCAAAGATATTTTCAGTAATTTAACAGAACGTTCTTTTAAATTCCGTTAACCAAAGATATTTTCAGTAATTTAAGAGAATGTTCTTTTATCATCCGTTAACTAAACATCTGTTCAGCAAAGTAAGAGAATGTTCTTTTAACTTTCTTGGAGGAAAAACAAAGAAAACTGTACAGACTACGTCTAGTAGTTCCAGAAGGTCTCTGAAGAGACAAAGATAGATTAGGACTACTCCACCATCAGGTACACCGTACAATGTGACTAACATAAGGTTGTGCAAACTGCCTCAGAAATCACGGCTGTAAGAGCATGTGACTGCTTGGCCAGGCTTCCCGCAAGGGGACCAGCAGCTGTGGAGGGTCCAAGCTCCAATCTCTGTAAGGAGGACAAAGGAAAATCATGATGTAAATGTCTAGTAGAAAGACAGTGACGACAATATTCATTCAATGTACACTGTCGTAGATTTTTGATAGGAGAATTAAGACTTGGGGTGGTCCCTTCTGAATAGGTTGGAATGAGTGATAGTCACCGTGTGAGATAAAAATACAAAAATAGATTTCCACGAGTGAGGTGGTAGAATAGTGATAGAGGCTGTCTCTGAGAGCGGAAAATCTTCTCTCTCTCTCACCTATCTTCTACGACAGATCTAAAGTAGTCAGACAGTCTAACACATATACATTAAATATATATATATATATATCCACTCACGTGCATGCACATTCAAGTGACGACAGGTAGACACACAGACGTGGGAAACTATAACAAATGATTTTATAAATATCTAGAACGAGCTGACCAACGCGCTTATTAATTCCAAGAGAAATTTTTATTATCATCTAAAATTTCTTCACAACACATAGAAATTACATCAAAAGCATATACAAATAGTCATAAAGTCAATAAAAATGCTACAAAATTGATAGACCCACAGTAAGATCCTTCCCCTCGATGTTTAGCCCACAGTCCCGTTAAAAAAAGGAACAAAAGTGATAGCCCCCCAAGAGTCACAGATATATAGGGTTGAGTCTAAGAGTTAGTTTTTCCGTCTCGTAAATGTATGAACAGAGTTGGATCATCTGATTTAACCTAAGAAAAAAAAAAACTTGCATGTGCAACAATTCTGCAGAAAAAATTAAGACAGCCAATGGGTGCCAAAGTACAAAGGTAAAATCACACTCAGACCTACGTTCGCTCTATTCATTCAGACGAGCTCACGTGCACATATTCACAGCTTTGATAACCACTCCTGGAACAAAACCACTATTTTAGGACTTGTTCATACAGAATCTTCAATGGTAATCTTGCGCCAAGACAACCCCAGGTCCAAAAAACGGGTTGAATTCACCACTTCCGGGACCGTTCTCTTGGGAATACTATTGTTTTAGATGTCTGTTTAAGTCACATAAAATTTGTCCAGGCACGAGCGTTAACAACGAGCACAGTGTCGCTAGCTTAGGTTTCTAGAATTGAGGAATGTCAGATCGGTGTCTACTTTCAGGAGGGTACTATATTTGGTCACCACAATACTAGTCAAAACTCTGTCGGACTGTTACTGATATTTGCTTGCCACAGCGGGCTGATCTGTACTTAAATGTTATTTCTGAAAGAATTAATTCCGGCGCGATAGGCCTTTTACTTCATTTACTGTAACAGTTCATGTAATGAAAGTGCTTAAATTCTTTACAGATAATGTTCACGTACTAGAACGCTGGCAAAGTTTGGGTACCACAGTATTCACTGAATAAAGAAAAATACACATGAAATATTTTTACATATTATGTACTCAATATAACTGATAATTTAAACTGCAAGCGTAGCTTGTCTTATAGTTTAATACTTCCTGTGAAGTAAGTTATATTTAAAAAATCATCAATCCTCATGAATTAGGAACACGTGCGTATTCCGTCACCATTCATGAGGCTTCTAGCATTTACACGTTAGTTTAAAAAATTTCGTTCTCGTCTGATTATTTAGCAGTAAAATTAACTTCAATATAGCTACCTTGTTGTTTAAGCTAGGAATTATAATTTATTCTGCTCTCCACTGAAACATGTCACTAGAAAATAATACAGACTATATAAATTTGGCACTCTGCACAAAATCTGACTCGTGAAATATGAAATAAGCGACTGAACACTTTAAACACTTCACAAAATACTAGAATATAATATATAATATTTTACCTCACACAGAACTACAGGTAGTCCCACAACTTAAGAATTACATGCTTATATTTATGGAAGTCTAGAAGTTCGACAAATTGTCGAAACAAACTGAGAACTTCGCTATACAGCTTATACTGTTCCGAGCGACCTGTCTACTGCGAATTTAGGAGCGAGAATGAAAATAAAGTTTAACATTCTGGTTATATCTATCAAACAGACAAAGAGGTAATCGTTTAATTTCACTAAACGAAATAATCCCCCTTTCCGTCTATATCACTTACGTAACTGTCATAAACTGCCACGTTCTGACCGAGAGGGCGCGTGTCAGTTGCGAATCTCAGACAACTTGTCTGCAATGCAGAGGCAGTTTTTGCACCTACGTTTAACAAACTGACCGAGAAACGTGCGTGTCAATTGCAAAGGTAGACAACTTGTCTGAAATGCAGGGCAGTTTTCACACTTCAAGCTGACCATGGCCCACCGTGAATGCAATGTCAGGTCGGATTTCCAGACAACTGTCTCGTACTGCGTCGTAGAGATGTCAGTAATCACGCCTTACCTAAGCGCTCAGCCGAAGAAACCGCGCGTGACAGGTGCAAATGTAGACATTTAATCTGCTCTCATGTCTGAGATAAGCGAAAGTCACAGTTTCGTTCACTGACATCTAATGCAATAGAATGCATGTTAACGCTCTCTCTCTGACACGTTATGTCATAACTGCGTTCTCAGTTTAATCAGCCATGAAGTGCGTTTCTAAATGAGAAACGAAACTGGCGAAATATAGAATGGGAAAGATATTATTTCTCGCAAACGAGTGGGTGCGAAAAATACAGGAAAAAGGAAAAGAGTGATAATAAAAATAGAGGATACGGGTGACCGAAAAAGAAGAAGATATAGGCAATTTATAGATCATAAATGTCTACGTGACAGAACGTCCCCTCTTTAAGATATGGAAGCACTCCATGTCTACGTTATGGAAATAAATTTCCTATATCCGTAGCTTCAGGGTGTCTGTCCTCTTCCCTCTTATCTCCCCCCTCCATCTCTGTCCAATTTCTACTCAAGTCTACTCCTAAAGTTTCCTTCCTCTGGAATGTCTCCCATGCGCGCTTGAAAGAGCGTCGCCGCTTCTGACATTTTTGAAAGATTTCGTGTGTGTGCAGTGGAGTTTCCCTGCCACTATCGTCATCTTCGTCAGTTTTGGCGATCGTCAGGAGATGGTCGGAGGTTGGCACTGGTTTTTCCAAGTAACTCTTTAACAGATTTAAATGGAAAACCTTTTCCTTTCCTTGAATAGAGATCTGGTAGTTAGCCTTAGAAATATTTTTCAGGACGGTAAACGGCCCTTGCCATCCGATCCTCAGTTGGTTGTTCTCGGTAGGGAGTAACACCAAAACTTTCTCTCCTGCTTCTAATTCTCTCTCTTTCGCGACTTTCCTGTATCGGTTAGCGTGCTTTGTGCGTGCTCGTTTAAAGTTAGTCGTTGCTAGGTCCCATCCTAGTTTCAACCTATCCTTTAAATCCGATACGTATTTACTGGCTGAGACAACTGTCTCATCAGCCTTCTGGTCTGCCAGCGACCAAAGTAAGGCTTCAAGCGGCCCCTTTATGGGTCTGCCGAATAAAAGCGTAGCTGGCGGAAATCCTGTGGAAGTATGAGGAGATTCTCTGTAGCCAAATAAAGCTGTCGGAATGCAACAATCACAATCTTCAGGTTTCACTTGTGCCAGTTTACTTAACATCATGTTGAGGTTTCCATTAACACGTTCCACGAGCCCATTTCCGGCCGGAGTATAAGGCTTTGTGTAGATGTGTTGGGTCCTCAAGATCTTAACGATCTCATCCATCAACAGGTTTCGGTATGGGGATCCGTTATCCGTCAACACTTGCTGAGGGAATCCCAACCGAGTGAAAATCTGCACGAGGGCTTCTGCGACATGCTTGGCATCTGCGCATGTTAGCGGGATAGCTTCTTCCCATAAAGTGCATGTGTCGACTAAGGTCAGGATAAACCTGTTCCTTCTTTTAGTCCTTTCGAAAGGCCCTAAAATGTCGATCACAACCTGTTCGAATGGTGTTCCCACTATTGGCATTTCACCCAAAGAGACTGGGGGTGCCCGCTGCTTGGGTGGCACACGTTGGCACTGGGCACAGGATTTGACATACCTGATAATCTCAGTATTCACTCCTGGCCACCAATAATGAGTGGTTATCCGTTGGTTTGTGGCGTTCTGTCCCATATGTCCGCTGAAGGGAAGAGAGTGCCCCATATATAGGATTTTGCTTCTGTACTGTTTCGGTACTAGGAGCTGATTGTAACCTTGGTTAGGCTTGCCCGTTCTGCGATAAAGTACACCATCCTTAGAAAAAATGTCCCCGTGCTGTCTGGGTTCCTTAGCCATGGGCAGTTTCCTAAAGCAGGGTGCCAAAGTAGGGTCCTTGTATTGCGCTTCTTTAAGTTCCATAGGTAACAAATTAGGCGCAGGCTCCCGTTCCTTCTTGGTTTGCCCGACAAAATCAGAGTGCACCAATCACTCACTTAGAAACTCCACAAAATCGGACGGTCTCTCCTGTCTCTTGACCGGGTTTGACCAGGTTTCTGGCAACAATGCAATCTTAAGAAAGCCCCGTGTCAAATAAACAAGGAGTTTGAGAACCGTTCAAAATAACAGAACCTCGCGTTGAGGGTGTATCCCCAACAGGTTGGGAATCACTGTCAATAATTCCGCCTTGCGAGACTGTTAGTAAGCATCCGATGCGTTTAGGCTCGGTGTGCTCACTCTGATCATATGTTCCGTGCTCAGGGGTTCTCCCTTTGCCACCTTGACCTTTCTGGCCACGCTGCCATGAAGGGCGGTCGGGTTGATCAGACTGCTTACTGTGGTTGGGATACTTGTTTTTGTAGAACTTGGATTTTTCAGGAGGGGGGTTTTGAGGTCCAGTTTCTCGATGGATATTCGGGTTGGAAACGTGATAAGCAAGAGAAGACTGGTCTAGATTATTTTTCCGAAAATGCTCTTCTGTCGGTTTACGTTTTGCGGCCGGTAGTTCAGCCAGCGCATTGTGATATCGCTCAGACTTTTATAAGATGTCTTCAAGCTTTTCTGCCCCCTGCTCGGCTAGGAATCTCCGGGTATCAGCAGACAAAGTGTTCTTTATTTGTTCTGTAATAACAAATTCCTCCAGACCTTCATAGGTAGAGGGGAGCTGTGACAGCTCAAGGCACTTTGTTAGGTATCCCTTCAAACGAGACGAGAACTGTTGAAAAGTTTCAGAGCTCTCTTTCCTGCTGTTGCGAAACAGTTGCAGAAATTTGCGAGCATTCATTTCAAAGCGCTCCAGTAACGCTTTCTTCAACACATCATAGTTGTCTTGTTGGCTGCTTTCCAGTTTGGCGTAAACATCATACGCACTGTTTTTCAGCGCCTGAGAAAGCTTCATGTTCCAACGCGACCTCTCTAAACCGTATAGAGTTGCAATTTTCTCAAATTTTTCTAGCCATGTGTCAATCTTCTCATTAGGACAAGGGAAAGACTCAAGAGTGAAAGACATAGCGTTGAGTTGAAAAGATTGAGGGTTAGTTTGATCAGTTAAAGAAGAATGAGGAGAAGACTCTCCACTGCTGGAGGTAGAGGCAGCACCACGACTTTGGAACTCTAGAATTTTAAGCGCCAACTCGTGCTGTCTATGTTCCCTCTCCTTCTCATGCTGTCTCTCCTCCCTCTCCTTCTCATGCTGTCTCTCCTCCCTCTCATTCTCATGCTGTCTCTCCTTCTCTTTTTCTCTCTCTCTGCGGATTTCCATTTCCTCGTCCATCTTCTTCTGCTCTTTAGCTTCAGCTGCTTTCCTCTCCGCATCATATCTCTCAAGTTCGTCTCTGACAAACGCTTTTGCTTCCTCTCCTTCCAGTCCCTCCTCTCTCGCTTCGTCCCTGAGGAGTTGTCTAAGCTTTGCCCTTTCTGCCATAATAAGTCAGTGGCTGAGACTTAGTCCAGAAAGAAAAGAGAAAAAAGGATGCACTGGTTCCTACCACTTACGAGAAAATACCAAAATTAAAAAAAGATGATATACTTATAACCTGGGATACCTCCTCCAAAAATATAGTGTCTAACTATCGCTGCTATTAATCGGCAATTAAGCACCTAATGCAGACGACTACGCCAACTAAATGGTAGTTAAGATTTACTACTGAAAAATAAGTTGCTACAGTGGAAACAAAATAATTGCAAAAAAATTTTTAAGGAGAAAAAAAATCCCTTAATTTTTAAATCCACTATCAAGTTCACCCCTGAAGACAGTTAGGGTAAGAGAGGCAATTAATCTGGACAAATAGTCTAAAACGCACTCCTTAGCTTTGCTCAAACACCTACTTCTTCAAAACCCTGTGAATGTTATACACTCACAAAACTTTACCAGCGTTTAGTATTACAAAAACAGTAATTAACATATATTCCGACAAAATACTAGTAAACCAAATGTATAATGCTTAATAATGCTGTGGAAAACCAATTATTAGCCGTGTGGTCAGCACGCCCATAAAACAGATCGTTACGTCTAGGGGATAAATTATTTTAAAAAATACAAATCTCACAAGACATCACACTCTTACTCTATATCAGAATAAAGAAAAATCTCAGACGAGCTGATATTTGCCGTCTCGTCTTCCTATTCTAAGTTCAAAATCCCGATAGACGAGACCCCATTTGTCGTACTCGTCTTCCTATTCTAAGTTCAAAAATCCTTCGGACGAGACCACATTTGTCGTCTCGTTTTCCTATTCAAAGTTCAAAATCCCGATAGACGAGACCCCATTTGTCGTAGATTTTTGATAGGAGAATTAAAACTTGGGTTGGTCCCTTCTGAATAGGTTGGAGTCTCTGAGAGCGGAAAATCTTCTCTCTCTCTCTCTCTCACCTATCTTCTACGACAGATCTAAAGTAGTCAGACAGTCTAACACATATACATTAAATATATATATATATATATATCCACTCACGTGCATGCACATTCAAGTGACGACAGGTAGACACACAGACGTGGGAAACTATAACAAATGATTTTACAAATATTCTAGAACGAGCTGACCAACGCGCTTATTAATTCCAAGAGAAATTTTAATTATCATCTAAAATTTCTTCACAACACATAGAAATTACATCAAAAGCATATACAAATAGTCATAAAGTCAATAAAAATGCTACAAAATTGATAGACCCACAGTAAGATCCTTCCCCTCGATGTTTAGCCCACAGTCCCATTAAAAAAAAAGGAACAAAAGTGATAGCCCCCCAAGAGTCACAGATACATAGGGTTGAGTCTAAGAGTTATTTTTTTCCTTCTCGTAAATGTATGAACAGAGTTGGATAATCTGATTTAACCTAAGAAAGAAAAAAAAACTTGCATGTGCAACAATTCTGCAGAAAAAATTAAGACAGCCAATGGGTGCCAAAGTACAAAGGTAAAATCACACTCAGACCTACGTTCGCTCTATTCATTCAGACGAGCACACGTGCACATACTCACAGCTTTGATAGCCACTCCTGGAACAAAACCACTATTTTTAGGACTTGTTCAGACAGAATCTTCAATGGTAATCTTGCGCCAAGACAACCCCAGGTCCAAAAAACGGGTTGAATTCACCACTTCCGGACCGTTCTCTTGGGAATACTATTGTTTTAGATGTCTGTTTAAGTCACATAAAATTTGTCCAGGCACGAGCGTTAACAACGAGCACAGTGTCGCTAGCTTAGGTTTCTAGAATTGAGGAATGTCAGATCGGTGTCTACTTTCAGGAGGGTACTATATTTGGTCACCACAATACTAGTCAAAACTCTGTCGGACTGTTACTGATATTTGCTTGCCACAGCGGGCTGATCTGTACTTAAGTGTTATTTCTGAAAGAATTAATTCCGGCGCGATAGGCCTTTTACTTCATTTACTGTAACAGTTCATGTAATGAAAGTGCTTAAATTCTTTACAGATAATGTTCACGTACTAGAACGCTGGCAAAGTTTGGGTACCACAGTATTCACTGAATAAAGAAAAATACACATGAAATATTTTTACATATTACGTACTCAATATAACTGATAATTTAAACTGCAAGCGTAGCTTGTCTTATAGTTTAATACTTCCTGTGAAGTAAGTTATATTTAAAAAATCATCAATCCTCATGAATTAGGAACACGTGCGTATTCCGTCACCATTCATGAGGCTTCTAGCATTTACACGTTAGTTTAAAAAATTTTGTTCTCGTCTGATTATTTAGCAGTAAAATTAACTTCATTATAGCTACCTTGTTGTTTAAGCTAGGAATTATAATTTATTCTGCTCTCCACTGAAACATGTCACTAGAAAATAATACAGACTATATAAATTTGGCACTCTGCACAAAATCTGACTCGTGAAATATGAAATAAGCGACTTAACACTTTAAACACTTCACAAAATACTAGAATATAATATATAATATTTTACCTCACACAGAACTACATGTAGTCGCACAACTTAAGAATTATATGCTTATATTTATGGAAGTCTAGAAGTTCGACAAATTGTCGAAACAGAGAACTTCGCTATACAGCTTATACTGTTCCGAGCGACCTGTCTACTGCGAATTTAGGAGCGAGAATGAAAATAAAGTTTAACATTCTGGTTATATCTATCAAACAGACAAAGAGGTAATCGTTTAATTTCACTAAACGAAATAATCCCCCTTTCCGTCTATATCACTTACGTAACTGTCATAAACTGCCACGTTCTGACCGAGAGGGCGCGTGTCAGTTGCAAATCTCAGACAACTTGTCTGCAATGCAGGGGCAGTTTTTGCACCTACGTTTAACAAACTGACCGAGAAACGTGCGTGTCATTTGCAAATGTAGACAACTTGTCTGAAATGCAGGGCAGTTTTCACACTTCAAGCTGACCATGGCCCACCGTGAATGCAGTGTCAGGTCGGATTTCCAGACAACTGTCTCGTACTGCGTCGTAGAGATGTCAGTAATCACGCCTTACCTAAGCGCTCAGCCGAAGAAACCGCGCGTGACAGGTGCAAATGTAGACATTTAATCTGCTCTCATGTCTGAGATAAGCGAAAGTCACAGTTTCGTTCACTGACATCTAATGCAATAGAATGCATGTTAACGCTCTCTCTCTGACACGTTATGTCATAACTGCGTTCTCAGTTTAATCAGCCATGAAGTGCGTTTCTAAATGAGAAACGAAACTGGCGAAATATAGAATGGGAAAGATATTATTTCTCGCAAACGAGTGGATGCGAAAAATACAGGAAAAAGGAAAAGAGTGATAATAAAAATAGAGGATACGGGTGACCAAAAAAGAAGAAGATATAGGCAATTTATAGATCATAAATGTCTACGTGACATACACAGACGGACTAGGAAATCAGTATTCATATACACGTCATCACTGTCGTAGATTTCGATAGGTGATTAAGAACAATGTTAGGTCCCTTCCGAATAGAACTGACAAATTTGATGACTCAGTGCGAGATAAGGTAAACAGATAGATTTCACTAGTGAGTTGGTGAAAAGGTAAAGTCTGTCCCTGGATTTGAGAAAACTTCTCTAGCCCAGCCTATCGGTTACGACTAAAAAATATTGTTGTTCCGACAGTTCCCTTTCTATATATTAATATATATATATATATATATATATATATATATCCACCACTCACATACACACACACAGATAAGTGACGACAGTTAGACGCACAAACGTGAAAACTGTACTAATGGAATGTGGATGTTGGGACGAGCTGACCAACACAGAAAATACAGTTTATGTAAATTTTATTTACCATAAAGAAAAAAACTTCACAATATATATATTATCATATATCGAATATAAAGAAAAAAATCATAAAGGTACAGAATTAATACAGAAATAGACCCATAAGTACTATCTCCCCCTGTTGATACAAGATCCCACAAAGAGAAGTTAATTAACCCTCAAAAGGTCAAAAGATTAGCACTATGGTATAGACTTTTGACTATACTGTAAAGAACAGAGTTTCTACGTTATTTTATTCTGAAATTGAACAGTATTAGCAAAACACAGTACGAAATATACAAAGTAAGTACATGGATTATACAATAAAAGAGTTACTCATTCCTGCTTTCTTTCTTTCCATACAACCGTGGCCACGTTCATTCTTTCTTACCTAATACTTGATTTGCAACTTCTGGAACAATCTTTAGGACACACGCACACAGCAAATCCAGTGTTATTTTCGGCAAAGAAAACCCCAGCTCCTCAAAGACAGATTAAATCCACTTCTCCGAGGAACGTTCACTTTGTTACTTTTATTTAGGATTTCTGTTTATGTCACATTAATTAGTCCAGGTAAGAAATTTTACAGTGCTCACAGTGTCAGTAGCTTGAGATTTCCAGTACATAGGAATGTCAGGTCGGTATCTTCTCTCAGTATAAAAATTCCTTCTCACACCACAAATGGTCAAACGTCGGGAAATGTTAATGTTGGTTATGTCGCCACAACGGGCTGAATGTAAATTAAATTGGGAAAAAGAAATCTGGATCTATAGGCCCAGTTACAAAGTCACTCTTAATGTTCTTTGGGTTAGTACTCTGTCTCTTTCTGGGTGTAAACACAAAGCCAGACAGGTTTGCCTTGAAGACACAGATACTGAGTAAAAATGTTCTTTTTATGGTTATTCTCAGATTTATATGGAAGCCGCTGGTAGGGTTTTGGGTTTGACCCAGTACTGTGTATAGGAAGAAAAAATACAAAATACTTAACCACCATATAATATTCTCAATCCTATTCTAAACTCGCGTAAAATATAATATATTTATCCACTTCGGTTATTTAACTTTAATTGAAACTACAAGCCTAGAGCTTATATGATCGTTTAAAAACTCCCGTTAAGTAAATTCTAGTCATTTACAAAATTAATCATCATGAATTAGAAATAAATATATATTTCGTCAAAACTCAGAATGAACAGTGCATTTACTATCGATTAAATATCTTTTACTGGTTAAATCGGTTAGTTAGATTAACGCTACAGCCGGAACAATTTAGCTATAGATTATATTTAGTTCGCTAGTCAATTAGCACAAACAAGAAAAAATCCTAGTGAAATAAAATGATGGACTTAGCCATTAAATCACTCTACACAGAAAGATCTTAGTGAAATAAAATGACGGACTTAACAATTAAATCACTCAAACTTCTATTATAATATTTACCGCAAACACAGAAATTGAACTACTCCAAATCGAAAATACTAAGAAATCAACTATAACAATGGTCTAGAAAATCGAAGCTAGTAGGTTCTGGAAAAATCTGTGGGTACTGAATAATGGATTTTAAAAGCTGGAGAATATATATTAAATTTGCAGAACTTCGCCCAGACTTAATACTTTTAAATCCTTCACTCAGATTTCGGGCTTTTCTTCGGTCGATCTGCGAATCAGAGGAACAATTCACACTTTTACCGCTTACATACTCTGGCAATCAAGTGAAACATGTCCTTTGATCTGGCGATTCTCACCGTGTTTAATTACCTTCCAAACGAACGGATTCAGCGGGAGTAACTGTGATTATCTGCCCTTGGTTTCAGATTAAGTCCCCCTGACCAATGTTTACAGAAAAATACGTTTCAACTTATCGCCCCCTTGGTTTTTCTTCATTTAGCTTATCTCCCCCTTCTCTACAAATCAACCATCCCGTCCCCTCTCTACGCGTTCCGTTTACCTGTCTGATTGCAAACATTCCTCGTAGTTTTTACGACATAGAGAAAAGAAAATGTGCGTGGCAGAATTGAGAGTTTGACATATAGAGAGAAGTGAAGGGGTCTGAGTTTAACAAATAGGTCTTTTGGTAAACATTCCTAAGGCAAATAGAGAAAATAAAATAAAATAGGAGAGCTAATTTAAGAAAGAGACAGATATCTTAGTATAGGAAGGTTTTACGTTAACAAACCGTGCACGGCTCATAAGGAAGCCGGTGAAAGACAGGTGGAAGAAAAATGTAGATGTATGAAATCTATTTTCATAATATCCTCTGCCACAATCACAAGACAAAGAAGACAGTAATGATTACATTTGAGCAGACAAAAACACACTAATGATTAAATTTGAGCAGACAAAGAGGACACTAATGATTAGATAATGATTAAATTTGAACAGACAGACAAAGAAGACAGTAATGATTAAATAATGATTAAATTTGAACAGACAAAGAAGACAGTAATGATTAAATAATGATTAAATTTGAACAGACAGACAAAGAAGACAGTACTGATAAATTAGAGCACACAGACAAAGAAGACAGTAATGATTAAATTTGAACAAACAAAGGAGATAGTAATGATTAAATTTGAGCAGAGAAAGAAGACAGTAATGATTAAATTTGAACAAACAAAGAAGACAGTAATTATTAAATTTGAGCAGACAAAGAAGACAATAATGATTAAATTTGACCAGACGGACAAAGAAGGCAGTAATGATTAACTTTGGTCAGACAAAGAAACAATTATGACTAAATTTGAACAGACAGACAAAGAAGACAGTAATGATTGCATTTGATCAGACAAAGAAGACGGTAATGATTACATTTGAGCAGAGAGACTAATAAAAACAGCTTTAATTGACATGTGAGCGGAAGGATGCAGAAAAGAATATGGACATGTGAGCAGAGGAACAAGTAAAACGGTATTCGTTGATATGTGAGCAGGCAGGCACAGAAAACTATTTTGATTGACATGTGAGCAGATAGATAGGGAAAGTAATATTGACTGATATGACTGCAGTCAAGCAAATAAAACAATATTGGTTGGTTGAAATGTGACGAATCAGAGAAACAGTAGTATGTCAGCATTGTTATTGTTGATCAGAATCGGCCTCATTGCACTCCAGGCAAACCCATAGGTGCTCAGTCTCCCTCAGTATGAATGCTAATCGTTCTGCTGCGCGCTGGTTGTATATACACTGGTTGCATCCCGTCAAGCGTCCATTTCTGCTAGTTTTACGTTTTCTGTCAAATGCCAGCAATCTTAACCTTGATGATTCATCTATTGCAGTGTCATTCTCTAAGAGACGATCATTAATTGCCCCCAGTATCTGTCCCTTATCTATATCCAATGCGCTCACTATGGGAGCTATTGAAGCTAGTCTATAAGCTCTTTCATTACCGCGTTCCCCTGCTTGACCAGTGCAGTAGATCCAAAAAATTTTCTGAAGATTCAAGGCTTCTATGGAGGTTATCCATTCGTGCTGAAGCCATCCATTTAAGACTTTCCGAAGCATGGACCGAGAATCTGACACAATAATTGCCTTTGTTAATGAAGTTGCAGACAGCCACATAAGGGCTGCAGTTGCTGCCTTAACCTGTATTCTCATGCTGGATGTTGTTGTCATGTAAGCCCCGCTGTGTTCTGCGATGACCCTACCCTTTACTTTAGCTGAGAAGCCCCATCCTGATTTCTCACCACAGACCCATCAGTAAACACAATGACATCATCATCCCCAGCTTGACCATTTATCAGTTGATTAATTTCCAACTCTGTTTTCCGATTGCCCCAAGTTCTGCACTCTCTGCCAAGGCTGATGATGACTTGCTGGTAAATAGTTCAGTTCTCACCTGACTTACTCCATTCTTCCCCTTCGAATATATTTTCAAATGTGGTCACCTGATTAATCTTTGCCTCTGCCTGTATTTGTATGTGAGCATGCAAATAAAGAAATGCAGTACTGATTGACGTGTGAGCAGGCAAACACTATTGATTGACGTGTGAGCAGGCAAACAATATTGATTGACGTGTGAGCAGGCAAACACTATTGATTGACGTTTGAACAGAAAAACAAAGAATGCAATATTTATTGATATGCGAGGAGACGAAATAAGAAAACAAAATTGATTGATATGTGAGGAGACGAGCTACGAAAAACATTAATGATTGATATGTGAGGAAACTAACTAAAAAAACAGTAAAGATTGATATGTGAGCATACAGCGTGGAAAAATAGCATTTATTAGAATGTGATATGTTAGACGGATTAGTCATTATTGCTCGCCTTGTTGTTATGTTATATCAGGAAAGTATTAATTATGTATACATAATTTGGCAGAGAGAGTTTCAAATAGAGGTCATACTCTTGAGTGTTATAATCAGATATATTTGTATCATTTACTCACCACATTCTTAAATGTTGTAGTAAGAGAGATTTTTCTAAAGGCCACGCTCTTTTCGTGTGTTATAGTACCATTTGTTCTCATTTACAGACAATCTCTTGAGTGTTATAGTACGATTCATCTCATTTACAAAACATTCTCTGGAGTGCTATAGTACGATTTGTCTCATTTGCAGAACATTCTCTGGAGTGTTACAGTACGATTTGTCTCATTTACAGAACATTCTCTGGAGTGTTATAGTAAGATTTGCCTCATTTACAGAACATTCTCTGCAGTGTTATAGTATGATTTGCCTCATTTAGAGAGCATCCTCTGGAGTGTTGTAGTAAGATTTGTCTCATTTACAGACAATCTCTTGAGTGTTGTAATAAGATTTGTCTAATTTACGGAACATTCTCTTGAGTGTTATAGTAAGATTTGCCTCATTTACAGAACATTTTCTGGAGTGTTATAGTAAGATTTGCCTCATGTGACGGTATTGCCTTCCCTGCTTTGCAGTAGTGGTCCAACAGTGGCCAAAACTCAAGAGTATCTAATATGGGCTTCAAAGGTATCTACCTTCGCACAATATTACTCTTGGCAGAGATGTAGATAGAAGGGTGATGACACTTCTATTACAAAGGGAGTCTTCACAAGATATTCAGAATAAGCGAGAACAATACTGCTTTGGCTGGGTACGTTAACTCTGTAATTCTGCCGACGCCTTTGTGAAGGATTTATGCACTTATTACTTTCAGCTCGTTTAAGCCCCCACCCCTGATTTACTCAGTGGAATTCTATTATTCTAGTATAGCTCTGTTTAGAGTGTGTGTAGTACTTTGACTGATACAAACATGTAGTAACTTTAAAATGATTAAATCGAAGTTAAATTTGTAACATTACAAATAGCAAAATTTAATAATCACTTTAGGTTTTAACAGTTGGAAATAATTTGAATAGTTATGAATCAAGAAAAGTTATCATCACAATCTTTAGAGAATGTGAAATGTTACAAGAAGTTCAAGTGGCAGCATACATTTGAACTTAGCTGCCAATGACGGTTCGGCTCCTTCTTGTGGGTTGGTTCTTTTCACTCTGCTCACGCTCGTCTCTGATCAAGGTTATCGGGGGTAGCTCGTTTCCCAGAATTGTCAAGGAGAATCTACAGGGTGGATCCTTCGTCTTAAAGCTTAGGCCACGGTTACCTTCTTGTTCCACAGATAGTACTTTCTGCTGGTACCACCAGTAACTATGGTAAAAGAATAGAACGAAACGCTCTTCTGAGTATGGCGTTTTCCATCCCATAGTTATGGGTTCCTATCTTCCCATACCACCATCCCAATTACTCAGACTTTACCCTCGATGAGAATTAAATTTAAACCCTCGGGATAAAACTTTCTTTACATTTAAATAGAATAGCTTTAGCTTTACAGGACATTTAAATGAAAAGGTTAATAATACAGATAGAGTCTGTTTACAAATACATCTCCACTGATTGAAAAGTGTTCACAATATAAATTGAATATGTTTTCATTTATGTTTTACACTGATTGAAAAGTTTGAAACTTCCATTAATTTAAAATGAATATAGTCACATAGACATTTACACTTGTTTAAGCTTGAAAACTTACATTACTTTAAAATGAATATTTTCACATAGACATTTACACTGGTTTAAGCTTGAAAACTTACATTAATGTTGAAGAGAATATGTTTACAGGGACATTTGCACTGCTTTGAAAATGTAAGTATTATACTTAGAATGTACATCATTTCTTTCATCTTTCCCTCCCTGCTCCATAGGGAACCTGGAACTACTTTGTGCTTTTAGTTCTTTTTACGAAACTAGCAGTAAAGCAATCACCAGCCAGTGCAGTGGTGGTTCATTAATCATCATTCTATACTCTGAGATTGCCAGCCTCAAATGACTTTGACATCTAATAGCGAGTTTCACACATTAAACTTCACATGGTAATATATACATATATTGGTTAGTTAATATGTTAGTAATAAAATATGAAATGTAAATCACAACTTACACCAACCCTGACTCACAGACGTTTTGCTCAGATGAATAAAAGAGACGAGTCGGTCTCTTACACTCAACTGGGGTGTCTTTAATTTGACGAAAGATTCCCTCTCTGACTCCATGTGTGTTTTCAGTTTCCTAGTCCCTTTGTTCCTTATTAAAATGTAGAGATTTCCTGTGCTTTGTAAGTTTTATTTGGTTCTCCAAAAAAGGTCCGGTGAAAAAAAGGAATTATGAATCTAGTCTTCACTCTGGCGAGGTCTGATGTTGTCTTGGCGAGCGTGAAATTCACAGGGAAATAAAACTTCGAAATGGTCAGACTATATTCCTATCTTCCCACGCATTGTTGTTATGAAACAAATCAGAAAGATCCAATCATTTCAAATCATGCCGGGCGGGTGTGATATTTTCAAAATAGTCCCACGTGATATAAAGTGCGTGCCTTCAAAGGTCACGTATTACCATATATGGACATCTGATGCCTTGCATACACGCTCACAGGCAAATCGGTAGACACACAGGACAACATGGGTAAGCTGTAATACGTATTACTTTATTGGAAACTAATGTTGTCATAACAAGTCGGCCCGGAAGCGATTATGCCACACTTGTCTGCCCACATGTGTCACACAGACAGTAATCTCGTTATCTGTCGTATGAGTACGCAAAAACTCCGTGTTTGCCCAGATTGTTAACAAACGTGTCGCTTATCAGCGGTTTAATTTAAACACGCCGGCGCTCATCTTGTCTTGTTGCTTCTCGCAGGGTGGGATAAACATTATCTGTAAGGAGTGTCACAAATGTTTGAACATAAAAACTACTTGCTCCTTAGCCGATGATGAGAAGAAATTGGTACTTTTAAAAGTACACAAATAAAAATCAGTACAAAATCTGTCTCTGATCCTGTCGGAGTGAAACCGAGATCTTGAAGATGTCGTCCATTTCGTCACACCTCATTTACAGAATATTCTCTGGAGTGTTATAGTAAGATTTGTCTCATTTACAGAACATTCTCTGGAGTGTTATAGTAAGATTTGCCTCATTTAGAGAACATTCTCTGGAGTGTTGTTGTAAGATTTGTCTCATTTACAGACAATCTCTTGAGTGTTATAGTAAGATTTGCCTCATTTACAGAACGTTCTCTTGAGTGTTATAGTACGATTTGTCTCATTTACAGACAATCCCTTGAGTGTTGTAGAAAGATTTGTCTCATTTACAGAACATTCTCTTGAGTATTATAGTAAGATTTGCCCCATTTACAGAACGTTCTCTTGAGTGTTATAGTACGATTTGTCTCATTTAGGGGCAAAGTCTTTTACAGACAGGGGGTATGATGTGTTGGTGTTGTGGGTAGTGGGTTTCCCCCCTTGCTTCACCCTAGGCCCAGTGAATTCTTGTTCATGAAAGGAGCGACCATTGCGGTGTTAGTTTCTTGGCCTAGCAAAACCTCTCATACCCCAAGATCGTTGTGCGTGGTGAAGAGCCACACCGTCCTCGAGGTAGTCCTGGTAACTGAGGGTGCGAATCCTCAGGCTAAACACAACGGATCTAGAGGAGCAAACCTCGATAATAAAACCGGTGCACTACACCGTACACGCCCTCTGTGGGTGGGAAGGAGCCAGATGGATACTGAACAAGTCTTGGGAGTGGGAACGAGTGTGGACTGCTCCCTGAAGATCGGAACCCATCGTACAGGCACAGAGACTCAGGACGTGACGATCCTATTGTCTTCAATTCTTGGTCACATGCCTAGAGCCTCGGAGAACTCGGCGTAACCAGCAGGCAATTTGGTGGCGGGGAAAGAGCACTGTGAGCCCTTCATTGGCTACGTATCACAAGGAGATGCAGAAACACCCCCTTTATCTCCCCCAGAGCTGGAACAGTACACTTCTGGCTCCTACCCGGGGCGGTAATAAATCCACAGGCACCCCAGCATCACAATGCCATGGGGATGACAAAGTTGGAATTTACTGACTCAGACCTGGCGGAGCAAGTCCTCCGTCAGATGCGGCCGATGCTGGGCCCACTGGCGCGTGGACACGTCCCGATCCCCATCGAGACTTGCCTGGGGAGCCCACCCCGGCTCAAAAAAGCAGAGAAGGCCACTCTCCAAACCTCCGATGTCTTGCGGGCAGTGTTAGGATGTGCAAGAACATGGACAGGAAGACTCCACAACTTCCCCACTGAAGACACGCCCACGACGACCGTTGCCTCAATTGGCTGTGTGTGGTGTACCCGGAAACGGGGCCTCCCAGTACTGAGGCACAGTTAAGTCCCCGATGTCACTTATCGGTGCAGAGTTGAGAGAGATGGCTGAGCATCACAATCCCCCCTGTGTTGCAGCATGATGAGAACCCAGCATTGCACACTGAGCTTGGGGGGATCACTTGGGCACCAGACTTAATACTGGCTCTTGACTGGATGGCCGCATGCAGGAGATTTCTACAATGGAGAGATGGCAGGTGGTGGGTATATGGAAGTGGCTCTGTGCAGGACGTGAGAATTCCTTGGGAGAGCCCAGAACCAGAGCACAGCATTGTGCAAGCTCTGCATAGTTGGAGAGCCCCCCTGGATGACTGGGAATGCACAGTGTGCCACCCCACCTATCCCCAACTGCTAACTTAGAACCAGAAGTGGGGTCCTCTGTATGCGTGCCAGGCCAGGCCAGGATAAAATGCCTGGGAAAGAGACTGGAGCTCAAAACTCCCTAACTCAAAGTTGCAGGATGGCAGAAAAGCCACGGAAAAGACAGGTCTATTTTGAAGATAATGCAACCATATTTTCACCATACGAGCTCGGACGCCGCCTCGGTAAACAAGGTCCGCGCAGAGCAGTGACACCCCCAGGCTGCTTGCGAATAGTCTACTACTGGGAACATAAACAGATTAGGGATAAGCCCACTCTCCCGTTGAAGAGGTGCTAAAGTCGTAGATACTGGGCCAGAAGGCGCACCGGAAACCACAGTATCACGCAACTCGCTTTTTTTATGGATGAGTACACCGTCAAATAAATCTCGTACTGGTGCTCGCCCTGTGGAGCTCAACCAGGCAGGTGCAGTGCCGGGCTCTGAGCCTCGACAGAGCCCACCCTCAGCTACCGGAGGACCCTCTAGACCGTCTTGTGGAGTCAGCAGACGGCAGAGGAGAACTACTGACCGAAACAAAACAGAAAAAGAGAAACCCAGAGTGCCACTTGTCATGATGCACTGGAATGCAGAGGGAGTGAACAGCAAGCAGGCTGGATACAGCAAAAAGACAGAGCTGGAAAACATCTTGTATGAGAAGCAAGTCAGTGTTTGCTGTATCCAAGAGACTCACTTGAAAGCAGATCAAACCTTTAAAATAAGGGGATATCAATGCTTCAGATCCGACAGACAAGATAGACGAAAAGGAGGAGTACTTACTCTAGTAAGGAATAACATTCATGCACACGAAATGAAAACCTACATGGATGGAGCAGAATATCAGCTGTTGCAGATAAAGGTAGACAAGATGGAAATAGAACTCTTGAACTATTACTGTCCAAACAACAAACCCCTGAGTCTCAGCTCTATACAGGTACCAGCCACCAACTTTATAGCAGTTGGAGACTTTAATAGCCACTCCCAGAGCTGGGGCTATAACCATCTAGATCACAGAGGTGAAGAGGTTGAAACATGGCAAGATGATCACTCCCTAATCCTAGTCAATAATGCCACAGATACTCCTACCTTCTACTCCAGAGGATGGCACACAACTTCAACACCAGATCTTGCCTTCGCCACCCCAGATATAGCTGGATCTATTAGTAGAGAAGTAGGAGACCAACTAGGGGGAAGCGACCATCGCCCAATCTTTCTTACTGTCCAGAGTGCAACTATCAGTACAGGCCCAGCCAATACAAGATGGAACTACAAAAAAGCCAACTGGGGTTTATTCAGGCATCAGGTAAACACGCTGCTGTCTACCCTCAAGGTACAGAACAGAGACATTAATGAAGTGGTAAAAGACTTCAACAGATGCATACTACAAGCTGCAAAAGAAACCATTCCGAAAGGATGCCGGCGTAACTACATACCATACTGGTCCAGCACACTCCAAGAACGTCAGGAAGCTATGAACAGGGCTAGAAAGGATGCAGAGTCTCAGCTTTCACTTGAAACTCACAACAAATGGAAAAAGGCTGTAGCAGAGTTTCAGAGAACAAAGCTAGAAGAAAAACGGAAAAGCTGGAAAACTAAAACGGCATCGCTGAACCTTGAGAAAGACGGCAGGAAACTTTGGAGATTAGTCAAGTCTCTAAATGAAGAGCGTTCCTCACCTAGGCAGACTATCACATTAGATGAAGGTGGCAAACTTTTCAGAGGAAAACAAGCTGCAGACCTGTTTGCTAGAAGATACAGTTCAGAAAGCAGCTTACCCATTAACATAGACCATCAGAGAGAGAGATAAGAAAAGAAATACTGGCAACCATGGGACAGACTGATACTCCTGCCCCAATGAGGGAACCCATCACACTAGGAGAACTACAGAACGCTATTTCCAAGCTTAAGTTTCAAAAATCACCCGGCCCAGACAAAATCAGCAACGAAATGTTAGTAAATCTGAGCTCAGCAGCAAAGATAAAACTGCTTGAGATATTCAACCACAGCTGGTTGAAAGGAACGGTACCCCAAGTATGGAGAGAAGCCATCACAATACCCATACTAAAGAAAGGGAAATGTAAGACCGAGGCTGCAAGTTACCGGCCAATCAGTCTCACAAGCTGTGTTGGGAAGACTATGGAGCGAATAGTCAACCACAGATTGAAATGGTATTTAGAGTCTGAGCAGATCCTGGTGCCGGAACAAGCTGGATTTAGAGAATGCTACAGTATAGAAGACCAAGTTACTTACTTGTCTCAAGCAATAGAAGATGCCTTCCAGGAGAAGAAAAAGGTCCTAACGATCTGGGTCGACTTCAAGCAGGCCTTTGACAAGGTGTGGAAAGATGGCCTTATTGCAAAACTTAGGAGAAGTGGAATCCAAGGCAACATGATGAAATGGATCCAGTCATACTTGCATAACAGGAGAACTAGAGTCACTCTTGACGGTCTGCAGAGCAGAAAAGTGTTGCTCCATCAGGGGGTACCTCAAGGAGAAGTAATTTCCCCAACACTCTTCCTTGTTTACATCAATGACCTGGTGAAAGATCTCCCCGCAGGAGTGAAAGCTGCCTTATATGCAGATGACCTAGTACTCTGGCGCGCTGATGAAAACGTCACCAAAGCAAATTATAGAATGCAGCGGGCAGCAGACTTGCTAGTGTCATGGGCAGAGAAATGGCTTATCACAATAAACACAGACAAAACCTCCACAACACTGTTCTCCCTCACCCCCAAGGACAAAGCAGCTAACATACACCTAAGGACAACCATGATCAAGGAAGAAAGCTACCCCACCTATCTTGGGGTGACATTTGACCAAAGGCTTACATGGAATAAGCATATTGAAAATGCAGAAGGAAAGGCCCGAAGACGACTAGGCATATTCAGAAAATTAGCAGGTACCAACTGGGGAGCAAATGAACGAAATCTAAAGAAGATTTATAATGGAGTAATAAGACCACACTTAGAGTTTAGCTCAGCAGCATGGTCATCAGCTGCTAACTCACATCTGCAGTCTTTGGACAAGGTGCAAAATCAAGCTCTCAGGCTCATTGCAGGAGCCATGAAAACTACACCAATAACAGAGATGCAGAAGGTTGCTGGATTACAGACATTGTCCCATAGAAGAGACACAAAAACCATGATCCAGATGGAAAAGTACAACAGTATGCCAACGCACCCAATGAAGGCAAGACTAGATGATCTGGCATTGGGACGTCTAAAGCGTAGCAGCTTTGTGCATCGGGGAAAAAGACTTAAAAGACAGCATCAAGAAGACCTATCCATGAAGACAACACCACTGAAGCCCACCCTATACCCTGTACCATGGGAGCAGGTTAGCAATGCCCTCCAAATTAATACATCAGTCAGTGGTCTCACAAGTGGATGTGAGTATAATGATCTGCAAAAACGAACTGCTACATTGAATATGATCCAAGAAAGCTATCCCGATCAATCATGGATACATGCCTATACAGATGGATCAGCAACTAATGCTGTTAGGAATGGAGGTGCCGGTATCTTTATCTCATATCCTGACAACCACTATGAGACTAGGCACATTCCCACTGGTAAATTCGGTTCCAACTATACAGCTGAGGTTCAAGCTCTAGAGCAAGCTGCAAATATGATTTATAACACCAACTCTGACTGCCACCAGGTAGTCATCCTCACAGATGCACTGTCTGTCCTGCAAGCTCTCAAGGGTGGTAAACTCCCGCATCTGAGAAATGAACTAAACAAGGTAGCTGCCAAAAAGAGAACCATACTTCAGTGGGTACCATCTCATTGTGGTGTACCCGGAAATGAAAAGGCAGATAAACTTGCAAACAATCGAGGAGAATGTGAACAAGAAGATAATGAAGTCACATCATCATCATCATCATTCTCCCTTGGCCATTGACTGACATGACTAAGCAGTCTCCGGCCATCACACCTTGCGGCGTCATAGGGCAACAAGAAATTATCCGTTGTTCCGTTACACCTAACGGCGTTTATTGGTACAACAGATTATTAATTGTTGTTTCTTTGATCAGTGACAAGCAAGCGGATGATCAGTCCACTGTGCCCCGAACTTGCCCTCGAGTGTACTCTACTTTTGCCGCCATAAAACCATTTCACCATGCCAGCCATACTTCCATCCAGCCAAAATTTTATTCGGGACCGAAGGTCCGCGAAAAAGGACAGTCTGGTACAGGCACAGCTCTCACTCGCTGCCTCCACTATGCTGGGAGGACCCGGCGTCCGGGACCACACACAGCCTTGAGAGGACAAAGATCGCCTTAAAGGTATGAAGTCACATACTTTGAGAAAAAGAGAGCTATCCAGACTATCAGAAGAGAACAGAACCAACCCAAAGACGACTATCACACTCTCGACCGGCAGGGACAGATAACTATTTTTCGCCTCAGGACAGGGCATAACAAACTGAATAAACACATGCACAAGCTACGATTGTCTGCTTCACCACTGTGCACATGTGGATTAAACGAACAAACTGCTGAGCATGTTCTACAGGATTGTCCTCTGTATGACCAGTTAAGAAAGATATACTGGCCCAATGGCTCAACACTAAACTCAAAGCTATATGGAGCTAAAGAGGAACTTCAAACAACAGTCGAATTCATCATGAGAACTCGTCTGACGGTGTAAACATCAAAGATGCGATCGCAAGAAGAAGAAGAAGAAGTCTCATTTACAATCTATTGTTATAGTACGATACATCTCATTTACAGAACATTCTCTTGAGTGTTATAGTAAGATTTGCCTCATTTACAGAACATTCTCTTGAGTGTTATATTAAGATTTGTCTCATTTACAGAACATTCTATTGAATGTTATAGTAAGATTTGCCTCATTTACAGAACATTCTCTTAAGTGTTATAGTAAGATTTGCCTCATTTACAGAAAATTCTCTTAAGTTTAATAATGAGACAGAATAGTCTAGTTTACAGACCATATTCTAGATTATTATGATGAGAAAGATTTGTTTCGTTGACTGACCATGTACTTTAAGTGCTACAATACGAGATTTGTCTAATTTATTGAGAATAATCTTTCAGTGTTGTAATGAGAGATTTGTCTTAGTTACTGACAATAATCTTTCAGTCTTATAATGAGAGATTTGTCTTACTGACAATAATCTTTCAAAGTTATAATGCGAGATTTGTCTTAGTTACTGATAACAATCTTTCAGTGTTATAATGAGAGATTTGTCTTAGTTACTGTCGTAGATTTTTATAAGATAGATCTGAGATATTTATGTTCCAACCCGAGCAGAGGTGATATTGATACTATGTGAGAGTAAGGTGTAAGAAATAGTTTCTTTCACGAGGTGATAGTGTAAGAGAAAAGAACAGTCTCTGGATTGAGTAATTTCTCTAGTCCAGCGTATCTGTACGACTATATTTAAATCAGACGCCCTTTCTCTCCTTATGCAAAATACAAGTTACACTGCGCCCACATACACACAATTCTGTGACATAATACGCACGAACGTGAAAACAAACTATGGATAACATATAGGATAGGGGATCGACCAACACGATAAGGTAAGTTTTTTTAAGTTTATTTAACTTAAAGAAATCGGATGAATAAAACATATAGTTCCTGTGTTGTCTAACCTCAGGTGGCTGAGACACTCTGTTACGTTTATGCAAATGTTACTTTACGAAATTATCTTGCCAGTGCTGGCTGATGAGATTTACATAGGTAAAATCTGGTATAGTTCTGGTCCAAACTCCGCCTATGCCGGTCCCAAGCCCGGATGAAAAAGGAGGAGGGCAGCCTACGTGGAGGCCGTAAGGAGGCAGCCCCTCCACCATGCAAAGGCACAACAGGCCAATCACCTGTTTGTCTTAAAACCTGATTATGTGAAACGTAAGAGAGAAAACCGGACTGATTCTAAAGGCGACGAACTGGAACGGACTACGGACTACGACTTATGGAACATGGAACACAAGAAGTATAAATGGGAAGGAAGAGGAGCTGGTGGAAGAGATGAGGAAAGCAAAACTAGAAATCCTGGCTATAACGGAAACGAAGAAAAAAGGACAAGGAGTCATGGATCTCGATGGTGGTGTACCCATATCTGAAAGAGCTAAAGGGAGCGTGGGTTGCATTGTGGCCCAAAATCAAAAAGATAGTATCAAGGGATGGAACTTTGTCTCGGAGCGCATTATGGTTGTAAAACTAAAAGAAGGAGAAACCATAGTCAACCTGGTCATAGTGTATGGGCCAAATGAGGATGAGAGAGCAGAGGTCAAGGAGGAATTCTTCGAGCTGCTTCAAAGGATAGTGGATGACTGCCTAGATGAAGTTATCATGCTCGGAGATTTTAATGCCAGAGTTGGAAATGACCATGCTAGATGGGGTGGAGTTATCGGAAGATATGGAGAAGATACTCTCAATGACAATGGAAAGCGACTCCTTAGAATCTGCAGTGAGCAGAATCTGATCATTACAAACACAAAGTTCCCCCATAAGCGCATACATGCATACACTAGATGTGAACCAACCAAGAATGAGAAGTCAGTGATCGACTATGCCATTGTTCGGAGAAGCTCATTCAGATATGTCCGAGATGCAAGAGTCTGGAGGGGGGCCAGAGATTGGAAGTGATCATTACCTGCTAACAATCAAACGAACAACTGAAAGAGTTGCTCAGCCTAGGAACTGCCCAACATCACGCAAGAAACCAAGTAAACGAGCAGGAGAAATGAGCATTAGGACCTACAAGCTGAGAGAGCCAGAAATTAAGACCAGATATCAGGGGCTTATTGCTACAGCAGTGAACAACACAGAAGAACGACCTGATGACTTGGAAACCCTCTGGAATAAATTCAAGGATATCATAAAGACAGCTGCTGCAGAAGCATGCGGTGAAGTCCGACTTGGGAACCAGAGAAAGAGGACACCTTGGTGGACAGAGGAAGTCAAAGAGAAAATAAGAGAGAAGAAAATGGCATGGAAACAATACTTAGGAGCTAAAAACACAACAGGACAAATGGAAAAATATAGAGAATATGTGACACTCAGAACAGAAGCAAAGAACAAAGTGCTAGCAGCAAAACAGAAGTCCTGGGAAGAATTTGGAGAAAAGCTAGAAAAAGATGCACAAGAAAACCAGAAATTGTTCTATAAGACCCTAAAGAACATGAGGAAGGAAAAACAATGCCCTCTCAAATTTATAAAGGACAAGCAAGGCAAATTGCTTACTGCCCCGAAGGAAGTAATGGAAAGATGGAAAGAATATTTCTCAGAACTCCTGGATGGTGAGCATGGTAAAGCATCAGAAATGATAACCACTAGCACAGAAGAGAAAACCAATGATGGTGAAGATGACATAAAGATGGAAGAACTGAGGGCAGCACTAGAGAAAATCAAGATGGGCAAAGCAGCAGGGCACGATGGTATAACACCAGAAATGGTTAAGTACATGGGAGCATCAGGCGACCTATTACTCTTAAAGGTCCTACAGGCAGCATGGTGCAACAAGACCATACCAAAGGATTGGGAGATTGCCATCATAACACCAATTTTCAAAAAGGGTGACAATCGACAATGTGGAAACCATAGAGGCATATCCCTTCTCAGTGTCCCTGGTAAAATCTACTCTAGAATCCTAGAGTAGAGACTCCGACGCCTAGCTGAGCCACAATTGGATGAGGTCCAGTGCGGATTCCGAGCAAACCGAAGTACTCAAGACCTAATCTTCACACTCAGACAGCTGAGTGAAAAGGCCCATGAGTATAATAGTGAGATCCATCTTTGTTTCATAGATCTGGAAAAGGCGTTTGACAGGGTTCCCTGGAGCAAACTTTGGGACTGTTTGGCAAGGAAGAATATTCCAGCACCTCTGATTCATGCTATACAGAGCTTCTACAAGTCTTGCAGAAATTATGTGAGGACAGCAAACCATAAGTCAGAAGAGTTCAGGACCACCACTGGTGTAAGACTAGGTGATATCCTATCACCTTACCTCTTCATACTCCTTATGGACGATGTCATCAAGGCATGTAAGGAGAGAACAAGAAAGTATTCAGTGGGGTACTGGAAGATGAGACAGGTCTATATTTCGGAGCTGGCATTTGCTGATGATGTTGCCCTGATTGCTAAATCAGAGGCACATCTCCAATCCAACCTGCAAGTCTGGAAGGAAGAGCTTTAGAAAAGAGGGATGGTCATAAGCAGCTCTAAAACAAAATCCATGGTGATATCACGAGAAGAAAGAAAACATCAGATTAAGTTGGGAGAACAGATCCTGGAGCAGGTCGACCACTTTAAATATCTCGGAGCTATTATAGACCGAAAGGGAGGCATCAAAGAAGAGTTGGCCACTCGAAAAGCAGCGGCTGGGAGACTTTTTCAGGCCATAAATCGTGGATTTCTCAGCAAGAAAGAGGTTGGTAAGAAAACGAAGATGGCTGTATTCCGCTCCACCTATGTCCCAGTCTTGACATATGGATGCGAGTCGTGGGCAATGACTACAACCCACAAAAGCCAGATCCAAACCTCAGAAATGAGGTATCTGAGGAAAGTGGTTGAAGTAACAAGAAGAGACATGGTCCGCAACCAGACGATCCGTCAAGGCCTAAAATCCCATCCGCTGCAGACCCAAATAGAACAGTCCCAACTAAGATGGTTTGGCCATGTCTGCAGAATGGGAGAAGATCGGCTACCACGACAAGCATGGGAAACAAAGAGCCAGGGATCCAGACTTCCAGGACGACCCAGAGTCCGCTGGGAGGACAACATTAGACAATCTTTGAAGGACCGAGGACTAGAATGGAACCAGGCCAGGAAGAAGACAGCTGATAGAATGGTCTGGCGCTCTCTCTTCCAAACCTCTACACCTCACGGTAGAAGGGGAACGACCAAGTAAGTAAGTATAGTTCTGGTCCAGTTAACATTTACAATTATTGTTCTAGTTTGGTCTTTCTCATATAATGGAGAAAATGGACCGCACAGGTCATAGCATGAAGACTCAACAATATTATAAAGTTTCTGTGGTGCTTATAAAATTATAAGCCCAGAAGACCATAGTTCATACGACCGTAAGATCATAAGATAATAAGTTCACAAGACCGCTAATTCGCTGGGTTTTTTATCAGCCTAGATTTTGGAAAGAAAATATAAACATCTAACCATATTATCAATATTATATCTAACACACGTTAAGGTAAGACCTCTTCACCACTCTGTTATTAAATTATAATATAAACCACAATTGTCTAGCTTATCCTATATCTTTTTTACACGGGATATGAACACTAATCATTTATAAAATTACACAAAAATGGATTAAAGTAAATATATATATATTCCGTCAGTTGACAGTTACCTAATGTATATACTAGTCAATTAAAGCATCTCTTTCTAGGGAATAGCGAGTAATTAAATTTACTTTACGGCTGGAAAAATTAGCTATGAGTTATTGAATACGCTATTCAATTGACACAGAAAATCCTAGTGAATTAAGATGGAAAAACTTTAACACATAAAATCACTTAAAGACTAGTATATAAATTACCGCAAAACAGAAGAAACTGAAAATATCTCCACGAATATAAGAAATTCACTATGTATTAAAACTCTCATAATATCGAGCTAGTTATTTTTCAAGAATTCTCTGAGCAACTGATAATTGATTTTAAAGGATGAGGCATATATATATATATATATATATATATATATATATATATATATATGTATATATATATATATATATATATAATATATATATATATATATATATATATATATATATATATATATATATATATATATATATATATATATATATATATATATATGAATTAGGTATAAATTCGCTAGCCAGTGCGAGATATCACGCCTTTTCCCCTGTTTTGGGAAAATCTGCGGTTCGATTTCTGAATAAAAGGTGTTTCACCTATACCAACTGACAACCTCTGGTTTGTCTTTGATTATCTCCACCTGCTGAATATCATCTACGTAAGTTAAGAAGGTACGTCTTAGACTTATCGCCCTTGATTCTTCAAAGAAACTGTTAACGACTGGCCCCCTGCACGCGTGTTTCCCTGATCAAAGAACGATTACACCATGCTGCGCACTTCGCTCTGTTCCACCGTGCTTAATTGCCAAACGGCTCGCGTGTTAATTGCGATAGCGAATCCGTCTTTCGTGTAGCAAAAAATATAATCCTAGATGGGGAGGGGGAGGGAGCAGAAGTGGACGGTCACTGCTGCACTATTTCCATATGTGACAGTTACTGATAACAATCTTTCAGTGTTATAATGAGGTATTTTTCTTAGTTACTGTGGTGGATTTGATGTTATGAATTGTTGTAGGTATTATTATATTTGTATTAAATGAGATTAGCTATGAAGGTCCCTGAATTTACCCAATAGTATTGTGAACTTTTCAGGGTACCTTTCCGCTACCACCTCTTTTATCTCATTGAAAATGTATTTATATTATTATATTAAATGACTTCGTGTAGTGTCTAGGGTTATGAATGTAGAGTGTAATGTACAAAAATCAACAAACATACACACAAATAGTTTATTATTCACAACAGCACACAGTACTACCACAATAACATTCAAACGACACTTTAAAAGGCTATTCTTATTTAAGACAGAGGTTGAAATTTGTGTAAATATGATTTTTACAATTTTATTATCCTGATTCTAAATTATTTTGAATCAGGACTGACAATTTAAAAGTGAAATCAAATAATCATTTACATCAGTCAAATAGCACAATAGATCCTCTGTCCATACATAAAATATTTTTCTAATATACGTCTGTAGTGTTCTCCTACTTTAAGGTAATACTGGTAGTACCACTAGGTTGTTGTGTGAAATCATACCCTTTTAGTAATGTTTGTTTCTATTTGTCACTTGTGGAACTATTAAATATTTGTCCCAGTTTATTCACGGTCACTTTTTATATTTCTTCTTTAATTCTGGTAGTTGAGCTCTCAGGTGCCGAACGAGAACTTATCTTGACAGTAGAATATAGGTTGAACCTTTCCTCTGCTCGCTTGACAATCTGTTCCCTGTTTGATAGGTAATGGCCACTAGCATGGGCTCGCAGTAAACAGGCAGAGTCCTGAATCAATCAGTTTTCAAGCGTTTGGTACCACATTAACGTCAGTACCCAGGACCTCTGAAATGTGAAGGTATGCATCCTTCTTAATATCTAGAATACACTAATAGTCCACAGTTAAGGACATGTACATTACAAACAAACAAAAAGAGTCATATCCTTATACAAACCTATGCCACCATTATCTTTTGATGTGACAATGTACACCAGTATTCCTTTCCCTAATAGTTACAACGCCACTGCAATTCCAGCTGTAATCTTTTCCATATAATAGGATAGGTGTTATGCTCCTTTATGACAATCATACATATTCTTGTAGTTTTACACCTCTCTGACAGTCTATCACATGGTGGATCAATCTTTAGGCTTTGCCTCATGTTCGCTATAGACCCACTCATGTCCAGACATATATTATTTTTTCACATTCAATTTTATATAAAATACATGTTAATAAATGTCAATCTTACCACAATTTGTTCAATGAAATACACAGAGACGATGACTGACACAGTTTCGATCTGTTTTGTTGTCCAGGCTGCCCAGAAATTGTATTTGAAAGCACAGCCTGATCTCATCTATCGCTGGTGAAAATTTTTCTAGTAATGGCGTCCCCCTAACGCTTATTCTGACAATATCGATTCAGTTGGCCAATCGCTCTTAATTTTACAGTGTAAACAGTCTTTTCAAAAAATATCATTCAGACCTTTCTACGTTACTAGGCTATTTATGTTTATTCAAAGGTCAGCCAATAATATTTCGTCTCACTTCAAATGCCACCCAATCGGATTCACTGTACTATCCTAGCCTATCTGTCCCCTACTTTTTTCCCCAAAAAATATGCGATCCAATCTAAGCAGATATGACTTGACCTGACAGTACCTCTGATCTCTATGTATGGTTTTATCATTATTTGATTAGTTAAGGGACTATTTAAATAACTAATAACATATTCTTGGTCAGCAAGTCTTCAGGTACACGAATCTACGATTTTTAAGGGGCTATGTGGGTTGGTTCAAAATTCTATCTTTTTTTCTATGTTAGTTGTTTATTTTTAAACTACCTCTCGTTCACTCTTTTCCCATGTACTTTCAAGCTAAATACGAGAGCTTAGGTCATTCATAATAAGAGCTTAAAATGTTTACATGACCGTAGTGTTCACAATTCTAACTTTTTCATCGTATTGGGGAAACCCCTAAGGCAAGGCTTGCCCCTGTGCTATGGTTGGCTTTTAGTTTAAAATCAATGCGAAACGAATTAGCATTTCATCTATCCTTGCCCCTCCTCGTTCCACAATGCATTTTAGGCAAATATTTTCTTAGAACTAGGAAAAGTGGGTGTTTATGTCAAGGACGAATTTGAAAAATTGGGTACCGTTTTGTTCGGCTATTCGTTAGCAAATAATAATCTGAAGGCGTAGGCGACACCAACCGTTCTAGCAGAAAATTCTTTTGTACTTTCTTATCTTTGCCTTTATGCCCTATACTGTTATATATTAATTTAGATATTGTATTTAGAAATCACTACAGTTACTAACAATAATCTTTCAGTGTTATAATGAGATATTTTTCTTAGTTACTGACAATAATCTTTCTTTGTTATAATGAGATATTTTTCTTAGTTACTGACAATAATCTTTCTCTGTTATAATGAGAGATTTGTCTTAGTTACTGACAATAATCTTTCAGTGTTATAATGATAGATTTGTCTTAGTTACTGACAATAATCTTTAAGTGTTATAATGAGAGATTTTTCTCATTTACTGACAATAATCTTTCAGTGTTATAATGAGAGATTTGTCTTAGTTACTGACAATAATCTTTCAGTGTTTTAATGAGAGATTTGTCTCATTTACTGACAATAATCTTAAAGTGTCATAATGAGAGATTTGTCTCATTTACTGACAATAATCTTTAAGTGTTATAATGAAAGAATTGTCTCAGTTACTGACAATAATCGTTAAGTGTTATAGTGAGGGATGTTTCTCATTTATGACAATAATCTTTCAGTGTTATAATGAGAGATCTGTCTCATTTATGACAATAATCTTTCAGTGTTATAAAGAAAGATTTGTCTTAGTTACTGACAATAATCTTTAAGTGTTATAGTGGGCGACTTGTTTCATTTACAGGCCATACTTCAGAGTGGCTCAGCACTGATATTATCGAGCCCAGCACGGACATCTAACGATCTACTGCAGGCAGCAGCTACCAGTTTTGGCTGTGGTGTGGATTCTGTTACTGGAAGGGAAGAAGATGTTGTCACGTGTCTTAAACAACTACCAGCAGAAACATTTGCGTTGAGGTCGAGCTTTCCACTAATGTCTATTTTCACCTCTTCAGAAGATGACCTTTTACCGAAACCCTTAACGCAGCTGATGAGCGACTCTAAATATCTGTCGGATGTAGGGTTCTTCAATCGGGATTTTGTTGTGAGCATCACACGCGAAGATGGATATGTGGCTGTGAACTCTCCCTTCGGGAAGATAGATACTACTTCACTAGAATCCTTTGCCCGAGGACTTTCCGGATTGTTGAAACTTCCTTGGGACGTGGTCGAGTCAGTTCTTCTCGAGTATGAAAAGCTTTATGGGGATTTAGAAAAGGCTGGTATTGCTTTAGCCACTGATGAATTATTCCTCAGGAAGAGTCTTACTGTCTTAGATGTTCACAGAAACCGACCAAGCCAAGGGGAATCCACAAGAGAAAACAACGCTTATCTTATGTCCTTTGACAACAGCCCTAGATATGTACCTAACCAGTATGCGTTGCATGCTGCTGACCTTGTCTACCTGTTTGATTTAAATCCTAAAGAATTTTTAGAAAGATTTTATTTCATTGAGCTGGAAGACGCTTTTTATGACGAAGATATTGAACTAAAGTCTGATTATATTGACCTGGTGACAGCTTTCCTGAAAACAGGGTAAGTTTATACATGAATATGGTTATTAGAATACCCCATCATTTATGTTATCATCTTCGCTGTATTATATTGCTTCTTTCTATCCCATAAGCCTCTTGGTGCGCCACGATGTGCTACGATATTCCCTCAAAAGCTGCTTGTTACGTTCGTTTGGTTGTGGGCCAGATTTTACTCTAAACTGTACAAAAGAAATGTTTTTATTGTAGATGAGAAACTTCAAAATGTTTTCTGCCAATTTACAAAGGTGTATGTAATATATTATAAGGTAATTTCTTCTGGCTAGTGAAAAAATAAAGGCGCTGATTTTGGTACGTGGGTAAAACCTAAAAACTGTCTGCGATAGAAAAAGCCAAGAGACATTGGGCCATCACGAGAGATGATCCTTTAGCAGAAAGGCTGCATCAAACTATTTCATGTACTTTTATAATGGTATCTTATTTAGCCATTTGTTTGCGTGATGAGACTGACAACCACATGCACTGCCTTAAACTGTTTTCGCCTCTTCCTCAACCGAGCAAATATTTCGGCTCGTATAACAAAATACCATGCAGGTTCCCAGAAAAGAAGAAGGAAAAAAGAGAAGCGAGAACAGCAGTGAATAGGAAATGGATGGGAAATATCGAAATCAATGAGAAAAAGTTAAATAAGCGCAACTGTTGTCCACTTGTATGATGAAAGAACACTTCTGATGATCAGCTTGAAAAGTACAAGAACATGCCCGCACATCCAATAAAAACTAGATTTGGAGATTTAGCCAGTGGGAGGTTGAAGAGAAGCAGTTTTGTGCATCGGTCCAAAAAACTAATTAGAACATACAAGGATGAACTACCAGACATCACTAAGGAAATAACTCCCACACTCCTCCCAACCCCATGGGAACAACATCAAAATTTCAGCATTAAGACCTCCATAACTACCACCTGCCCTATGGGAGAGCTAAATACTCTCCAAAGGAAAATAGCAGCATGTGACATGATTGAAGAACTATACCCCAGAGAAGCATGGATCCAAGTATATACTGATGGATCTGCAACCAGAGCAGTGAAGAACGGAGGCGCAGGAGTTTATGTGATCTATCCAGACAAAGGAAACGAATCCACCTGTTCACCTACTGGAATATTCTGTTCAAACTACGCTGCTAAAGTACAGGCCTTAAGCATTGCTGCAGGAATAATAAATAACACAATAAGCCAATGTCAGCAGGTTGTATTCCTTACCGATGAAATGTCAGTTCTGCAAGCCCTCAACAGTGATAAACTGCCAGAATTAAACAAAGTCCTATGCGAAGTAAATATCAAAAGAAGGGTAGTGCTACAGTGGATACCATCACACTGTGGCATACCAGGAAATGAGAGCAGATACGTTAGCAAAAGAGGGAGCAACACAGGAACAAAAGAACAAACAATCCCATTCCAGGAAAAGAAGACCCTTATCAGGGCCATCAGGAAAATTGACCAACAAAGAGACAACTATCACTATCTTGATCGAGCAAAACAGGTGATCCTGTTCCGTATTAGAACAGGACATAACAGACTGAACAGTCACTTATACAGACTGAGATTGGTCCCATCACCCCTATGTACGTGTGGACAGGCAGCACAGACAGCCGAACACATCCTGCAAGACTGCCACATGCTTAGTCAATTGCGAACTGAACATTGGCCCACATAGACGCACATCCACACAACGCTGTTTGGGAGTCTTGAAGAACTTTCAACCACAGCAACATACATACAGAGAACCGGACTTCTTGTGTAGACATTTCTAAACAACAGCGAACGAGAAGAAGAAGAAGAAGATGATGATCAGATTGTCGCATCCCGATTAGCCTAACCCTATTCTATATTACTTCACACTAATGGATTCTTCTGCAGAAGAATCTGCACCCAATTAAAAAAAATTTTAAAAAAAACAGTTCATGAATTTGTTTGCGTCAAAGGATGGCAGGCTAGATTTTTCTCTATTTTTTCTTTTTAATTGAAAAAATGCCCGTTCAACACACCAGTTGAGTAATAATTCCTTAGAAGTTCCACGTTAGTGCTAGATGACTTTTGGAGTTAAGCTAAAAGCGAGTTTCCTCACATAGTGTCCTATCTCCATTAATGATTCCTTGTCTCTCATTGACCAGGATCTTAGTTTGTTCTTTTTATTTGATGATCGTTTATCCTTCTTCGTTTGCTCTCACATAATCCCATCTATTTCTCTTATAATTTTGATATCCACCTCGGCTCCTCTCGTCAAGCCAACAGTCTTGTAGTTCATATATAAGTACTACTTTTTGGCTTTCTCACATGGACATTTGTATATCTGTACTACTTTTTGGCTTGCTCACATGGACACTTGGAAATCTGTACTACTTTTTGGCCTCCTCACATAATAATAATAATAATAGCCCCTTCAGTCATAACTGACTATGGGAATGCGCCCCTGAGGTGACAGCCTTCAGCTGCTTATTTTCCTGGTGCTCCTTTCGACGTTTTCTCCTCTCGTTTGCTTGTTGTGTGATCTTTTCGCTCAATCTGAGGTGGTGCCGTAGATACCATTGCCACGTGGTGCGATCGGCAGCTTCATCCTCCTACGTTGCTGGATATATGTTTAGTGCCTTCATGTCTCTCTTGCAAACTATGTTTGAATCTCAGCTGCGGTCGCCCAACTGTTCTTTCGCCATCTGCCAGTTGTCCGTAGAAGATATCTTTCGGGATGCGACCATCTTCCATGCGGCGGACATGGCCAAGCCAGCGTAGTCTGCGTTGTCTAAGCAGTGTATACATGCGTTGAAGGCCAGCACGTGACAACACCTCGACATTTGTCACTTTATATTTCCACGAAATGCCGAGGATGTGGCGTAGACACCGTAGATGGAAGGTATTGAACCTTCTTTCTTGCTTAGCATAGGTTGTCCATGTCATATCGTAGAAGTGTGCTGGTGACGCAGGCGTTATATACCGCGGCTTTGGTCTTCGTTGTGAGTTTGGAATTTCCCCAAACACGCGATGTGATTTGGGCAAAGGTAGCTGCAGCTTTGCCAATATGACTGTCAATTTCTGTGTCCAGTGAGAGTTTGTCATTGGTGGTAGACCCCAGGTATATGAAGTGGTGCACCACTGCCAATTCGTAGTTATCGATGGTGATAACTGGTGCTGCACCCACATCCTGACTAAGCACATTTGTTTTCTTCAGACTTATAGTGAGGCCAAAGTCCTTGCATGCTTGGGTGAAGCGATTCATCAAGCTCTGACACCCCTGTTGGCTTTGACTGACGATTGCAGCGTCATCAGCGAACAACACTGACGATTGCAGCGTCATCAGAGAACAACAAGTCTCTTATAGTAACCCTTCTGATTTTTGTTTTTGCCTTCAGCCTTGCGAGATATAACAGACGGCCATCTGACCTAGTGTGAAGGCTTATTCCTTCAGTTGCATCTCTGAAAGCATGTTTCAAGAGTAAGGCAAAGAAGATCCCGAAGAGGGTTTGTAGCAACGTTGAATTTGCTGGGGAGGTTATGATGGTATCCTAAAAGAATGAAAAGGTGTCTGCTTTAACCGTGTGAGGTCAAGCACATGTAGGTCTCTGACTCTATAAATGATGATGAGGAATTATGTGCAGAGAACCTACCGCTACCTCCCTAGGTCTCACACGGTCACTATTCTGGCTCTAGTGTATGGTGTATGGTGTACCTAGTGTCTAGGGGAGAAATGAAATTATGGTACACAACAGTCAAACACTTTAAGTTTCTATAAAGAAGATAATAAAACTAGCAGTTAAGTTTTTTTTTGAACAAATCTTCTTTACAATTTATTTTGCCTGTCCATTCATAGCTTGTGGACAGGTCTTTGAAAATAAGGACAAGATAGTTTACAGAAAAGAACAATTAAAATTTTGGGACAATTTGCCCAATAACTAAAAAAGTTATTATGTATTTATATATATGTCTTTCCTGTAGGAAATATTAAAAGAATTCACTTTATTCATATAAAGGGAGAGTCACTGTATATGAGGGCTGTAGTTCATCCTACCCCCATAAATGTCCGGTGTATTGTTTTGAAACACAAGAAAATGTCAGAGATGCCCCAGATGTCTAACACATCACCTGGGAGTCCTTGTTGTAAGATATTTCAATGTGTAGTTGCAGAAAGTTTCAATTTCACCACTCGCCAAAGCTCCTACTGGTATATTCGACAGCATATAAGACTGGTTGGAGACTGGTTGGTGTTTATTAGTACTCAGCAGGTTTCCTGTCACCAGCCGGCAACAGGAACATAGACCCTCTGCAACAAAAGGACACCCTGGCCTTTTATCTCTGATCACTTATTCTAACACTTAATTTCCTACTTGGGTATGGGGTCAGCCTCGCTTGCCTTACAAGTGCACTAGCCCCGAATTGTACAGGACTCCCACCTTGCTGTGACCACACCTCAAGTCCTTATAGTAGATACGCTACTGTACGTTCACATACTTTTCCTCAATACAATAATGTGGAGTAACCACATTTCCTTTGATATGATATTCTATTCTTTTCTTTTCAAATATATTTGCTTCAGGCATGTTAACAGTGTTCATTGAACACAGAGGCTTACTAATCTATTTTAAAACAATAATATGACAACATAATCATAACAACATTGTAACGGTGGTTATTACCGATGTTAGGATGTCTTTACTTGTAGTGGTAATAAAGAGTGCCACCAATACACTTTTACGCGAATAGATATATATTGTCAAAATTGGTCTAACTTCTTCAATTTCAATACTCCAACAAGAGGCATGCCAAACAGGCCAATACGTAGATACTCAAGTCGTTGGAGGAAAAGTTCATGCAAATTTATTGACGAGACACGGTTGACAACACGAAACAGTTTCTTTAGACGAATGACAATCATCACGTAATAGGACGGTAAATTATGGCATAGTATGGTTCTTGAAATATGTATATGGATAGATCCGCAATAGTATTCCATCATCAACTTAGGACTGAACATGGTGCATTAATATTTTTTTTTTCTTAACCAGCGGCACTTGGGCTTTCAGCCCTTCGGCCCAATGACATGTCATTGCGAGGCTGGGAAACCTGAGGACTTTCCTTCCAACCCGGTCAGGAGCTTCGCTCCTTCCCATCCACAGAGGGTTTATCACAGGAGCCGTTCAGGCTATTCAGTCAAATTTCCGGCCGTAAACATTTCTTTAAACGCCGACGCCCGGGTTTGAACCATGAACACCTGGTCGCCAGTACAACGCCGAAGCCATTACACCAGCGCGGCTCCCGGTGCATTAATATATAAAGTACATATGAACGATGAGGCAGTTTGATTTAAATATGGACGTTCAATTGTCCTCTTGACCTTGACAATAGCTATGATACCCTCATTATGTCTCCTTGCATCTGAGGTCTCTTGTATGAGTACATTCCTGACTTTTTGTTAGTCTCACGATTAAACATCATAGAAGATTTCAATATATGTCTACAGACGACAACCTTGACGCCTAGACAAATAATAATAATATTTGAGTCCCCTCTATAATACGCCGACACTTTCAAGACGGCTGTTATAAATATTTCATAGTGCAGATTCCCTTAGAAAAAATAAACAATGTTCATACTTTGAACACTTTCAAAGCTTCCAATGAAAGACGTAGTGACTACAATCCTTTCTGATACTAATGTGGTATGAGTACCAGCTGGAGGTCAACGAACGAAGGAAGACGCAATAATATCATACGAAAATCATCGATTAATAAAATCCATTACCTGGCTTTGATGACCGAAGGGGCTATGTCTTAATTGCAGTGAGCCAGTCATCAAGCAAGTACACTAAGTCCGAAATCAAGAACAAAGCATCAGACTCACAGTCTGGTTATGGAATCCTGCTTCATTCTCTAAGCAGATACGTCATCTGCCTTTTGTTTGACAACAAGCGCGTTAATTTTAAAAATCCCCAAAAATGTGCGTTCTCGTGCACAATAAATTTAATATACCAAGCGTATTACTTATATCTCAATTAGGTGCGTACACTTTTAACAAAGACAGGACCTGAGACTGTCTATTTTGTTAAAGTCTGTTAGGACTTAAAAAAGGATGCAACAAACATACATCAGTTAGATACCGTTTAATGTGAGGACTCAACAATGTCTGCTCCCGGCATGTCCTTCACTTTTTCCCAATAGCAGTATCTAACTTTGTAGTTGGACCAAACATATTAAATTTCATAAAATATCCTTACCACAATCAAGAAATATATAAACAAATGACGCTGACTGTGTGAAGAAATGGCCTCAGCTTCCTCCGAACTGCACAGACTGTGAATTTATTCTTTATTTAAATTTAGAATTAACACAGCTGTTTCTCAGCGTATCTGAATACAATTTTTAGTTCAACTGTCAATGAATAGTCAAAGCCTTTTGCTAATATTTACTAGCACTGGCCAATCGAAACGTTCGACTACTTGAATTCAAAAGCAGTTTGAATGAAAAACCAAAATAATTTCGAACAATTTCTGCGTCTGGTGGTCGATTGGCCAGTCTGCTTTTGTCATGACCAATACAAAAAGATGTTTCGTTTAGGATTACATTTCTCCTACCGCTCCCCTTTTCCATTCATACTCTTTTTACCCAAGCGAATGTGAATGTACCTCCCTGCCTCTTCTCCAAGCTCGCGTTCCCCTAACGTTACAAAAAAACATAAGCAGGAACGCCAGTCTGTCTGGTCGAGTGTCCGTAGATATTAGTATTTCATCAATAACTTCTCTAATTCTGGGACTATCATATTATTTAAAGTACATTCTTACTCAGCGAACTCTACGTCATACTACCATATAATTTTTATGGGGAACTACATAATGGTTTAAAATTTCCAATTTATGTCATCGTCAATCGTCAAATAAAATTTTGCACAATACCGCCATCTTTCCTCTCCCTCATCTCGCTAGCATGTATTTTTCAAATAACTAACTTGTTTTAGTTACATCAGAAATGCTACCACTAGGAGAAAAATAAAATTGTCTGCGTGGTTTTGCCTTGGCTGGCTTTTCCACAGCGTGTGTATATGCATTGCAGACTGTGTCAGCGAAGCGGGGTGTAGACGGGGCGGGTTAAGAATTTGCGTTACTAATTAGTATTGTATCGTGTAATACTACCAAACAATGTAAGGATTACTACTAAATTTTTGCGTTACAGTTGACAGAAAGCGTTAATTCAGATAGTTATTTTGCGGCACGCTTCCGCCAATCGTTAATTATAAGGCTAGACTACAAAGTGTATGCAGCAGATCGGGCAAATGTTAAATATTAGTAGTGTTTCTCGAAAACGAAACTAAAAGCGTGTCAGACTATTACCGTGAAATCGGTCTATAGGCTTAGCACTGTGCAAAAAGCAGTGCTGCTGGCGTCGAAGATGCCAACCGTTAGACACATGCGGGCTAATGTATTTATTATCGTTTTATGCCTAAATCTTACTGAATTGAGCGTTTATTCTCGCAGATTTTGCTACACACCTCCCATCCTAAAACATGCATTCATTTGCAGGTTATAATATGCGAGATAACTTAGCTCCATGAAGTCTTACTCGTTTTTCTGATCTTCATCATAAGGATGTCTGCTCAAAAAGTCTGCGCCAACGTTCAAAGGGCCCGGAATGTATTCTATCAAAAATGAGTATGGTTGCAACAAGAGAGACCATCTCAATAATCTGGAATTTTCATGCTTAGCCTGTGACAAGAACACGCGGGGTGAATGATCCGTTTGGACCACAAATGTCCTGCCACATAAATAAATCTGGAATTTCTTTATAGACCATATTAAAGCGAGACATTCTTTTTCACTTGTTGAGTAATTTTTTCCGCCTTGTTCAACTTGCGGCTAGCATAAGCAACTGGGTTCAATTCCCCATCTTGTGAGGAGGACCTTTGCAACAATGTAGCGCCCAGGCCCACATTGCTTGCGTCACTTCTCACAATAAATTCTTTAGTCAAGTCAGGCAATTGCAACACTGTCCTGCCTGTAAGCTTCTCTTTTAACTCCTGGTAAGCCAATTCACACTGTGCTGACCAAATTATAGTATCAGGTTGACCTTTGCGAGTTAAATCCGTCAGAGGAGCACATATAGAGTTAAAATGTTTGATATACTTTTGGTAAAAACCACACAGAGACACGAAAGATCGCACATCTTTTTTTGTTTGTGGTCTAGGTGCTCTTTTTAATTTTTCCTTATTCTTGGGATCGGGGGTCATGCTACCCTGATGTACTGTATGTCCCAAGAATTCCAACTTTTTACACCCAATACAGCATTTTGTTGGCCTAGCGGTTAAGTTAGCCTCTCTGAGTCTATCAAACAGCATATTCAAAGAGGTAACGTGTTACTCAAATGTTTCCGTAGCAATGAGGAAATCATCCATAAAATTCGAAATACATGGATTTTTCAGGGGATCCAGTAATTTTCGCATCATCCTAGAAAACACGCTCGGGGCATTTTTCAAACCAAATGGTAACATGTTGAACTCATAATGACCTTCCGAGGTGCTAAAAGCTAAATAAGGTCGAACCTCAGGCTTTACTGGAATTTAGTAATAGTCTTTGCTAAGATCCACCTTAGAAAAATATTTTGCCTTGTTCAGCCTGGCAAAAAGTTGAGTAGTATCAGGTAATGGATCCACCTGACCTTCTGTGACAGCATTCAGTTTCCTGTAATCTATGCACAGTCTATGTTCTTCTGATGGTTTCCGCAACAAAACCACACAGGAACTGTAAGGAGACTCACTGTGAGAAATAATCCCTTCTTTTAACAAATACTCAATCTCCTCTTTCAAAGCTTTTTCCTTAGCGAACGGAATAGAATAAGGCCTCATACAGATGGGTGCTGGGTCTAGTAGTTTCATATCATATGACAACAAATATGTTTGCCCAGGTTTATCCGTTAACACATCTGTATGTTTCTCAAGGACCTGTTGAACCTTCTCCTTCTGTCCTTTTGTCAGGTGATTACTAATTTTCACCTGTGCAAACGTTTCACTGGTTTTCAGTGGATATTCAACCGAGGAGAGAGGTTCATTCTTCATCTCGGTTGCGATAGACAAGGCCATTAAATGTGTTCCCTCCTGGATTTGTCTGTCCAGATATTTCTTCAAAAGGTTCACATGATAGACTTTCTCCTTTCCCTTTTTGTCTACCTTATAATTTGTTCTGGATACCTTTTCTAAAACTGTATATGGCCCTTGCCATCCGATCTGAAGTTTATTGTTGCTGCCTGGCAATAGAAGAAGTACCTTCTCCCCTACAGCAAGTTCTCTATCCTTCGCTTTCTTATTATAATAAGCAGCATGCTTTTCCTGGCTTGTCTCAAATTTTCATTTGCCAGTTTCCAACTAGTTTTTAAACGAGTGGTCAGTTCGTTCACATATTTGTATGATGAGGTAATAGTCTCCTCTGCCTTCTCATCTGTCCAGGTCCTTAACAAAGTTACATATGGACTTTTAATTTTTCTGACATAGTATTCATGGCACCTGTCAGGTCCTTTACATTGGAAGCTTCGTTTTGCGGACGTTTCTTTCTTGTGTCACCACACAAGAATCTACCACTACCAATTCGTTTCCTGGGGTTGTCTCCCCTCAGGTTCAAATTCAAATTGAGAGAACTTCGCTCTCTTTTTTCTTCCTCCAGTTTACATAAGTCCGACCGAAAGATCGTCGGCTTATTCTGGGGTATAACAGTACTTTGTACTCGCTGCATAGTGGCCATAGTAAAACATTTTAGCGAAGACTGTCTGTGAAACGGGGGTTCCCATTCCCCTCTGTCCACTTTATTATAATTCTTTTTCTTTCCAGGCCTAAGTTTGCCCCGTGGCGTTTCTAGGTCCTGATTCATTTTCCCACGTGTGGGTGTTCCCTCTTTATTTTCTGGCCCAGGTTTGCCATAATGCTTCTCTTGCATTTGGTTCTTATTTTTCCACCCTGTGGAATTTTTCTCGCTGCACTGTTCGCAGTCCTCGACAAATTTTCTTATGTCATCAACTTCTCCGGACCAGAAATATCCAACAGATGTTCTTTGGCAGGTGGTACCCATCTTCTGGTGTTCACCATCTAGAACATGTGTTTGTCTCATAACTTGTGCCCTATATTTCGATGGCACTACTACCTGTCCACACCCGGATAATCCTGCTTTATCCGCCCTGCAAAGCAGTCCATCATCCAAATAGAAGTCTCCTTTCCTAGGAGGGGTATGGAGTTTTTGGAGTTTCTCAAAACACGGCTTTAGTGACCTATCTTCAGCCTGTGCCTTTCTCCACTGTTTACGAGACATTGTTTTTGGTGGTTCCTCCTCTTTTTTAGAAGTCGACCTGACCTGAAGCGTGGCCATTACTACAGGTCTCCTTCCACAATTTTCAGTGTTATGGTTGTCCATCCGACAATTTTTACAATACCTCTTTCCTTGGTTAAAAGGTTTTCTTTCATCATTCCTTCTATCATTAAATTGTGAGGGTCTATTCTTAAACTCATTTCGAGGCCTATCAAAGTTCTGTTTATTTCTGTTATCGAATTTATTATGGGTTGGAGGGGCCTTACTCTGATCTATTTGTTTCTTCTTTGTGCCAGCTACCTCTGCCTGGGCTGCCTGATACCTCTCAGCGACATTTATTATCTCACCCAGCCTCTCCGCACCCTGTTTCATGAAAAACGTTCTCATGTCTGGAGCCATGGACTGTCTCATTTGTTCAATGAGTATCATCTCTTTGAGATCTTGGGTTTCCCCAAAGTAGCCCATTTCTCCATATACGTTTCCAACCGGGCGGAGAACTGGTGATAGGTCTCACCCGACAGTAGCCTGGCATTCCTAAATTTCTTTCTATAAAACTCTCCGTTCTTTTCGTATCTTAACAGAAGAGTTTGCTTCAACATGTCATAGTTGTCTTGGTCATCCCTGCTCATTTTGGAAAACACTTCATAAGCTGTTCCCCGAAGTCCCTGAGACAACTTTACCCCCCATCTTTCTCTTTCTAACCCATAAGTAGTGGCTAAAAGTTCAAACCTGCCTAAATACCCTTCGATGTCATCGTCTTTCTCAACAAAATGGTCTACATGAAAACCCATAGCTGAGGTTGAGGCTCCCTGACTAGCAGTGGCATCTGAGGCAAAGGGGCTGGCACCATTTTCAGGAGCATGGCCTTGAAATTCTAACTCCCTTAGTCGTATCTCATGCTCCCTCTGCAATCTCTTATCTTCTGCTTCCCTCTCTGCAGCCTGTCTTCTTTCTTCTCTTTCTGCAGCCAGTCTTTTTTCTTCTGCCTCCCTTTGCAGTCGTTTTTCTTCTGCCTCCAATGCCCTAGTCTCCTTGTCAGCCTCAATCTGCAACTGTAATTTTCTTTCTTCTGCTAACTTCCTATCTCCCCTTTCAATATACTTGTCGCATTCTGAAGTTACATATTGAACCAACTCTGGTCCATCCATGCCCATCGCTTTTGCAGTCTGTACAGCCGCAGAGCGAAACTTGGCCAGATCTGCCATTCTGATAAGTACAAAATGTTCTAACTAAATCTTTAACTAATTATAAATTTATTTAATTAAATCTGGGCTCTGACACTTTCTTCACTTCCCAAATCTTGGGTAATAATATATGGGGATTCCCTGGGAAAATTAGACTGTTGTTAATGCTAAACCCCAGACCCCGATGTATGTAGTACTAAGAGAAATTCAGATGCCCGGACAAGCCTACCAATTTATGTAGCAAAGTTGATATTGCTGGGGAGGTTATGATGGTATCCTAAAAGAATGAAAAGGTGTCTGCTTTAACCGTGTGAGGTCAAGCACATGTAGGTCTCTGACTCTATAAATGATGATGAGGAATTATGTGCAGAGAACCTACCGCTACCTCCCTAGGTCTCACACGGTCACTATTCTGGCTCTAGTGTATGGTGTATGGTGTACCTAGTGTCTAGGGGAGAAATGAAATTATGGTACACAACAGTCAAACACTTTAAGTTTCTATAAAGAAGATAATAAAACTAGCAGTTAAGTTTTTCTTTGAACAAATCTTCTTTACAATTTATTTTGCCTGTGCATTCATAGCTTGTGGACAGGTCTTTGAAAATAAGGACAAGATAGTTTACAGAAAAGAACAATTAAAATTTTGGACAATTTGCCCAATAACTAAAAAAGTTATTATGTATTTATATATGTGTCTTTCCTGTAGGAAATATTAAAAGAATTCACTTTATTCATATAAAGGGAGAGTCACTGTATATGAGGGCTGTAGTTCATCCTATCTCCATAAATGTCCTGTGTATTGTTTTGAAACACAAGAAAATGTCAGAGATGCCCCAGATGTCTAACACATCACCTGGGAGTCCTTGTTGTAAGATATTTCAATGTGTAGTTGCAGAAAGTTTCAATTTCACCACTCGCCAAAGCTCCTACTGGTATATTCGACAGCATATAAGACTGGTTGGAGACTGGTTGGTGTTTATTAGTACTCAGCAGGTTTCCTGTCACCAGCCGGCAACAGGAACATAGACCCTCTGCAACAAAAGGACACCCTGGCCTTTTATCTCTGATCACTTATTCTAACACTTAATTTCCTACTTGGGTATGGGGTCAGCCTCGCTTGCCTTACAAGTGCACTAGCCCCGAATTGTACAGGACTCCCACCTTGCTGTGACCACACCTCAAGTCCTTATAGTAGATACGCTACTGTACGTTCACATACTTTTCCTCAATACAATAATGTGGAGTAACCACATTTCCTTTGATATGATATTCTATTCTTTTCTTTTCAAATATATTTGCTTCAGGCATGTTAACAGTGTTCATTGAACACAGAGGCTTACTAATCTATTTTAAAACAATAATATGACAACATAATCATAACAACATACATCAGTTAGATACCGTTTAATGTTAGGACTCAACAATGTCTGCTCCCGGCATGTCCTTCACTTTTTCCCAATAGCAGTATCTAACTTTGTAGTTGGACCAAACATATTAAATTTCATAAAATATCCTTACCACAATCAAGAAATATATAAACAAATGACGCTGACTGTGTGAAGAAATGGCCTCAGCTTCCTCCGAACTGCACAGACTGTGAATTTATTCTTTATTTAAATTTAGAATTAACACAGCTGTTTCTCAGCGTATCTGAATACAATTTTTAGTTCAACTGTCAATGAATAGTCAAAGCCTTTTGCTAATATTTACTAGCACTGGCCAATCGAAACGTTCGACTACTTGAATTCAAAAGCAGTTTGAATGAAAAACCAAAATAATTTCGAACAATTTCTGCGTCTGGTGGTCGATTGGCCAGTCTGCTTTTGTCATGACCAATACAAAAAGATGTTTCGTTTAGGATTACATTTCTCCTACCGCTCCCCTTTTCCATTCATACTCTTTTTACCCAAGCGAATATGAATTACCTCCCTGCCTCTTTTCCAAGCTCGCGTCCCCCTAACGTTACAAAAAAACTTAAGCAGGAACCCAGTATTTCTCTAACCAGGTCAAATGCCTTAGTAAGTCTATAAAGGCGACTTATAAAGGCATTTTCTGCTCTCTTGATTTTTCCTGAAGCTGGCGGAGAGAGAAGATCATGTCTGTTGTTGATCTACCAGCTTGGAATCCACACATGGACACTCCTCACATGGATACTTGTATATCTGTACTACTTTTTGGCCTCCTCACATGGATACTTGTATATCTGTACTACTTTTTTGCTTCCTCACATGGACACGTGTTTATCTGTACTACTTTTTGGTTTCTTCGCATGGAAACTTGTATATATGCAGAGGTTTTTAATATGATAAACATATATTTGAGTCTGACGACAAGAACCAAACAAGTGCCAGTGGAACAAGAAATGAGAAGAAGACGCTGGCGATGGATAGGACACACACTGAGGAGACCTGTTGATAGCATTACAAGGCAGTCTTTGTTCTGGAACCACCAGGGAAAGAGAGGAAGAGGTAGAAAAAACACACGGAGAAGAGGACTGGAGACAGAAGTTAAAATGACGAGGAAAACATGGAAAGTACTTGAGCTGATGGCACGTGACAGAAGGAACTGGCGTGTGTTTGTTGACGGACTATACTCCTTGGAGAGCTAAAGGGCATTAATTGATTGATTGATTGATTGATATTTGAGTCTGCAAAGTCCGAAAATTATTGCTTAATTTCACCGTTCCTTATTTGTGGGTGAACAATCGAACGCTTGGCGAATTCTGCAGAGTAGTGAAATACGAGCGTACATCTGTAATAAAGGAAATCACAAACAACCAATAATAGTGAACACCAATAATATATATCCATTATCACTATTCAAATATGTCCTTGACATATACTGTATCCTAGTATAAATTTTAGTCAAGCGAGGGAATAAGTGTTAATAACATGACTGGGTATCGCTGTTTCAGTATAACCGAATAAATAACGATAGACCAGCATGCGATATTCAAGCTAGAAAACAATGCCTGTATTCGTTATGTATTAAAAATGTATTACTTATCGCTGTGTTCCTTTCCATATGTAAAACCTACGTGCAAGGAGACTTGATGTTTGACCTCAACATTGTACAATCATAGTTGTCATCTTTACTCTTCAGCTCACAACGGAGCATAGGCCTTCAATAAATTCATGCCAAACTTTCCCGTCCTGTACCATCCGTTCAATGTCTTTGCGTGTCCTCCGTGTACCTTTCGTGTTTGCCTCCAGCTACCCTGTCCAAGTGCCTCTTGGTCTTTTCCAGTCTCTTCTACCCCGGGCACTTCACGACAAACACCGCCCTGCAATGCCAACACCGGATTTCACCAACGCCAACGTCTTCCCTTCATCTCCTGTCCCACAAGACACCCGTTTGACCCCTGTTAACAGATTAAAATTGGCGATCCATTCACACCAGTTATTCCATCTATTGTACTCAAGCACTCGTTTACGAAAATCCATAACCCACAGAGAAAAGAAGAAAACAAACAAAGTGGTCCTAGAAAAGCTAGGAATGAAAAGAAAATGAAGGAAGATATCAAAATAAGACCGCAAGAATATTGTGGTCATATAAAAAGACGTACAGTAACAGCTTGCTGAAGACCATAATGGAAAGCAGAGTTGAAGACAAACGTGCAAGAGGAGGACAGAGCTTAAGTGGGAAAATCATACCAAGAGACGGACAGGAAAGAGTCTATTAGAGTGCACCACCAAGACAAGAGACAGGAAAGAGTCTATTAGAGTGCACCACCAAGACAAGAGACAGGAAAGAGTTTATTAGAGTGCACCACCAAGACAAGAGACAGGAAAGAGTCTATTAGAGTGCACCACCAACCCGAATTGTGTCTGGTGTCTGATTACAGTGATATGACAGAAGAGCCATATCATCTCTAAATGTTGCACATCATGCTGTTTTATCAACATTTTATATTACAATAATAATGACTAAATACTATGATTTCCGTTGCCTAAGGGAAAAAAAAACCAAAATAGCGAAGCATATACCTTCCACACACTTATGCCGATTCTTCTCATAAAACCTCGGTTAATTTGGCTTCCTCTATTACCAATAATATGCTAGACAAATTTTAAAATTTGCTGTATAAATTCTCCAACATTAACTACTAACTGCGTTTTCTCTGTCTGCAGAAATCCAGGCGAGAACTTAACTAAACAGAAGAATGTAGTGTGGCCTCCCTATGACTCGGACAAGAGGAGCTACTTGTCTTTCTCGCTTCAACCGTCGGTTGGTGAAGACATCATTAGAAACAGACGCGCCATCTGGCAAAAACTATTGCCTCAGTGGTTACAATACCATGAACGCTCGGAAAATAGACAAGAACTCTAGAATATACAGTTGACGTAAAGGTTTGGACATGATGTGGAGAATTAGGCGATGGTGGGCATATTTTGACAGGTAATGTACAGGATTTGACTGTTGACGTGCAGTTTTGACAGACGACGTGAACGTTTTGACAGACGAAAGTGGAGGTTTTGACAGAAGACGTGAACTTTTTGGCGGTTGACGTGAAGCTTTGATAGTTGACTTGGAGGTTTTGAATGATGATGTGAAACTTTTGACAAATCACGTGGAGGTTTTAACAGATGACGTGACAGTTATGATAGATGACGTGAAAGTTTCAACTGATGACGTGACACATTTGATAGATGACATGGAGGTTTTAACAAATGACGTTGTTTAAGACGTTGACGTGATAGTTTTAACAGATGACGTAAAGGGTTTATACGTTGACGTGATAGCTTTAGCAGATGACGTAAAGGTTTTATATGTTGACGTAATAGTTTTAACAGATGACGTAAAGTTTTTTATACGTTGACGTGACAGTTTTAACAGATGACGTAAAGGTTTTATACGTTGACGTGAACGTTTCATACGTTGACTTGAACGTTTTAACAGATGACGTGGAGTTTTTGACAGATGAATTAAAGGTTTTTATTGTTCACGTGATAGTTTTAACAGATGACTTAAAGGTTTTATACGTTGACGTGAAAGTTTTAACAGATGATGTGTCATTTTTGACAACTGACGTGAAGGTTTTGATATATGAATTGAAGGTTTTTAAACGTTGACCTGAACGTTTCAAAACGTGACGTGAAGGTTTTATACGTTGACGTGAACGTTTCAGCGGGTGATGTGAAGGTTTTATACGTTGATGTGAACGTTTCAACAGATGACGTGACAGTTATGATATATGACGTGGAGGTGTTCACAGATGAAGTGAAGGTTTTATACGCTGACGTGAACGTTTCAACAGATGACGTGACAGTTATGATATATGACGTGTAGGGTTTCACAGATGAAGTGAAGGTTTTATACGTTGGCGTGAACGTACCAACAGATGACATAAAGATTTTGACAGCTGATCTAACAGTTTTGACTCATGACATGACGGTGTTCTTAAAATCATCTGGCGTGAAGATTTTGACAAATGCGTGACGGCTTTTAAAAAGTGAGTTGACATGAAAGTCTCGGTCGTTGATGAGAAAGTTTGGGTAGTTTGTCTGACTGACGACTCTGAAATCTGACAAGTTTTTTTAAAAACAAAATAAGCAGTTTGCTAATTTTTCTTTGCACACTTTTAATGGCATCTTTTCTTATTTTAGTTTTGTTTTCTTCTCTATTTTGTCTTTTCTCTTCCTTATGTGATATTTGGCTATTAACTGAAAAAAACCACAATATAGTTAATGATTCACGCTTATTGTTTTGTACTTAATTTTAACATCATCATAAATATTTCATAATGATATTTTCTTAGCATTTGGCATAGTCAGTTTGTATATAACAGCATAGAATGATAATATAGTACAGTGTATGTACCCAGTACATTTATAACAAATAAGGAAGGGAAACCCGAGGCCTGTAAACAGCAAATAAACATTAGACAAACATAAAGGTATGTTTTCAGGCACTCGTAAGAAATAAAGAAGTAGAACACTAGACAACAGAAAAACAACAGACGTGAGTGGCTTACCCAGGACTCGAACCCCGGACCTTCCATGCGACAACCCCGCCTAGCTATGCAAGCGAATCACACTATCCTCCCGGCCATCTAGGCATCACAAAAAATGATGCTTCGATGACCGGTCATTATTCCTCTTCTACCCTGGGGTGTAGAGGTACATGCAGTATTCTAGAATTTTAAATAATTTAAATCAAGTTTAGTTCTTTGCTTTGTGATGTGTGGTCTTTCATGAGACATATATTCTACTTCTCATTTCTGCACATTATATTAATTGCTCTAAATATAATGCTTAGTGTTGATGGGGTCGTTTGTATATATGTCTCCATGGTTACTTTGTTTCCTTCTAGAGTTACTTGCTCTTATGCTAACTTCCTCTTCCTGTTCTCTGCTTCTAATAAAATGGTTTATTAAACGTGTCGAATTGTGTCCAGTGTGTTCAGGCTTCGTGATTATGCTTTATTGTGTGAGAATATTTGACAGCCAGCCACGTCTCATTACATTTAGCAACATTTACTATACACAACAGTAAATATCAACAGCTTGATTATCTAATTTCTTGGTTCACATTTGTTGCACTTATTGGTTTAAAAAACAAGGATGATTGTCGTGTAGATTTGGAAATATTTGCAAAGTTTGTCCCTGAAACAACAGGTCAAAGATTCCCGTGACAGAGCTGCATTTCCCGGATGCTGTGTTTGCACAATGTTCCCGAGGTCATACGTAACCCAGGGAAGTAAACTATGATGCTATTTCCAGAAATGAACAGAAAAACACTCGAAAATTCAACAGCACATAAAAAACAAATCCACAAATCTACAAAATATAAATACTGTATAAATAATAACCCAGTATGTTTGTAACACTGTATAAAAAATAAACCAGTATGTTTGTAACACTGTGTAAAGAATAAACCAGTATGTTTGTAACAGCGTATAAAGAATAAACCAGTATGTTTGTAACACTGTATAAAGAATAGACCAGTATGTTTGAAACACTGTGTAAAGAATAAACCAGTATGTTTGTAACACCGTATAAAGAATAAACCAGTATGTTTGTAACACCGTGTAAAGAATAGACCAGTATGTTTGTAACAATGTATAAAGAATAAACAAGTGTGTTTGTAACACTGTATAAAGAATAAACCAGCATGTTTGTAACACCGTATAAAGAATAAACCAGTATGTTTGTAACACTGTTTAAAAAATAAACCAGTATGTTTGTAACACTGTATAAAGAATAAACCAGTATGTTTGTAACACTGTATAGAGAATAAACCAGTATGTTTGTAACATTGTATAAAGAATAAACCAGTATGTTTGTAACACTGTATAAGGAATAAACCAGTATGTTTGTAACACTGTATAGAGAATAAACCAGTATGTTTTTAACACTGTATAGAGAATAAACCAGTATGTTTGTAGCATTGTATAAAGAATAAACCAGTATGTTTGTAACACTGTATAAAGAATAAACCAGTAAGTTTGTAACACCATATAAAGAATAAACCAGTTTGTTTGTAACACTGTATAAAGAATAAACCAGTACGTTTGTAACACTGTATAAAGAATAAACCAGTATGTTTGTAATACCACATAAAGAATAAACCAGTATGTTTGTAACACCATATAAAGAATAAACCAGTATGTTTGTAACACCATATAAAGAATAAACCAGTATGTTTGTAACACTGTATAAAAAATAAACTATTATGTTGTAACACTGTATAAAGAATAAACCAGTTTGTTTGTAACACCATATAAAGAATAAACCAGTATGTTTGTAACACTGTATAAAGAATAAACCAGTATGTTTGTAACACTGTATAGAGAATAAACCACTATGTTTGTAACACTGTATAAAGAATAAACCAGTATGTTTGTAACACTGTATAAAGAATAAACCAGTATGTTTGTAACACTGTATAGAGAATAAACCAGTATGTTTGTAACACTGTATAAAGAATAAACCAGTATGTTTGTAACACTGTATAAAGAATAAACCAGTATGTTTGTAACACTGTATAAAGAATAACCCAGTATGTTTGTAACACCATATAAAGAATAAACCAGTATGTTTGTAATACTGTATAAAGAATAACCAAGTATGTTTGTAACACCATATAAAGAATAAACCAGTATGTCTGTAACACTGTATAAATAATAAACCAGTATGTTTGTAACACCATTTAAAGAATAAACCAGTATGTTTGTAACACCATATAAAGAATAAACCAGTATGTTTGTAACACCATATAAAGAATAAACCAGTATGTTTGTAACACTGTATAAAGAATAAACCAGCATGTTTGTAACACCATATAAAGAATAAACCAGTATGTTTGTAACACTGTATAAACCGGCTGTGTGGAGAGGGGGAACATGCTGCATGGGCAACAGCTTGATCTCCATATAACTGTGCCCAAGCTCGCGCCCTGGAGAGGACACTCCAGCTTCACCCTATAGGTGTCGGCAAAACACGGGAAGTAGCAGTTACCGGTTATAAGCATTTTGCCCAATTGGCGTAGGGCATGGCGCCAGGGGCTACTTCCGACAGTGGGAGAGGTTCTAGGATCTCACTGGACAGCTACCGCCCGCTTCAAGCTGGGCAGCCCCCAGTCAATAAGGTGTTGTCCCGCCACTGTCTGCTTTCCCCATTGGGTGCATGGGGATTAGGGTCAAACCCGAACTGTGGACAGAAAATTTTGCACCAAGCAATTATCGAAAAAATAGAAATAAGCAAACTCTCAGATTGGGATGCTGGAACGTCCGGACTATGTTGACTGGACTATCCGAGAACCTACAGGATGTAAACGATGTAAGGAAGACAGCCATAATTAATGATGAGCTTAAACTACTTCAGGTGGATATAGCTGCACTTCAGGAAACGCGCCTGGCGGGCTCTGGAACGGTGAGCGAGAAGGACTACACATTTTATTGGCAAGGGAAAGATCTTAATAAAGCTAGAGAACACGGAGTAGGTTTTGCGGTCAAAAAATCGCTAACTAAAATGGTTGAACCAGGCGAGAATGGATCAGAACGCCTGTTAACGCTCCGCCTGCAAACTGGCACAGGTCCCATCACCCTTGTCAGTGTGTATGCTCCTACTCTGTACTCTGCCTCAGAAGCTAAAGATGAGTTCTACGAGAATCTAACAGCAATTATCAAAAGCATACCTAGGCAAGAACAGCTTGTTCTCCTTGGTGACTTTAACGCTAGAGTGGGTGCCGATAATGTTTCATGGCCTTCATGTCTGGGCAGGTTTGGTATTGGCGAGATGAATGAAAATGGACAACGGCTCTTAGAGTTGTGCGTCCACTATGACCTCTGCGTGACCAACACCTACTTTCAGACAAAACCCCAGCATAAGGTGTCATGGAGACACCCACGATCCAAGCACTGGCACCAACTTGACCTGATTCTCGTCAGAAGGCCACTCCTCAGGTCTGTGCTCTCCACGCGCTCGTACCATAGTGCAGACTGTGATACAGATCACTCCTTGGTTTGCTGCAAAATCAGAGCACAACCAAGAAAACTCTATCGTGTCAGACATGAAGGGAAACCACGCATTGATACCAGCACGATGTCAGACCCTTTCATGATCGCTCAATTCACTGCGACCTTCGAGAAAGTGCTCAGTAGCCCTCAGCATGGTGATACTATTACAGAGAACTGGGAGCATCTACGGAACACCATTCAAAGTACTGCACTTGCCACCTTTGGTAAGAAAACAGCAAAGTCAAATGACTGGTTTGATGCTTCATCAGATGTGATGGCACCTGTCATTGAAGCTAAGCGCAGTGCTATGAATGAATACGAACGTTCACCGAGTGCCAGAACCCTACAGATCCTGAGGGCTACGAGAAGCAAAGTTCAACAAACTGCTCGACGCTGTGCAAATGACTACTGGCTCCAGCTCAGTGAGTGCATCCAGATCGCAGCGCAAACAGGCAACATTAGACAAATGTATGACGGTATAAAGAAAGCACTTGGCCCCCATAAAAGTAAGACGACACCGCTAAAAACCATCAGCGGAGAGAAGCTAACCGATAAGGGTAAGCAGATGGAGAGGTGGGTCGAGCACTACTCTGAGCTTTACGCTAGAGACAATACCGTTACGCCTGCAGCCCTTGATGGTGTCAACAGTCTGCCAACTATGGAGGAGCTGGATGCCGAACCAACATTAGAGGAACTCAGCAAGGCCATTGATAGCTTGGCCTCTGGCAAAGCACCAGGCAGTGATGGGATTCCTCCTGATTTAATCAAATGCTGTAAGAGCACGCTATTACATCCCCTGCATAGGATGCTGTGCCAGTGCTGGGAAGAGACAACTATTCCTCAAGACATGCGAGATGCCAAGATTGTAACACTGTATAAAAATAAAGGAGACAGAAGTTATTGCAATAACTACAGAGGCATCTCTCTTCTTAGTATTGTTGGTAAGGTTTTTGCCAAAGTCATCTTAATGCGACTACACAAGTTAGCTGAGCGCATATATCCAGAGTCACAGTGTGGATTCCGAGCTGGCAGATCAACAACAGACATGATCTTCTCTCTCCGCCAGCTTCAGGAAAAATCAAGAGAGCAGAAAAGACCATTATATATCGCCTTTATAGACCTCACAAAAGCATTCGACCTGGTTAGTAGGGATGGACTCTTTAAAATCCTCCTGAAAATAGGCTGCCCTTCTAAAATGCTGGAAATGATAAAGTCATTCCATGACGGCATGAAGGGAACAGTCCAATATGCTGGAAGCACGTCACAGCCCTTTGATATACGAAGTGGCGTTAAACAAGGCTGTGTTCTGGCTCCGACCCTCTTCGGAATCTTCTTTGCCTTACTCTTGAAACATGCATTCAGAGATGCAACTGAAGGAATATGTCTTCACACTAGGTCAGATGGCCGTCTGTTTAATCTTTCAAGGCTGAAGGCAAAAACAAAAATCAGAAGGGTCACTATAAGAGACTTGTTGTTCGCTGATGATGCTGCAGTCGTCACTCAAAGCCAACAGGAGCTTCAGAGCTTGATGAATCGCTTCACTAAAGCATGCAAGGACTTTGGCCTCACAATAAGTCTAAAGAAAACGAATGTGCTGAGTCAGGATGTGGGTGCTGCACCAGTTATCACTATCGATAACTATGAATTGGCAGTGGTGCACCACTTCACATACCTAGGGTCTACCATCAATGACAAACTCTCACTGGATACAGAAATCGACAGCCGCATTGGCAAAGCTGCAGCTACCTTTGCCCGCCTCACATCGCGTGTTTGGGGAAACTCTAAACTTACAATGAAGACCAAAGCTGCGGTATATAATGCCTGCGTCACCAGCACACTCCTATATGGCAGCGAGACCTGGACGACCTATGCTAAGCAAGAAAGAAGGCTCAATACCTTCCATTTGCGGTGTCTACGCCGCATCCTTGGCATCTCGTGGAAAGATAAAGTGACTTCTTCTTCTTCTTGCGATCGCATCTTTGATGATTACACCGTCAGACGAGTTCTCATGATGAATTCGACTGTTGTTTGAAGTTCCTCTTTAACTCCATATAGCTTTGAGTTTAGTGTTGAGTCATTGGGCCAGTATATCTTTCTTAACTGGTCATACAGAGGACAGTCCTGTAGAACATGCTCAGCAGTTTGTTTGTTTAATCCACATGTACACAGTGGTGAAGCAGACAATCGTAGCTTGTGCATGTGTTTATTCAGTTTGTTATGCCCTGTCCTGAGTCGAAAAATAGTTATCTGTCCCTGCCGGTCGAGAGTGTGATAGTCGTCTTTGGGTTGGTTCTGTTCTCTTCTGATAGTCTGGATAGCTCTCTTTTTCTCAAAGTATGTGACTTCATTATCTTCTTGTTCACATTCTCCTCCCTTTGCAAGTTTATCTGCCTTTTCATTTCCGGGTACACCACAATGAGATGGTACCCACTGAAGTATGGTTCTCTTTTTGGCAGCTACCTTGTTTAGTTCATTTCTCAGATGCGGGAGTTTACCACCCTTGAGAGCTTGCAGGACAGACAGTGCATCTGTGAGGATGACTACCTGGTGGCAGTCAGAGTTGGTGTTATAAATCATATTTGCAGCTTGCTCTAGAGCTTGAACCTCAGCTGTATAGTTGGAACAGAATTTACCAGTGGGAATGTGCCTAGTCTCATAGTGGTTGTCAGGATATGAGATAAAGATACCGGCACCTCCATTCCTAACAGCATTAGTTGCTGATCCATCTGTATAGGCATGTATCCATGATTGATCGGGATAGCTTTCTTGGATCATACTCAATGTAGCAGTTCGTTTTTGCAGATCATTGTACTCACATCCACTTGTGAGACCACTGACTGATGTATTAATTTGGAGGGCACTGCTGGCCTGCTCCCATGGTACAGGGTATAGGGTGGGCTTCAGTGGTGTTGTCTTCATGGATAGGTCTTCTTGATGCTGTCTTATAAGTCTTTTCCCCCGATGCACAAAGCTGCTACGCTTTAGACGTCCCAATGCCAGATCATCTAGTCTTGCCTTCATTGGGTGCATTTGCATACTGTTGTATTTTTCCATCTGGATCATGGTTTTTGTGTCTCTTCTATGGGACAATGTCTGTAATCCAGCAACCTTCTGCATCTCTGTTATTGGTGTAGTTTTCATGGCTCCTGTAATGAGCCTGAGAGCTTGATTTTGCACCTTGTCCAAAGACTGCAGATGTGAGTTAGCAGCTGATGACCATGCTGCTGAGCTATACTCTAAGTGTGGTCTTATTACTCCATTATAAATCTTCTTTAGATTTCGTTCATTTGCTCCCCAGTTGGTACCTGCTAATTTTTTGAGTATGCCTAGTCGTCTTCGGGCCTTTCCTTCTGCATTTTCAATATGCTTATTCCATGTAAGCCTTTGGTCAAATGTCACCCCAAGATAGGTGGGGTAGCTTTCTTCCTTGATCGCGGTTGTCCCTAGGTGTATGTTAGCTGATTTGTCCGTGGGGGCGAGGGAGAACAGTGTTGTGGAGGTTTTGTCTGTGTTTATTGTGATAAGCCATTTCTCTGCCCATGACACTAGCATGTCTGCTGCCCGCTGCATTCTATAATTTGCTGTGGTGACGTTTTCATCAGCGCACCAGAGTACTAGGTCATCTGCATATAAGGCAGCTTTAACTCCTGCAGGGAGATCTTTCACCAGGTCATTGATGTAAACAAGGAAGAGTGTTGGGGAAATTACTCCTCCTTGAGGTACCCCCTGATGGAGCAACACTTTTCTGCTCTGCAGACCGTCAAGAGTGACTCTAGTTCTCCTGTTATGCAAGTATGACTGGATCCATTTCATCATGTTGCCTTGGATTCCACTTCTCCTAAGTTTTGCAATGAGGCCATCTTTCCACACCTTGTCAAAGGCCTGCTTGAAGTCGACCCAGATCGTTAGGACCTTTTTCTTCTCCTGGAAGGCATCTTCTATTGCTTGAGACAAGTAAGTAACTTGGTCTTCTATACTGTAGCATTCTCTAAATCCAGCTTGTTCCGGCACCAGGATCTGCTCAGACTCTAAATACCATTTCAATATGTGGTTGACTATTCGCTCCATAGTCTTCCCAACACAGCTTGTGAGACTGATTGGCCCGTAACTTGCAGCCTCGGTCTTACATTTCCCCTTCTTTAGTATGGGTATTGTGATGGCTTCTCTCCATACTTGGGGTACCGTTCCTTTCAACCAGCTGTGGTTGAATATCTCAAGCAGTTTTGTCTTTGCTGCTGAGCTCAGATTTACTAGCATTTCGTTGCTGATTTTGTCTGGGCCGGGTGACTTTTGAAACTTAAGCTTGGAAATAGCCTTCTGTAGTTCTCCTAGTGTGATGGGTTCCCTCATTGGGGCAGGAGTATCTGTCTGTCCCATGGTTGCCAGTATTTCTTTTCTTATCTCTCTCTGATGATCTATGTTAATGGGTAAGTTGCTTTCTGAACTGTATCTTCTAGCAAACAAGTCTGCAGCTTGTTTTCCTCTGAAAAGTTTGCCACCTTCATCCAATGTGATAGTCTGCCTAGGTGAGGAACGCTCTTCATTTAGAGACTTGACTAATCTCCAAAGTTTCCTGCCGTCTTTCTCAAGGTTCAGCGATGCCGTTTTAGTTCTCCAGCTTTTCCGTTTTTCTTCTAGCTTTGTTCTCTGAAACTCTGCTACAGCCTTTTTCCATTTGCTGTGAGTTTCAAGTGAAGGCTGAGACTCTGCGTCCTTTCTAGCCCTGTCCATAGCTTCCTGACGTTCTTGGAGTGTGCTGGACCAGTATGGTATGTAGTTACGCCGGCATCCTTTAGGAATGGTTTCTTTTGCAGCGTGTAGTATGCATCTGTTGAAGTCTTTTACCACTTCATTAATGTCTCTGTTCCGTACCTTGAGGGTAGACAGCAGCGTGTTCACCTGATGCCTGAATAAACCCCAGTTGGCTTTTTTGTAGTTCCATCTTGTAATGGCTGGGCCTGTACTGAGAGTTGCACTCTGGACAGTAAGAAAGATTGGGCGATGGTCGCTTCCCCCTAGTTGGTCTCCTACTTCTCTACTAATAAATCCAGCTATATCTGGTGTGGAGAAGGCAAGATCTGGTGTTGAAGTTGTGTGCCATCCTCTGGAGTAGAAGGTAGGAGTATCTGTGGCATTATTGACTAGGATTAGGGAGTGATCATCTTGCCAAGTTTCAACCTCTTCACCTCTGTGATCCAGATGGTTATAGCCCAGCTCTGGGAGTGGCTATTAAAGTCTCCAACTGCTATAAAGTTGGTGGCTGGTACCTGTATAGAGCTGAGACTCAGGGGTTGTTGTTCGGACAGTAATAGTTCAGGAGTTCTATTTCCATCTTGTCTACCTTTATCTGCAACAGCTGATATTCTGCTCCATCCATGAAGGTTTTCCTTTCGTGTGCAGGAATGTTATTCCTTACAAGAGTAAGTACTCCTCCTTTTCGTCTATCTTTTCTGTCGGATCTGAAGCATTGATATCCCCTTATTTTAAAGGTTTGATCTGCTTTCAAGTGAGTCTCTTGGATACAGCAAACACTGACTTGCTTCTCATACAAGATGTTTTCCAGCTCTGTCTTTTTGCTGTATCCAGCCTGCTTGCTGTTCACTCCCTCTGCATTCCAGTGCATCATGACAAGTGGCACTCTGGGTTTCTCTTTTTCTGTTTTGTTTTGGTCAGTAGTTCTCCTCCGCCGTCTGCTGACTCCACAAGACGGTCTAGAGGGTCCTCCAGTAGCTGAGGGTGGGCTCTGTCGAGGCTCAGAGCCCGGCACTGCACCTGCCTGGTGGAGCTCCACAGGGCGAGCACCAGTACGAGATTTATTTGACGGTGTACTCTCCATAGAAAAAAAAAGCGAGTTGCGTGATACTGTGGTTTCCGGTGCGCCTTCTGGCCCAGTATCTATGACTTTAGCACCTGTTCAATGGGAGAGTGGGCTCATCCCTAATCTGTTTATGTTCCCAGTAGTAGACTATTCGCAAGCAGCCTGGGGTGTCACTGCTCTGCGCGGACCTTGTTTACCGAGGCGGCGTCCGAGCTCGTATGGTGAAAATATGGTTGCGTTATCTTCAAAATAGCCCTGTCTTTCCCATGGCTTTTCTGCCATCCTGCAACTTTGAGTTAGGGAGTTCTGAGCTCCAGTCTCTTTCCCAGGCATTTTATCCTGGCCTGGCACGCATACAGAGGACCCCACTTCTGGTTCTAAGTTAGCAGTTGGGGATAGGTGGGGTAGCACACTGTGCATTCCCCGTCATCCAGGGGGCTCTCCAACTATGCAGAGCTTGCACAATGCTGTGCTCTGGTTCAGGGCTCTCCCAAGGAATCCTCACGTCCTGCACAGAGCCACTTCCAGATACTCACCACCTGCCAACCCTCCATTGTAGAAATCTCCAGCTTGCGGCCATCCAGTCAAGAGCCAGTATTAAGTCTGGTGCCCAAGTGATCCCCCCAAGCTCAGTGTGCAATGCTGGGTTCTCATCATGCTGCAACACAGAGGGGATTGTGATGCTCAGCCATCTCTCTCAACTCTGCACCGATAAGTGACATCGGGGACTTAACTGTGCCTCAGTACTGGGAGGCCCCGTTTCCGGGTACACCACACACAGCCAATTGAGGCAACGGTCGCCGTGGGCGTGTCTTCAGTGGGGAAGTTGTGGAGTCTTCCTGTCCATGTTCTTGCACATCCTAACACTGCCCGCAAGACATCGGAGGTTTGGAGAGTGGCCTTCTCTGCTTTTTTGAGCCGGGGTGGGCTCCCCGGGCAAGTCTCAATGGGGATCGGGACGTGTCCACGCGCCAGTGGGCCCAGCATCGGCCGCATCTGATGGAGGACTTGCTCTGCCAGGTTTGATGTGGATTTCCTACCGCCCCGGGTAGAAGCCAGAAGTGTACTGTGCCAGCTCTGGGGGAGATAAAGGGGGTGTTTCTGCGTCTCCTTGTGATACGTAGCCAAGGTAGGGCTCACAGTGCTCTTTCCCCGCCACCAAATTGCCTGCTGGTTACGCCGACTTCTCCGAGGCTCTAGGCATGTGACCAAGAGTTGAAGGCAATAGGATCGTCAAGTCCTGAGTCTCTGTGCCTGTACGATGGGTTCCGATCTTCAGGGAGCAGTCCACGCTCGTTCTCACTCCCAAGACTTGTTCAGTATCCATCTGGCTCCTTCCCACCCACAGAGGGCGTGTACGGTGTAGTGCACCGGTTTTATTATCGAGGTTTGCTCCTCTAGATCCGTTGTGTTTAGCCTGAGGATTCGCACCCTCAGTTACCAGGACTACCTCGAGGAGGGTGTGGCTCTTCACCACGCACAACGATCTTGGGGTATGAGAGGTTTTGCTAGGCCAAGAGACTAACACCGCAATGGTCGCTCCTTTCATGAACAAGAATTCACTAGGCCTAGGGTGAAGCAAGGGGGGAAACCCACTACCCACAACACCAGCACATCATACCCCCTGTCTGTAAAGACTTTGCCCCAATAAAGTGACAAATGTCGAGGTGTTGTCACGTGCTGGCCTTCAAAGTATGTATACGCTTCTTAGACAGCGCAGACTTCGCTGGCTTGGCCATGTTCGCCGCATGGAAGATGGTCGCATCCCAAAAGATATCTTCTACGGACAATTAGCAGATGGCAAGAGAACAGTTGGGCGACCACAGCTGAGGTTCAAAGATGTGTGCAAGAGAGATATGAGGGCACTGGACATGGATCCAGCAACATGGAGAGGATGAAGCTGCCGATCGCACTAAGTGGCGATGCTATTTACGGCGCCACCTCAGATTGGGCGAAGAGAGGCTCACACAAGAAGCAGAGGTGAGGAGAAAACGTCGAAAGGAGCACCAGGAAAATAAGCAGCTGAGGGCTGTCACCTCAGGGGCGCATTCCCATAGTCAGTTATGACTGAAGGGGCTATTATTATTATAAAGAATAAACCAGTATGTCTGTAACACTGTATAAAGAATAAACCAGTATGTCTGTAACACTGTATAAAGAATAAACCAGTATGTCTGTAACACTGTATAAAGAATAAACCAGTATGTCTGTAACACTGTATAAAGAATAAACCAGTATGTTTGTAGCACTGTATAAAGAATAAACCAGTATGTCTGTAACACTGTATAAAGAATAAACCAGTATGTCTGTAACACTGTATAAAGAATAAACCAGTATGTCTGTAACACTGTATAAAGAATAAACCAGTATGTCTGTAACACTGTATAAAGAATAAACCAGTATGTCTGTAACACTATATAAAGAATAAATCAGTATGTCTGTAACACTGTATAAAGAATAAACCAGTATGTCTGTAACACTATATAAAGAATAAACCAGTATGTCTGTAACACTGTATAAAGAATAAACCAGTATGTCTGTAACACTGTATAAAGAATAAACCAGTATGTCTGTAACACTGTATAAAGAATAAACCAGTATGTCTGTTACACTATATAAAGAATAAACCAGTATGTTTGTAACACTGTATAAAGAATAAACCAGTATGTCTGTAACACTGTATAAAGAATAAACCAGTATGTCTGTAACATTGTATAAAGAATAAACCAGTATGTTTGTAACACTGTACAAAGAATAAACCAGTATGTCTGTAACACTGTATAAAGAATAAACCAGTATGTATGTAACACTATATAAAGAATAAACCAGTATGTCTGTAACACTGTATAAAGAATAAACCAGTATGTCTGTAACACTGTATAAAGAATAAACCAGTATGTCTGTAACACTGTATAAAAAATAAACCAGTATGTTTGTAACACTGTATAAAGAATAAACCAGTATGTCTGTAACACTGTATACAGAATAAACCAGTATGTCTGTAACACTGTATACAGAATAAACCAGTATGTCTGTAACACTGTATAAAGAATAAACCAGTATGTCTGTAACACTGTATAAAGAATAAAACAGTATGTCTGTAACACTGTATAGAGAATAAACCAGTATGTCTGTAACACTGTATAAAGAATAAACCAGTATGTTTGTAACACTGTATAAAGAATAAACCAGTATGTTTGTAACACTGTATAAAGAATAAACCAGTATCTTTGTAACACTGTATAAAGAATAACCCAGTATGTTTGTAACACTGTATAAAAAATAAACCAGTATATTTGTAACACTGTATAAAGAATAAACCAGTATGTTTGTAACACTGTATATAGAATAACCCAGTATGTTTGTAACACTGTATAAAGAATAAACCAGTATGTCTGTAACACTGTATAAAGAATAAACCAGTATGTCTGTATCACTGTATAAAGAATAAACCAGTATGTCTGTAACACTGTATAAAGAATAAACCAGTATGTTTGTAACACTGTATAAAGAATAAACCAGTATGTTTGTAACACTGTATAAAGAATAAACCAGTATGTCTGTAACACTGTATAAAGAATAAACCAGTATGTTTGTAACACTGTATAAAGAATAAACCAGTATGTCTGTAACACTGTATAAAGAATAAACCAGTATGTCTGTAACACTATATAAAGAATAAACCAGTATGTCTGTAACACTGTATAAAGAATAAACCAGTATGTCTGTAACACTGTATGAAGAATAAACCAGTATGTCTGTAACACTGTATAAAGAATAAACCAGTATGTCTGTAACACTGTATAAAGAATAAACCAGTATGTCTGTAACACTGTATAAAGAATAAACCAGTATGTCTGTAACACTGTATAAAGAATAAACCAGTATGTTTGTAACACTGTATAAAGAATAAACCAGTATGTTTGTAACACTGTATAAAGAATAAACCAGTATCTTTGTAACACTGTATAAAGAATAACCCAGTATGTTTGTAACACTGTATAAAGAATAAACCAGTATGTTTGTAACACTGTATAAAGAATAAACCAGTATGTTTGTAACACTGTATAAAGAATAACCCAGTATGTTTGTAACACTGTATAAAGAATAAACCAGTATGTTTGTAACACTGTATTTATTTACGTTGTGGTAAAACTTTGGTTTGATTTAATTTTAAGGACCATCTCCATTGCACACGAACAGCCCCTTAAGTGCTCCGATCTTCTCCCTTAGATAACTCATGGAGGATGTCAGCACAGTGCACGATCTCCATAGCACCATCGAGAATCATAATGTGTGCATACAGGAATCACACATTCTATGAATATTTTTGTGGTGTGTAGGTTTTCCTATTTTTGCCAGGGCAGCAACCGTATGGCTTAATCTTTACGATTTCCAACTACCGAGGGATTTATAACATGCGCAACTTGCACACGGGACCTCGTATTTTTCGCCCTATTTCCTCCCATCAGGGGGGGGGGGGGGGGGGGGTATAACATCATTAGGACCCACTAGTTGTGTAAAAAAAATTCCATCAATTATACTCCCTCTGCCGGGGTCGAACTCGGTACCTTTAGAATTAGACGCTTACGCCCCAGCTCGTAGCAACTCCGATCCCTTGTGACAATTTTGATATATGACGTAATAACTTACATTTCCCTTACTTTTTTATATAATAAGAGCCAGTAAAGTATCTCTTATGCGCAGATATTTCTAAGAACTATAATAGAGAGGCCCTTATTTACAGTCCGTGTGCGTAAAAGTGTATTGATAAGAGCTTTTGAGAGGTTCGTGTGTATTCATTTGTTCAGGCATTTTACTTCTTTTAACTTTATTAGTTTAGCACGATGTGTGAACAGGCTAGACTGCAGGAATAGGAACATCTATAGAGGAAGTGACACAACCAGAGGCACTGTGGGCATCAGAAGTGGCATCTCCGTCATGCTAGTTTTCCTTATAAATGCTTGACAGTCAGAGTTATCTAGAACAGTGGTTCCCAACATTTTTACATCTAAGGACCACTTTTCCAACTACATATAAGTTGTGGACCACCAGCTTATATGTAATATCTCAATGCCATAAACACGTAACTATTTTTATTCAATAGATGAATAGGACTATATTCAATAACACAAGTTGTTAATTATTTGCCAGATGACAAGGAAATTGTGTCACCGGATGGCCAACTACTGATACCATAGCATAATTCGTGCTATTAGTTATCAGTTAGTTTAGGAAGAATAGTTACGAGGTTTTATTGAAATAGACTCGAGATACGCAGTTATCAGACTGAAACTGGAAGTAGGTTAAATAACGACTCAACGCTAATTTTTGGCGGGAGTTGCTCAGCAACCGATGACGACGTAAATCGGAATAGCCGAGATACTCCATCGGTAGGCATGTGAGATCCAATAAAGAAATATTAGACTGTCCAACCAGAAGGCTGGAAAAAGCGCACACCACGACTCGAAGGAAAACTTCGATATCAGAAATCAGTTGATCCCCAAAAGCCAGTCTGTACGGACGTATAACTGCCAGAAATGCCTAAATGTCGAGAGAACGAGCTGAATTTATGAAAGAAACGAAACGGAGCTCGTAAAATGTCAAATTAGCTCATATCATAAAGAAGAGGTAGAGGCTCAACTGTTATTTAATCCTGAGTCGGATAAATTTAAGAAGCAAACGCAAAGGAACTAAGCAGAAATACTTACCCCAACTTGGATAGGCTACAAGGAGAAAATAGCGAATAAATGACCAGTACAAACACACATTTTAATGAGGATTGTTTTAAGAAAATGCATGCAAATGGCTTTGTTTATGGATTGTAAATACAAGATAATAAAATTGTTTTATTGGATCCCGAGGACTTGCTTAATTACCACATGTTGAAGAGTTTTACAGTAAATATTGAACAATAAGTATGCTAATGATTGTCACACAACATTAAACATCACAGAGGAATTTTGTAACGAACTAAGTTACAATTATCATCAAGAATTAATACCTCTGGCAGTATTCCTGACTTGAGTGATACAATAAGCATATACACACCCCACGGTCACAATTGTAAGGTAATAGTAATGACAAATAAATTATACATACAATTTATTGGTTACATACATATTGGTTAAAAACTATATATTCATACAATTCAATTGTTAAAATTACAAAATATTCAATGGGAGCCTTGTGCTTGCATTTCGCTCACTAGATTTTCAATATTAGGCTTCATAGAAGTTAAGGACAGTCTCAAAGCTGGCTCTACTTGCGAACGGTTTCTGTGTTTTGTTTTTATAGAACTAAAAACGTAGGGAGGATCAAAACAAAATCAAAGCACTTAATATCAAATCGATAACGCAGCCGCGGACCATCTGATCATGCGCCGCGGACCGTAAGTGGAATCAGTAGTTTTTGAATGCAAGCCATCTTTTCTCACTGATGAAAAAGACGAGAATCGTAATGATAACGCAAACAACCCCTACTGTTTCCTCCATATGCACATCTTCCATGTTAGTGTGTGTGTGTGTGGATGTACGTGCGGGACTTGAAGCATCTCATGAGTAAGATTAACCGGTTTTCAAGATCGGACCGACTTTTGTCATTCGAAGAGCAGGATCTGATCACAGGGGCCTGGATGCCAATGGCACCCGGGTGGTCTACGCTGTTAAAATGGATGGCTACATTAGAGAGATGATGTAAAGATTTTTTTCAATAAAGGTCACTAATTCATTAACCAGTTTTGCCAATATAGATTCCGAAGCAGTGGTCACACATAAAGGCGTATATGACAATGGTATGATTCACGCCATAGTTTGGCTGCGTCGTTAATGAATCTATAGATGAGCATGAACGTGCACAACATCTGCTTCTGCCACTGCTATGAAGAATGGCCTTGGCGATCACGTCTCTTCATAGCTTTATGTCTCAAGAGAACTGTTTATTTATTAATTTTTTTATTTTTGCTGACTTCTTTCCATGTCCATTATTAATGCATCCAATATAAATGTACGACAATGGCATAACCTAGCCAGTCTTGAACGTCGCAATTCCGTCTTTTAGTGACAAGACGTCCTCAACATTTTGTTGCATAATTTATTTCACATTTCTCTCTCACGAACATCAGCATACAGCATACATCTGTAATAATCAATATCTAGCATCGACCCTATGAAGCATACGGGCGATCTAGTAGTAGAAATACTTTAGGACTCTGTCGAAATAACACATGCAGGAGCCAGACCAAAATATGCGTCCGAACACTTTGAGGAACACAGAAGAATGGCCTCGAAGTATCGTGCCACTTCTGCAAATTGAGACCGGCTTAACGTCTGCAATATCTGTCTAAAAGACAATGACGTACTTCCGGGTAACCCAGGAAACGGTACATCGACAAACATGGTCTAAAAATAAGCCTAATCGATATCAATCGATATGTTATGATTTAACTATAACATCTACTCCTCCTCTCCCCCCCCCACCCCCCCGTGTCAAATAATGAAAACGTAGTTTTCATTATTTACGTGTTGAGAGCAAACATCACCAAAGTGATCAGATGGTAACATCAAATTTTAATGCTAGTAAGAAATTGTATTGTACCTATGTTTGTACCAAGGTAGGCAATTTAACACACGAGGTGTGGAATATAGCAAATATGCCAATACCAATGTCTACGAAGGATGCAAATCAATTTAACATCAAAATGAGGTAACTATAGCAAGGTCAGCCAACATGAAACAATGAAATAACTAAATCAGTTCTTGTATTCTCATCCTTCCTACCGTCTGAAACACCTATTGTCTCGTCAGGTAACTTAGTCACATAATGTCATCTTAATGTAACATTATAATGCAACTTATTAATAATAATATAATTCAACAACAGATGACATGAGGCAGACAATTAACCACTAAGGTGTGTGACTGCTACACATTGTCAACTGAATATTGTTTTGTGTAAGTGTGAATGATATGTTAATCTAATATCCTATCCATAACACGAAAAGTGATGAAATTATGTAAGTAACACATGAATATGGGCAAATAATAACACTATGCCAATGTGTTTTAACCATAACTGATAGAATGGTGTAAAAACGCATCAATGTCTCAAAGACTAGTGTGAGTGTGACATAAATTTTGTCAAGAAGTCAATGCGTAGTGCAAATAAATTTATCACTTTCTAATCTGGTATAGCATAGTGCTAGTATACAAGGTAATGTCATTTCACTCCTTTATAATTGTTTATAGAATGTCACATGTTGAATGTAGAAATCCATCCTTGATAATGTCCACGATTGTCATCCATTTAATAATATGACACAAAAAAATCCATTAGTCATCAAACTCTGTAGTGAACTATCCGAAATCAGTCCCATACCAAATAACGTTGTTACTTCCCTTGAATAATTGTGTGACTTTCATTTTCGAATTATGTCCCTTTAAAGTAAGTACACATACTTTTATACCATAAAACATGTGTATCGAAGTTGTTCAGAGATGATCCTATTGAAACCAATGAACATATGGTGTGTTTGACAGTCTGTAGCGTCACGATGAGTATTGACATGACTGCACGATGTCTCTACGAAGTGTCATAAGTAAAAAGATATATCACATGATGTGAAGTGTTACAAGATGCATCATCATCATGTTGCTGTTCGGTTCGCTTTGACCTATTGCGATTACGTGATTCTTGCACTAAGTTCTAGAACAGGACATCTTCATGTGTATATGGGTTAGATTGCATCACGTGCATCATCTGTACTTGTTGAGTTGTTATATGAAGTAGTGTCCTTGATACACCTAAAGAGGACGTCTGCTAAGACGTTCTGACTGCCTTTTATAGCTCTAATGCTATAGTTATAGGGCTGTAGAGCTAACGAGGCCCTAGCTGCTTTTGGATTTGTGAATCTTGCTGTCGGAAGATACGCTAGTGCCTTCTGGTGTGTCTCCAGCGTGAAGCGGGCTCCCATCAGATACCTCTGGAGTTTGTTGAAAGAGAATACTAATGCGAGCAATTCACGCTCGACGATGGGGTATCGTTGTTCCGTAGGTGATAACTTGCGGCTGACGTACATCGTGGGATGCATGTGGCCTTCAAATTCTTGCATTAATGTTCTCCCGATCGCTGAATACCAAGCATCGACTCTGAGAACAAAAGGATATCAAATGTCAGGTAACCTCAGAATTGGTGATTTCGAAAAGGCAATCTTTATGACATTTAGAGCCACATGACAAGCATGTGACCATATTACCTTATTCGGTGCGTTCTTTTTTACTAACGCAGATAAAACTGAAGTCATATCTGAAAAACTAGGTAGAAACCTTCTATAGAAGTTTATGAGGCCCAACAAACTACGAACTTGTTTTTTTGTTAGAGGAATATCAAGATTCAGAATTTTGGAAACAGTTTAATCTTCAGGTTTTAAGAATCCACCTCCTACTTTATAACCAAGAAAAGAAATTTTATTATATCCTGTTCTGGTTTTGGAGGGTCTAGCAGTAATGTTGTGAACGCGTAAGGTATTCAACAAAGAATGAATTCCATTAATATGATCATCCCAAGTACGATGAAACAGACAGATATCATCTATGTATGTAATGAAATCCTCACGATCAGAAAATAATCTACGCATCATGCAAACAAAAGTAGCAGGTGCGTTCACAAGACCGAAAAACATGTAATTGAACTGAAACAAACCTAAAGGTGTAGCGAAAGCTGTATAGGGTTTAGATTTGTCAGATAATGGCACTTGCCAATATCCCTTGGATAGGTCAAATTTAGTAAAGAAGGTAGCTGTAGATAATCTATCAAGAAGGGATTCAAGCACGAGTAATGGCTCCGCGTCTTGAATCGTGACAGCATTTAAACGTCTAAAATCTATACAAATACGAATAGATTTGTCTTTCTTTCTGATTAAAACCATTGGAAAACTATATGGTGAATTTGAAGATTCAATAATGTTTAACCTAATCATTTGTTTTATTTCTTCTTGGACTTGAGATTGCAAATGAATCGGTATAGGGTAAGGTTTTAGTTTGATAGGTCTGAAATCTGTCAAGATGATATCATGTTGAATAATATATGTATGCCCAGGAACATCCGTGAGCACATCAGAAAAAGATTGTAGTAATACAGAAACTTGCTCTTTCTGATCAGAAGATAGAGTAGGAGCAATGGAAATATCTTTCCAGCTTTCAGTAGCCAAAAGATGTACCTCAGGTAACGACAATACAGGTTCACCACCATCAGAAAAATCAGAACTCTCCTCCTGAATAACTGCTAAGGAGGAGTGACGATCAACAGATTCGTCGATAGCCTGAAAGATAAGTTTCAGATGTGGGGGTCGATCTGTCTTAAATTTACAACATATTGATAAGAAGTTTGAACCTCCTCATCCATGTTAGTATCAATGAGTAATTGTTTCAAAATAGACATAGGACCTCTAGGCTTTGCACCAAATACCAATTCATAAGGCCAAAATCCGGTACTTTCGTTGGGAATTTCTCTATAAGCAAAGAGGACAGCCGGCAATATACGATCCCAATCTTGTGGATACTTAGTCGTAACTCTGTCCAACATTTGTTTTAAACTTCTATTAAATCTGTCAATTTTACCATTGCCTTGAGAGTGATAGATTGAACTAAGCGATCTCTCAATTCCAAATCTCCTTCATTACTTCCTTCATAGCATCAGAGACGAACTGGGATCCCCGGTCTGATAGTATGTTTTCGGGAAAACCCAATCTGTTAAATACAAAAAATAGTGCACCAGCGACATCCACGGTTGAAATGGATTTAAGCGGTATCTCTTCCGGCCATCTGATACACATATCAATGCAAGTAAGCACAAATTTGTGACCCCTAGCTGATGTGACTTTCAAGGGATCGATAAGGTCGATAGCCATCTTTGCGAATGGACGCAAAGAAATATCAGATGCCTGGATAGGTGCATTTTGACCAGGTCTCTTTGTTGCGACAATTTGGCACACTAAGCATGTGCGACAAAAAACAATTACATCTTTGGTCACAGCAGGCCAAAAGAAGTGTGACAAAACCCTCTGTTTTGTCCTTGCAATACCCAAATGACCTGCACAGTTTATGTCATGGGCATGTCGTAAGACAAATGGTCTAAAGCAAGTAGGTACCATAATTTGTTTTTTCACAGATGTAGCATCTTGAAAATTCCTGATTAAAATATCATTCTTTAATGTGTACCAATGTATAGCATTATCATCATACATCATACTATTTGAATGTGCCATAAGAAAAAATTTCTTTAACGAATCATCTTCTCTTTGCCTTTGTATGAATGATTCTTTTTCAATCAATTCAACCTGCAAATTATCATCATCATCAATCTGATCTGTATTTTCTTTTTCATTTTCATTATCTCTATCATTATCATGATCTTCATCATTCATCAAATCTTCAGTCTCTTCATCATCATTCATAACCTCCTCCAAAATAATATCATCATGGTTATGATTAATCATTTCAGCACGAGCTTGTGCTCTGGTTGTAACAACATTTGCAGTTATTAAGTGCTGTTTTTCCCAATTTGCAACGTCTTCTCTAGAAAATTCATGGATACCTGGGATATTTCCAAGAATTATCCCATCAATAGGATTATTAAGTAGACACACAAGAGCTCTTCCTGTAAAATGAGGTGTATCCAAAAATACCTCCGCTGTTGGATAGTATTCCACTGTGCCACCAAACGTTATACATTTTACTTCTCTTCCCTTGTAATCTGACTGATCCACTAAAGATATACGTACACCAATTGTAGTGGAACCAGTGTCCATCAAAAGTGATACTAATTTATTGTTAACAAAACCCTTATCAAGCACCAGTGAACCGGTACTTTCGTAAGAGGACATGACTGGTAAAGGATGTCCGCATAACAGTCTTGGTACTCTCTGTAGCTAATATAAAGAATTACATTCAGTACAATTAGCACTGTTGGATAGGTCGACACTGCATGAATTCGCATGAGCGATTCCAACATTATTCTGCACTGAATTATTGTCACTCACATTTACAACAGCATTTGAACGTTCAGGGTTCCTTGACTATCTAAAGTTATTGTTCTGATAAGAACCTCTATTATAACCATTATTGTCATTATTTCTGTGGAATGACCTTTGTCCTCTGCCTGATTTGGCATTATATCCTCCTCTGTATTGATAATCATTGACTCTAAAGGATGACTGTTGTCCATAGTATCCATCATCATTAGATTTGTAATTCCTCTGAGGCTGTTGAAATTTTCTATTAAAATTGTATCTGCCTCTGTTATTGCCATATTGAAAATTTTGATTGAATCTACAGTTTTTGTCAATGCTATTTGATCTCTGCCTAGGTGTATTATAGTTTACAATAATAGCAGATGCAGCTGGCAAAGAATCCTTAATATTATTCTTACTGAGATTTTTATTGGGATGTGCAACTTGAAATTGTCTCCCAAGAGTTTCAAGATTTGTCAAATTTTCTGGTTTTCTCTTTTGCAAAAATGATTTTAAAAATCTCCACTAATTGAGGACAAAACTTTGTTTTATCAATCTTAGATAGATCTACCCATCTAGTAAAGTACATCTTAATAGATGAAATAAATTCAGTAAAATCCTTTGCTGAATCTTACAGTAATGACCTAAATTTTCATCTGTAGTCATTTTCATCCAATTGATACTTCTTAAGTAGCAAGGTTTTTACTGCATCGTAGTGTTTGCTAGACTGTTCATCCATAGTACAAACTGCAGTAAGTGCCTCACCTACCAATAAGTTCCTGAGCCTACTAGACCAGGTAACTTTATCAATATTAAACTCCTGACAATAGGTCTCATATCTACTAAGGAAGCATGAAATATCGTCGATATTTGAGTTAAATTTAGGCAAATTGATCTTAAAATGAGCAGTATGGTCTTTTCTACCACCTTCACCATTCATAAGATTACCCTGTGGTTGCTGCAATCTTAATTTCTCAATTTCCAATTCAGCCGATCTAAGTTCCTGTTGTGATCTGATTTCCATTTAAGCTTGTTGCATTTTTAACTCAGCTTGAGCATAGGCTAATTTTCTTTTTCAAGAGCCATCTCTTCTGCCCTTCTTTTTTCATCAAGAGCAATTTTTCTTGTCTTCTTTTTTCAGCTAATTGTATTTCTTCTTGTCTCTTTTCTTCAAGTCTCATGAGTTCCTTGTCAACATAGATTTTTAAGGCTTCACCTTCCAAACCAAAATCTTTTCCAACCTTTACTAAATCTTTCAAGGTTGCCATGATTTACAATTATTGTGCTTTTCAATAGCAAACCAATAAAGTAAATATATTATATTATCAATCTGTGGATAATATTTTCAATAGTAATTTCACCAATTCAACTTCACCCAACTGAATGTAATAGTAGATAGCAATATAGATGTTATATATTTATGGAGCAAAAAAGACAATAGTTACGAACAAGATGACAGAATACAGTGACCAGAGCTAACAGAAGCAAATGCAAATAGTGAACTAAGGCAGAAATGTATGAACTATATAACAAATAAATAAAATGTTGCTCTATCACACATATGACGAGACAAGCACAAATTTACAACATTTATGACATCTAATAAATAAATGATACCAAGGTTAGATGGACAATGTCACAAACAATAATGCAGAAAACTGAATAAAAAATTACACTGAACTATACTACAAAAACAAACTTTACAATTAACGGTACTGCACAACTAACAGAAATAGGTGATGGTTAACTCAAAAGCAGCATATTACATTCAGCTTTGCAATGCCGGCCCCGCTATTTGAGAAAATCACAAACCAGACCCTAAAGAACGCTTATGAATCTTTTTCGACCAGACATATTGCGGTATGGAAAAAATTCACAGGTCCCAAGCCAACCTCCCGCACTATAGCAACATAAGACATTGATATACAAAACATGAAAAAAAGCACGCTGGCAAATAAGGTAATCTAGCAACACAGGCTGTATGTAGCTATAAATTGACTTATCTGATTGCCAGTGAAAAAAACTTCCTCCTAGATCCACCGACTTTTCCTTCCAGCACCGATGCAACTAGACAAGTAGACCGACGTTAGGTCTAGAAATCGATAACAGCTGACTCGATCAGAACTCCACTTTGGTCTGTCGCAGTCTTGAAAAAAGCCAGCTTCTGCAGAAAACTTGAACTTTCAGATACAGCAGGGTGCAATTGATAAGATATGTTTCAAATAAGTTCCATTATTGACTGGAACACGTACGTACAGAACTGCAAAACTTGATGCATAACCTCTCGTAGGCTAGCAGACGATATAATGCGCCATCTTTAAAAACTTGAACTGCGCACGAACTCTCAAGCGACGTCTGTCATAATTTCTTCAAAAAATTCTTTAATAGCTGGGAATCGATGATCCTTTGGCTTTGGCAGCCAAATGTTACGGGTTCTACATGTAGTGTGTAGAAGCAAGGGGTTAGTCTTCTGAGAGGTCCCTTCCCGTATTAATTATGAGCTCACCACAGCATACCCTGATGCCAGTGACAGTTTTATGATAAGCCTTACACACACTTCTGGACTCCAGCAGTAAAGACTATGTAAAGGCCAGTTTGGACGTGAAGACAATATGTAGTTTTATTTTCACATCACAGGCTCCATTATTAATGCATCCAATATAAGTGTACGACAATTGCATAACCTTGCCAGTCTTGAACGTCGCTATTCCGTCTTCTAGTGACAAGACGTCCTCAACATTTTGTTGCATAATTTATTTCACATTTCTCTCTCACGAACATCAGCATACAGCATACATCTGTAATAATCAATATCTAGCATCGACCCTATGAAGCATACGGGCGATCTAGTAGTAGAAATACTTTAGGACTCTTGTAGTGGTTTTTCATGTTATTGTATGGTTGTTATGTTACCTAGTGTACTGGATGAGGTCAGCTGTGAAGGCTCCTGAGATAAAAGTTGATGTGAGTTACAGAATGCCTTTCTGCTACCACTTACGACCTCAAACAGACCTATTCTACTATTATGTATGTTAGCTACGTTAAAAGTCTAGGGTACTGAAATGTAATGTGTAGGTAATTACATACACTGACACACACATGTAAATACTAAGTCTAATAATAATAATAATAATAAACTCTATGATAAACTGAACTAACACTGGCTTTAGAATTTAAGTTTGAAAATTTTTTTTTAATTTATTAGTCCTGAACCAATTGTTTCTTTTGGTCAGGACATATGAAACAACATGTATTTATCAATAAAAGTGCATATATATTTTTAATAATCAAATGAAATTTTTGTACACAAATATATTGTTACATTTGGTTAATATTAATAATATCTACAGTGTCTTGGGAAAACTAGCACTGGATGTTTAGTTGGGGTGGCGTCATCATGCCCAATCTATGTTTACAAAGTTCATTGTCCTTGAAATATGGACTGATATTCGTGTTTATACAGCAAGATTTTATTTCTTATTTATGGTGGCCACAGTTGATGAATCTACAGCAGGCCAGGTTTGCACTTAACTGGCCTGTGACGATGCAGTACAGAATTCTTGTGACCCACTCCTCTCAGTAGCTGGAGTAAAATGTTAGGCTGCACAGGCATCCGCTTTTGTACTTCTACAAAAGCATCTGGCACTATCGTAGTGCCAGAGCAGAAACTCTGAAACCAAAATTTGTGCCATGTGTCAATACTCTGCTTACTGCACCACTCTTACACACAATACAGCAAAACAACATTACACAGATTGGGTCAGATCTCTCTGACCAACTTAGCACATTTCACCCAGTTGTTATCAAATAGTATCAGTTTCCCAAGACTGCATTGCATCCGAAATATGTTCAATAGTTTCCTCTTCCATCCAATAAGGTGGGTGATATGTTCCCACTGATCTCAAATATAGATCCGTCTTCCATAGTCTTAGATAGGTTTTCATATATTATTAGTTTGTCTCTAGGCCCTGGACTGCGGCTGGGGACCTAGAGTAAGCACTCACTTGTCGTAATCATTTTTCATGATATGGCAGTATCAATCACTCAAAATGTTAAAATAAACAAGATAAATGCTTTTTCCCTTACCACAATTCAGAATTGAGAACACAGTTACTTAGTACTAGCAAAACTCAGCTGAGCTGCTGGCTAGATTAGGGCGTCCCACTGATTTTTATTTAATATTTCCTGGAAATCACCTCTAGCAGTAACGAACTGTGTCAATGGACAGTCTTCTATAAAATGGCACAAGTGAGCGTCTGTCTTTCAGTAATATAAAACTTCTGTCCAATCAACGGACTTCCCCTCTAACTTTTTCAAATATTCAAAATATAAATGTCCAATTTCAGTCTAGTGTGTAGTATTTGTCTGTCGGTCTGTCCGTCTCAACTTGGCTTTTCCCAAAATTACACTTGTTTTTGGACGAAACTACAAGAAAAAAAAAACCACACACAATTTTGTCTCCCCCTACTTCTAAGATCCTATGCTGTTATTTTTAGCTACTATCCTCCGACTTTGCCCCTAGTTCATTGCAGTTTGATTTTATGCGTTCGGCTCAAGGACGCTCAAAATGTAACTTTAGTGAAAATATGCACAAAAAACTGTTCGCTAGTCTGTATTGAACAATACGGTCTTTCGTCAATATCTTCCGTGTTATCTGTCCGTCTGGGTAAATAAAAATATATTATTTCTCTGCTCAAGATGGGCTATCAAACTAGCTAGTTTTTATTTTCATAAACTTATTATTAAGAAAAAACCTACTTTTCTCAAGGTTAGTTTTGAAATTTGTTTTTGAACCTTCGGGTATGGCATTTACCGCTATATTCAAATTAAAACGACCAATTACAGTAAACCGTCTAAGATACGTCTGTTTCGAATAAGATCTAAGGTCTCTTTTTGTCCATTTCCTTACATTGTGTCAACTAGTGGCGTAATTTTTCCTTTAAACTACAAATTGTGTCTTTTTGCATTTTAGATTCAAACACGTGTTCAGACCGTCATAATTTTTTTCTTTTATCTCCGTTTCTACCCCGTCTAAAAGGATAAACCGTTTGGCTGCATGTTCCAACTAGTTAGTTTCAATGGCGCTAGCAAATGCTGGCGTAGGTGACGAAACCTCGGCCTATCTTGCCTATATTTTTATCCCTACGTGTTATTTTACCCGTTATCTTTATAATTGGAGGAATTTTACGTTGCATCACTGTAATTTCACCACAACTCTATCGAAATAACACATGCAGGAGCCGGACCAAAATATGCGTCCGAACACTTTGAAGAACACAGAGGAATGGCCTCGAAGTATCGTGCCACTTCTGCAAAGTGAGACCGGCTTAACGTCTGCAATATCTGTCCAAAAGACAATGACGTACTTCCGGGTAACCCAGGAAACGGTACATCAACAAACATGGTCTATAAACAAGCCTAATCGATATCAATCGATATGTTATGAATTAACTCATAACAATAAGACGATATATAGAAGGATGAACAAAATATACCCTAATTATAACCCATATGGGTTGAACCGGATGTCCCTTGCAAACGACAAACACCGGTTTTCAAGTGCAGGATTCAGAAACCAAACCAAACCATACCGTGATGTTAAACTTTCCAGTAATTTCGCTCTTTGAAGTTCCCCTATATTGTTCTCGTTCAATCTTTCCTATTGTTAAGTGTAATCCACGTTTCATCTTCTGGTATTATGGCAAAATCAAATAACTTTTAACCGTCTAATATGAGTTATAACTTTCTTTTGTACATTGCAAGACAACATCTCTGTGGCCTCCAGGGATTTTTTTTGCTTATTTATTGGCTGCCCATAACTCGCTTCCGTATTACAGAATCGGCTTTATGTAACACTGGAGAACTTTTTTTCTTATTTTCATTGACAAAGATAAGTTGCATAAAATACTTTTCTTGTTACGAAACTCCAACTTTTGTCCGGACTATTCTACTCTTCAACTCTAAGATAAATCTTCCATCTGATTTTATTGCTGTATCCTGAGGATTCCTCAGCAAGAGAGAGGTTGGTAAGAAAACTAAGATGGCTGTATACCGCTCCACCTATGTCCCAGTCTTGACATACGGATGCGAGTCATGGGCATTGACTACAACCCATAAAAGCCAGATCCAAACCTCAGAAATGAGGTATCTGAGGAAGGTGGTTGAAGTAACAAGAAGAGACATGGTACGCAACCAGACGATACGTCAAGGCCTTAAATCCTACCCTCTGCAGACCCAAGTAGAACAGTCCCAATTAAGATGGTTTGGCCATGTCTGCAGAATGAGAGAAGATCGGATACCACGACAAGCATGGGAAACAAAGAGCCAAGGATCCAGACCCCGAGGACGACCCAGAGTCCGCTGGGAGGACAACATTAGACAATCTTTGAAGGATCGAGGACTAGAATGGAACCAGGCCAGGAGGAAGACAGCCGATAGGATAGTCTGGCGCTCTCTCTTCCAAACCTCTACACCTCACGGTAGAAGGGGAACGACTAAGTAAGTAAGTAAGTAAGTATCCTGGTATTTAAATTTTAAATCTACTAACTTCTTTCAAACCGGCGCCCTGGCGTTTCAAACGGCTTTGAAAGACACGGGCCAAGGAGAAGATTCTCGAAGGCAGAGACCTACACTAAACATAAATCTGAGAACAGCGCAAGCACTGCATACTGGGATGTTCATTAAACGAGAAACCAATAAAAAATCATCCAAGCAAACTCTTAACAGCACAATCATTAGAAGAAAAAAAAAATTAAGTTAATCAGCAATCAGTCTTGTCCATTAACATTCTAATATGCGAAAAGTTCGCGAAGCTGTTTGCAGTTTAGAAAAAGTTGCCGTACGTAAACCAGGCTGAAAACCGTTAGTCTGCCGCTATTGCAAATATATTCTCAACCTATTTCATTATCTTGTCACGCACTTTTGAACGTTTAATTTATGAATTTACGTTTCGTCATGAATGTTTAATATACAAAGTTAGTGTGCAAAGAAAAAAGTTAATGGGGGACGTGTTGTAACATGTTTGGATCATATTTCTGTCAGAATTGCAGTGTCATATGTTATCTTATCATGTTCGTCTACCACTATATGCGTACCTATGTTTTTTTAAAGTGTGTATGTGTTATGTTACTTCAAGGTCGCTTGAAGTAAGCAAATATCAAACCGCGGCTATCAGCACTCGTCACGCTTTTAAGGCAGACACCATAGACAAAATCACTTCATTCTATCCTATCTTGGTCTCATAAACCTGGTTTGTCTTTCTTTGTTCCACCTCAAACGTTCTTATTGTATGCCAGAGTTCGTTGCTTCAGTTAAGTAAATAAAGTTCTTTGGCTTCTTATATTATTTTCTCCAATTTATGAATTATACGTGCTCAATGAAACGTAGCATAGTGGTTAGTGCACTGGCTTCCTTGCTCAGTGGTCTATGGTTCGATCCCCAGTTGAGGTGGGATTTTTTTAGAACGCAAACGGCTCCTGGGTCGATCCAGCCCTAGTTGGGTACCAGAGCAACTTCTGGGAAGGTTAAGGCGGCCGGCGTGATGCTGACCACTAGTGTGCCGATGGTCGAGAAAATATGGGCCTAACACCATATTCCCAATATGCCTCAATGGGCGTGTAACGGGATCCTTTACCCCTCCCCCAATGAAACGTAGTATTCTCTTATTTACGAGTTTGAGGAAAGTATTACATTTATCGTTATAAATCTGATATGTTACAGGTACTTAATTTTACAGCTATAATGTAGTGAAGAGCACCTAATATAAAATAAAGCCCACTCAAATGTTTAATCCAGATTATCCTTGTAAAACTATCACCAGGTTTCTTCGATGCATGTCCTATCTTACCCCAGCGTCTACTTGGCATCTCTTGTTCCACTGGCCTAGTTCTTGTCATCAGGTCTACATTGGTGATCTTATCGTACCATTTCCGTCCTTCTATTCTAAGCAAGGATCCATTTATGGTAGTCTATAACTTCTTAGTTGTTGTGGTTTCTTGTTCTATCACGACTATATGTACGACTTAAATGTTTAGTGCCAACAGACAACGTACATAACCAGCGAAGTTAAAGTATACTAATAATTAATGCACGACTTTAATGTTTAGTGCGGCACACAACGTACATAGCCAACAAAGTTAGACAGCCTTAACATCTTTAAACTTTGTACTTTACTCAGTATAAACACAGCAGTGAATTTTCTCATGACAGTAAAACTTACAACGATGTTCACTTACACGGATGGCTGCACTATTTTTCTTCTTCTTCTTCTTTGATCCTTAGCCACCGAATGTCAAAGCAGACAGTGGCCATCACGCCTCGTGGCGTCTTGTAGGGCAGCATCAAACTGCTTTCACTTTGTTCGGTCGGCGGCCATCCTTCGTACAGTGCCGCAGCTCTGGTTCATTCTTTGCATCTCGGCCTCCACAGTCCTCCGCCAAGTTGTTTTTGGTCTGCCTCTCTTTCACTTTCTTTCGGGGATCCATAACATAGCTGTACTTTCAAACGGTCTCTTCCATTGTCTCTTCTGAGGATGTGGCCAACCCAGCTCCAGCGCCTGCTAGCTATAATGGTGTTCATGTCCTCTTGGTTACTCCGAGTAAGTAGTTCTTGGTTTGTGATAGTATTCGGCCAAAATATTCAGAGAATTTTCCATAGGCAGATTGTGTGGAATGAGGACAGTTTCGACACTTCTTTCTTTGTTACTCTCCAGCATTCCACACCATAGAGAAGAACAGAAAGTACACAGCTCTCATACAGTCTTAATTTGGTGTTTGTGCTGTACTGGGAAGACTTCCAGATGTTGTTGAGACTAACAAAGGCTGTTCTCGCTTTATTCATTCTGTTCTTGATGACTTAGCTTGGTCCGCCGTCTGGTGGGGGATCTGGGGAGGCCAAAAGTGGTTGCACCTTTGGGCAAGAGCTGTCGCACTGGAGAACTGAACCAGTAGCTCAAACTAACTGGTCCACCTTGACCTTCAAAGCTCGATGTATGGCTCTCAGAAGCCACTAAGACAGTGGCGGCCATCCCCCGGTAACAGTCTCGACCGACTGGCTAAACTATGTTGAGCGCTCTTGCACACCCTGCTTATACCTGCGACTGGCCTACAACTTGGACTAGCATAACTACAAACCACCCACATACTCTCATAGTGAAGGCACCAGGGTGCACGACGTGACGATCCTTTTTACCAACTAGAAGCGCTAGTGCGGACTAAATAGCTGACAAATTATGGATGTTTCCAGAAAGCAGCGGTCATCTGGTGGCGGGGACTGCACAACGGTGAGCCCCACTGAGGTGGTGCAACATGGAATTTAAGCCGTCTGCCCCAGGCAGCAGGGCAAACATCAGGCGATCAGGACAGCAAGGGAAGATAATACTTCCACACCGATGATGTTACAGTGCCCACCATGCCTTGCACATCCCGCATGGAAAAAAAAGGATAACTACCGGGATGAAAGAAAGTCATCACAACCCCCACTACTCATGATGCCATGACACAAATACAACCCAAGATATACGGACGTCGCCTCGTACAAGGTCCGCGCCAAGCAAGCCACCCTCGGCTGCTCCGGGCGAAAAGTATGTTACCGAGGAGTACATTAACATTCTACAGTTAAATGTAGATGGAATACGAACTAAATCTTTAGATTTAAAGAAACTACTTAAGGATCAAAAAGTTCACATTGCACTGATTCAAGAAACCGTACTTAAGGACAAATCCGTCAATTTCACAGGCTACACAATGTACAAATGTCATTGCCATAAAAGTTGTCGAGGAATCCTAACTTTGGTAAGGAATGGTGTACAGGCAAAGGTCAACAGTCTTCGAACCGATGATGAAACTGACTTACAACGAGTGACAGTCTGGGGAAATGACAGACATTTCCAAATCTTTAATGTCTACAGACCCCCAAGAAAAACTAATGTTGATATCGAATACAAGAGAACAATCATAGCAGGGGATTTCAACGCTCACTCCCCACTCTGGGGATACCAGGACACCAACACCTCAGGCCAGGCAGTAGAAGAGCTATGTAACATTTCCAACCTTATCGTCCTCCAAAATGAAAGACCCCATCAATCCTCTACCATAAAGCTAGCGGAACTAGTAGCCGACCAGACTTAACACTAGTGTCTGCAGGCCTCACCAACCAGTATAAATGGAGGGTATTGGAGGAAATAGGAAGCGACATCCTACCCATCCTCACCACCATCTCACAGGGTAAAACTAAAACGAAAGCCAAAAGACAGCCGAAGTGGAACTACGCTCGAGCGAACTGGGAACACTACAAACTCATATCAGACCAGCTACTCACTTAAATAGACGTGAACCAAGACATTTATAACTTGATTGAACATATCTCTACAGCCATACTTCAGACAGCCAAACAGGCAATCCCCCAAAGGCAGTGGTAACAAATAAAACATCTTCTGGAATAAGGAATTAGAACATCTAGTACAACTAAGACGCAAGGCACGGAAAACTGCTCAGAAAAATCAAAGCCGTGAAAACAAAACCACATACAACAGACTCATTGCACAGGTTAAGCTAGCGAGCAAAAAACCAAAATGGAAACCTGGAAAGAAAAATGCGAAAACCTCGACCTCAATAAAGAAGGGAAGAAAGCATGGAAACTCATCGACAACATGGCAGGGACATCCCAGAGGGGAAACCCAACCCCTATAAAACTTCCAAACAGTAACACCGCTACTTCCAACAGAGAAAAAAGCACGAGCCATAAACCGATTATTTGCTGGTCAGTAAAACATATAAAAGAGCCAACTTAGATAAAGCCATCAAGACAAAAAGCTTGCTGAAAGCACACAAGGCTGTGGACAGTATCTTTGATCAGGAATTAACTCTAGCTGAACTACAATCCAGTCTCCTAAATACCAAACTCAAAAAAGCACCAGCGCCAGACCAGGTTACTAACGACATGATAGTTAAACTTGTGGAAAAGGATCTACTGGCGATCTTGGAATTCATAAACATGACGTGGAGAAGTAGCACTGTACTTACAGGATGGAAAACGGCTAACATTATCACAATTCTAAAAAAAAAAAAAAAAAGACAAACCACCAATCGAAGTCAGTAGCTACCGGCCCATCTCCCTGACTTCGTGCAATGGGAAAATGGCAGAACGTTTGATAAATGCACGCCTCTACTGGTGGTTAGAGAAAGGGAACGCCCTCCATCCTAACCTAGCAGGATTTAGAAGAGGCAGACAGACCGTTGAGCAGGTAATCCGTTTGATGCAACAGATTGCTGATGCTTTCCAGGATAAAAACCACATGGCAGCAGTTTTCGTAGACCTCAAGTAGGCACAAGACCGAGTATGGAGAGATGGTTTATATTTCAAGATGCAGAAGATGGGCATAGAAGGAAGAATATTTCGTTGGATAAAAGATTTTCTTACCAATCGAACCATCTTCACAATGTTCAACGGAACAACATCAGGTAAAAAGAACAACCCAAGAAGGCCTCCAACAAGGCTCGGCCCTAAGCTGCACCCTTTTTCTCATACCCATAAATGATCTGGCACTACTTGAATTACCCTTGCACGGCCACACACACACACATATATATATATCGTTCTGTACTATGCCTATTGTTCAAGTTTCAGTATATCTCAGTCAGTTCCAACAACCTATAGCTTGATTTATTGTAATTTTTGTGTTTACTGTTGGCATTAAGAGTTATGACAGCTCTTCCTTATAATTCCTATATTTTTACATTTCTTAATGTACTATCGTGCACTCTGTTTGTTCCTTATAGAACGTAGCACTGCGACTTTTGAATGCTACCACGTTAATACAATTTAATTTTTTTTTTTAAACAGACTTCCTAAGCCGTCTTTAAGAGGATCTGTGTTGCTTTGACCTCACTCTCCGCCATTGTTTTTAAGGTTTACTTTGGCCTCTGCACAAAACTCTTCTGCACGAGTTCCAATTAAGTGTCTCTGGCTATGCTATTTCTTGAAGGTGTGTCCTATACATTTGTGGCGAAATTGACAAAAAGATAACACACACACACACACAGAGAGAGAGAGAGAGAGAGTAAGAGAGAGAAAAGAAGAGGTATATCTCTCTGAGGTGAATAAAGAATGAAACCACGTTAAAGAGTACCCAGAAATCTCCCTGAAAAAAAAATTTGGCTGGTTGAAATGTGAGAGGATCCCTAATAAATAAACCAACTGAGGATAAAAGGAAAGACAACTTTACCAGATGTAAATGATTTAAATAGCTAATAACACACTCTAGAACTTTGAGAGAACATAAAGATTATAGCCCTCTTGACAGATATCCCCCCCACCAAAAAAAAAAAAAAACCAAACAAACAAACAAATATGGTCTAGGATAACACTGAATTATTATAACGCTACGTCTTGAATAGTATTTACAAATGTTTATATGTATACGAGTTCGCTGGGAGGACAACATTAGACAATCTTTGAAGGACCGAGGACTAGAATGGAACCAGGCCAGGAAGAAGACAGCTGATAGAATGGTCTGGCGCTCTCTCTTCCAAACCTCTACACTTCACGGTAGAAGGGGAACGACTAAGTAAGTAAGTAAGTAAGTATATGTATACGAGGGGCGTTCAGAAAGTAATGCACCACATCGTTTTTCTCAGGAGCTGTTTATTCAAAAAGCATGAAATTTATACACAATGTACAAGAATATGTCACGTAAACATCGGTATTATTCAACATAATCCACATCAACTTGTACGGCTTTATGCCAGCGCGAAAAAAGTGCATGTATTCCTAGCCCGTACCAGATTTTGTCTTGATCATGTAGCCATTTCTTCGCTGCATGAATCACTCCTTCATCATCTTCAAACCTTGTCCCATGGAGTGCATCTTTAAGTGGACCAAACAGATGAAAATCAGAGGGTGCCAAATCGGGACTATAGGGTGGATAGGGTAGTACAGTCCAACCCAATTTGGTGATTGCTTCCCGTGTTGGCAGACGTGTGAGGGCGCGCATTGTCGTGAAGGAGAAGCAGGTCTGCTGGATTCTTGTGCGACCGAACTCTGTGAAAACGTTGATTGAGTTTTTCCAATGTCTTAATGTAAGCTTGCGAATTGATTGTCTCTCCTCTTGGCATAACGTCCACAAGAATCACACTTTCAATGTACCAAAAGACAGTGATCATGACCTTTCCAGCTGAAGGAATTGTCTTGAATTTCTTTCTTCTTGGTGATTGCGGATGATGTCATTCCATTGACTGTCTTTTTGTCTCAGGTTAAAAATGATGTGCCCAGGTTTCGTCACCTGTAACGATCTTAGCCAAAAAGTTCTCTCCATCAGCATTGAAACGCTCCAACAATTCAGAAGAAATTGCTTTCCTTTGCAATCGGTGGTCATTTGTGAGACTTCGAGGAACACATCTTGCGCAAACCTTAGAAAATCCTAGAGTTTTTATAACTGCATTTGCACTACCAATGCTGACTGACAGCTGTAAAGCCAATTGTTAAGTAGTGATTCGCCTATCAGTAAGAATAATGCCCTCAGCGCATTTTAACATTTCTGCGTTGGTGGCTGTGGCAGGACGTCTACAGCGCGGCCGATCAAGCAGCTCCGTATCTCCACTTCCTGATTCTTTGACTCTCTGAACCCAGCGACTGACTGTACTCCTGTCGACTGCAAAACTTCCATACACATCACATAGACGCTTGTGAATATTCACAACAGTTTCCTTCTCTGCAACGAGAAATTCTATCACTATTCGCTGTTTATAACGCAAGTTGTTAACACGCTTCATTTCAACGGTTTAGGCAGCCGTATTATTTGGCTGGTTGCGGTGCAATTTAGTGCACAAGATTGCTCTTGGCAGTGTTGTAGATAGAAGGATAATGATGCTTCTACCTCGAGGGAGTTTCCACGAGATATTTCAGAAGTCAAGAACAATGCTGAATGAGTCTGGGCACGTTAACGTTATATGTGACCCATCGCCTTTTGTGGAGATGGATTATCCTCTAGTTAGCTCGTCCAAGCCCCCAGCTGATTTAACTCAGCGAAATTCCTCTTATTAACTCGATATTGTTGTTATTACTATTATTATTATTCTTGGCTCTTCAGATGTGGATATAACTACATATTGTGGCCGTGGATCGTATTAGAAGGTTCGGACCACTGCCCTTTCACTAGATAGTATGTAGTAAGGTAAATGTGACAAACTTCCTTCTCTCAGACTGACAAAAATATTTTCTCATACTCTCTGTTGATTCAAACGAATTCACCTGAGTAATAGCAGTGAAGATGTCAAAGGTCGAACTTTATTAACAAGGTTAGCAGCCTTTCATAACAACAGCTTCTTCAGCAACAAAAATATTCAATATTCAAATCTGCAAATTTCTTGTCTTCTTACTACTTGCTTATGTCAGCTATCACAATGTCATTTAATTCTTCAGGTAGAAACTTCTTGTCTCTCTTCCGTGCTGACTGTTTGTTTTTTCTATGTTTTTCTTTTATATGTCTCTTGGTATATCTCACTGAGAGAAAACTGGCCTTACCGCCAGGGCTGTCACTTTGCCAAGATTTCGTCTATTATTCTTCTCTGCTCAGACCTGGTCTGCTGAGCTATACATGCTACTGATAAATCAAAAATGTTCAACATACCTTGTTTTGTTCTCAATCGAAATACACCTTTTCTTTCACAAGTATCTTGTCCTCAGAATAAATACTATCACCACAAAATACTAACGTACACTAATTTATGATCAGTAATGTACTGAGCGTTTTTCTATCTCTCTTTTATTCACAGCACATGTTGCTGATCACCTATGCTGAGTATGTTTTTCTCACACACATCTTACGCTGAGCGCGTTTTGCAAAAACTAACTTTAACACTTGGGAAAGAACCCTTTTCTCTTCCTACGCCTTGTACGTCTCAATATCAACTGCTTAAACAACCCCGTTCTAACATATCTTCGTCCCCCCCCCCCAAACTGTGTTCACGCATCTCGACTTTCCCATGCAAACTTTTTCCCTCATCTTACTTAAAACCCGCAAGGGACCCAATCCTACATTATCTCCCTTTGCTGTTTTTAACTGAATACCATACCCTCTTCTTTAAAAGCTTACTACCAAAATCCTACATGCTAATTTACCAAACCATAACTGATAACCACTACATCTGCTTAACCCAAATCCAACCTTATTATGCACCAACCGAAATATGAGGAGTTTCCTCCCTTTTCTCAAAGCATCCCTTCACTCATTTTATCTCCCTTCAACCAAGACAAATAGTCTATATCTACTCCCATTCATATTTCTTAAACCATTTATCTACACTCTTTCTCGTTATCAAAACCAAACCACCGTTCACAGTATATTAAAATCAGGATTCACACTTGTGTCTTTCGCACTGTAATAATTAATTCAACACGGCCTGAGCACTGTAATGCTCCTAGCAAACCCAACGGCCTAATATCCGGCTTTTGGCTAGGATCATCTGTCTACACACAGGGACCGGTACAGTGACATTCATGTGTCATTAGGTCTCTTGTGTGAGAACACAGAGGATCACTACAGTGACACATTTTGTCATTGGGTCTTCTTGTGTTAGGACATGTGGTCTTGACCAGGGCCGGGTTTGGGCGGGGCTAATGCGACCTCATGCGAGGAAAAAATATGCGACCTCAAGCGAGGAAAAAAAAAAAAAAAAGTCTACACACAGGGACCAGTGCAGTGACATTCATGTGTCATTAGGTCCTTTGTGTGAGAACACAGAAGATCACTACGGTGACACATTTTGTTATTGGGTCTTCTTGTGTTGGGACATGTGGTCTTGGCCAGGGCCGGGTTTGGGCGGGTACCAATGCGACCTCATGCGAGGAAAAAATATGCGACCTCATGCGAGAAAAAAAAAATTAATTCAACACGGCCTGAGCACTGTAATGCTCCTAGCAAACCCAACGGCCTAATATCCGGCTTTTGGCTAGGATCATGTGTCTACACACAGGGACCAGTAGGGACATTTATGTCATGAGGTCCTTTGTGTGAAAACACGGAAGACCACTACAATGACACATGGTGTCATTGGGTCTTCTTGTGTTGGGACATGTGGTTTTGACCAGAGCCGGGTTTGGGCGGGGGCCAATGCAACCTCATGCGAGAAAATTTTAAAAAAATAAATAAAAAATAAATTCAACACTTGCTCACACTTTCACATGTACACTTGAGCTACTGTTTAGACCCTCCGAAATAAGTCAAAGCATTTGAGAAGAAAGATGAAGAGAAAAAAAAAACCCTGGAATCTGCACCTATCTACCGATATATACATACACGCACATTACCTACATTCGTTCCGTTTTTTTTTCCTGATTTGTATTTCTTATACAATATACAAAAACCAGTACATTGTATAATTGTCACTTTTTTTTTTTTTTTAATGTAAAATACTATGAACTAAATAGGAATTTGATTAGCTATTAACCAATTTTATTTTTTATTCTTCTTTATCGTCACAGTCTTTAGGGAATGTGAGATGTTACAAGAAGTTCAAGTGGCAGCATATATTTGAACTTAGCTGCCAATGACGGTTCTGCTCCTTTTTATGGGTTGGTTCTTTTCACTCTGCTTGCGCTCGTCTCTGATCAAGGTTGTCGGGGGTAGCTCGTTTCCCAGAAATGTCAAGGAGAGTCTACCACGCGGATCCTTCGTCTTAAAGCTTACGCCACGGTTCCGTTCTTGTTCCAGAGATAGTACTTTCTGCTGGTACCACCAATAACTATGGTAAAAGAATAGAACGAAACGCTCTTCTGAGTATGGCGCTTTCCACCCCATAGTTATGGGTTCCTGTCGTAATTTTATTTGAGATAGGTCTTAGAAATAGTGGTCCCGTCCGAGTGGAGAATGATAGTGAAGGCTCTGTGATAGTAAGGGTTAAGAAATAGATAGTTGATTCACAAGGGTGCTGAAAAGAGTAAGGACAGTCTCTGAAATCGGGTAATCTTCTCCGATTTGCCTATCTTACGACAATCTTATTTATCTGTAGACTCCTAAAACTCTCCTGGCTAAACAATTTTGCCAGTTACTCAACACTCATGTACACACACCTTTTTGGTGCTACAGACACAAAGACGTGAATACAAACTACATATAACAGATATGGGGTAATGGGTCGGCCAACACAGTAATATAAGTTTTATGGCGTTTAATATCATTTAAACCAAAATCACAACATTTAGCATGGTACAGTCAAAAAGATCATAGTTACAGAAAAATACAAATAACTAAGTTGGAAGGGGGAAGGGGGGGGGGGGGTTATTTAGAATAGTAGTATCCTAATATGCCCTTCCCGCTGGTATAGACAAAAAATAACTCCAGCCCAAAGACAAGTGTTATCAGAAAGAGACAATGTAACAAAAAGATAGATTAATTTATTCTGATAGGGGGGTATACAATATTTAGTATGGTGTGTAGGAACAGAGTCCTAGTATTCGCAAAGTTATCCCTTGACTAAGCAGATTAAGGGAGGGAGAAATAAGAAAAGGTAAGCACCCCCACTTAAAGAGAACAATGCAAGGAATACAGTATATGGATGTTTACCAAGTAGAGAAAATTATAAGTTTATCAAGAAAAAATGTCATTTCATTCATGCATGCGAGCGATGGCCATCACACCCTTTCACACTTACCGATCGTTGAATCTGGCACTCCATAGAATAACATAAACAGCTAGTAGGTACTCAAGAAATACATGAGTCTTTTCCTTCGTTTTCCATCCCCGGACTAGCGGGGTTTGCGTTCAGCTAATTTTCCCGTAATCGCTGGAAGGTGAAGCCTTAGCGTTCCTTTTGATTTTATCTAAAGTTTCTATGGGATGGCACTGTCACAGGTATAGTTATGAGAAGGTAGTGGTCTCCTGGATTTCACCGCTGGTGGTGGAAAACTTCTATAGCGTGATGAACACAGAGTGATGACAAAGACTGATCAGTGAGTTATGTTTTTCTTCGGGGTTTTAAATCCAGTGGAAATAACGTGACTGTCAGTGTACATGAAAAATATATTATTTTCCACAGCAGAGCGTTAAAAATATATATATAGTATAGCTTCTGGCAATTGTTCTTCTCCAGTTATCTTTACAGAATTATTGAGATTATCATTTAAATGTTCTTGGTTGGATTCCTCTCATGTAACAAAATAGAGAGTGGGACCGCACCGGGCCGCAACACGAAGATTATATTTAAAATGTTTATAAAAAAATCTCTGAAGGTAGAAGAACCGAGTCTGGAGGACTCTAGAATTGCTGGGACGCAAAGGTATATGATCATCCTATGTGAAAAAATAGAAAACATAAAATCATAAACCCAATACGAATCTTATTCTGACGCGCGATAAATTTACAGTTACGACTTTTATACACTCGCGTATTCAGTTATATATATTTAAGAAAACTCTCCGCGAGTTTAATAGTTAAAAAACCACATGTATATACAGAACTAAACTGTATTAATTGGTTATAAATCCCTTAGCGGCTTCTAAATTAAGTTAAGCATCTATTATATTGGGAAATAACGTATAGATATATTGTTTAATTTACAACTGGAAACTTTTGAGATGGGTTTATTTAATAGGTTTAAATTAACACAAAATCCAGTGAAATAAAATGAAAGAACTAGACCACTGATCACTTGGAACTAATATATTACCGCTGCACAAAGAGAATGAATTTTTTAGTCTCCAATATAGAAGATATCCGCGAGAAATCTTGTTCTAAAAGCTAGTACTTTCTTCAAACTCTCTGGCGCAAAAGATAAACGCATTCTTCAGTGGTCTCAATATATAATTAAAGAATTGAAGGATCCGGGGGACACGCGAAATTTCACAACTTATTTGATATCAGGGAAATTCTGCGTTACTTGCCGCTGGGCAAAGCTTCTAGATTTCCCCCGTGTCTGTTTGTCCTCCGCGATTTCAGCGCTCTTCTCTGGATCGTACTGAGGTGCTAAACGAAGGCGTGAAACTGCTTCGTCCGTTCTGGGACCACCACTGCCTATTGATCGTTAATCGCTTTCCTCGTTGAACTTTGGCAACGCCTATAAGGCGGTAAGAAAGAAAGGTGAAGGAGGTAGTTGATTTAGATCGCTCTAAGGTAAGGTGGAATGCGTGGCGTATCTACACTAAATACCAAGCGAATCTCCTGGTTCCTCGCATGCTAACTGTCTACATATTAATTAGCAAACGTGGTAAAGAGTCCGCTGGTAGGACAACATTAGACAATCCTTGAAGGACCGAGGACTAGAATGGAACCAGGCCAGGAGGAAGACAGCCGATAGGATAGTCTGGCGCTCTCTCTTCCAAACCTCTACACCTCACGGTAGAAGGGGAACGACTAAGTAAGTAAGTAAGGTAAAGAGTCCACTCTGCTATGGTGCATACTAATTAGCAAACGTAGGACCCACGTTGGCGATTAAATTTGCAACATAAATGAATGAGGGCTCTCATGCTATCCCAGGGTCTGCCATATCATCTAACAGTTCAGGGACGCTGAAATTCGAATGTTGCAATCGTTCCCCCTTTTGAGACATGAAACCATCTTTTCATGTTTCATTTATGACTATGAAGCTGCCACGATCGGTAGCTTTTGGGTGATTGGTATGCTCGGTTTCCTCCTCTTCTTCCGTAGTCCAGTTTCTACTCAGGAAATCTGATCCGACGTTCTGTATTCCCGGAATATATTCCACTTTAAAAGAGTACACGCTTAGTAGCAACGCCCACCGCATGATTCTTGCATTAAACTCCTTGTTTGCGCCAAGAAATGCTAAGGGAGCGTGGTATGTTTGCACAGTAAAAGAGGTGCCGTAAAGGAATTCATGATGGCGTCTGATGCCATAAATTAAAACAAGACATTCTCTTTCAATTGTGGAATAGTTCCGTTCAGCCGAGTTCAGTTTACGACTGCCATACGCAACTGGGAATAACAGATTCGGATCGGTGTCGTCTGCTTGAAGCAGGGTTGACCCGATGCCCTGACCTGAAGCGTCGACCCGTAATATGAAAGGTTTCTTGAGGTCAGGTAGCCTCAAAATGGGGTATCCAGACAACTGTCCTTTTAAAGTGCTGTATGCGTGTTCGCACTTTGAATCCCAAATAACCCGGTCAGGTCGGCCTTTCTTTGTAAGGTCAGTCAGGGGTGCAGTTAGTCCGTTGAAATTCTGGATGTATTTTTGATAAAATGCTCACAGTGATAGGAACGAACGCGTGTCTTTCTTCGTTCGGAGCCTTTTTGCTACAACTATTTTCTCCACATTTTTCTTAACAGGCCACATGCAGCCATGAGAAATAGTATGCCCCAGGAAGTCTAGCTTTTCAAACCCGATGAGACATTTGCTAGGTCTGGCTGTGAGACCAGTTTCCTGTAGTCTCGTGAGGAGCATAGCAACCGTAGCAATATGTTCGTCGTAGTTCTCCGATGCAATTAAGATATCATCCATGAAATTATGGATATGGGGACTGTGCAAAGGTTCTAGAAGCTTCCTCATCATCCTAGTGAACACTCCTGGTGCGTTATACAGTCCGAACGGCATCACATTAAATGTGTAATGTCCTTCACTAGTGCTGAAAGCTAGCCAGGGTTTAACTTCCTCCTTGACTGGTATTTGATAACCTTTACTCAGGTCAATCTTAGAGAAATTCTTGCCTTGCTAAGCTTAGTGAACAACTCAGAAACAGTTTGTAGAGGTTCGGGCTGGAATTCCATTACAGCGTTAAGCAACCGGTAATCTATGCACAGCCGAACTTCCTTATTGGGCTTCTGCAACAGTACTACACTCGAACTGTAAGGAGATGTAGACTCACTGATAATTTCTGCCTGACGCAGCTTGTCTATTTCTCCGCGTATTGCATCAGCTTTAGCGTACGGAATGGGGTAAACTCTGGTTCGAACAGGGGTCTCGTTTGTTAATTTCATATCAATTTCTATGAGATTCGTTCGACCAGGTACATCCGTTAAGACTGCACTGTACTGTTTCAGTAGCGCCCTGGTTTCTGTCTGTTGTGCTTCCGAGAGATTGTCGCCTAATTTGACATCTTTAAAGGATTCCGTTTGTTGCAATGGATACTCCATGCAACTATAGTCATCTTCCTCGTCTTCCGTTGCTATGGCGACCGCCAGGAGATGCTCGGAAGACGGCACTGGTCTTTCCAAGTATTTCTTTAGCAGATTAACGTGAAAGACCTTCTCCTTTCCTTTAATGGAGATCTTGTAATTAGTGCGGGAGATCTTTTTAAGGACTGTAAACGGCCCTTGCCATCCGATGCGAAGTTTGTTGTTTCCGGTTGGAAGTAACAACAAAACTTTCTCCCCTGGTTGGAGTTCTCTCTCTTTTGCAGCTTTATTGTATCGTTGAGCATGTTTTGCGCGTGCTTTCTTAAGGTTAGTTGTAGCTAGATCCCACCCTAGCTGTAACCTTTCCTTGAGCTCAGATACATATTTGCTTGCAGAGACGACTGTCTCGTCAGCCTTTTGGTCTGTCAGGGACCGAAGTAAGGCTTCTAGTGGCCCCTTAATAGGTCTGCCGAATAAAAGTGTAACTGGCGGAAATCCCGTAGAGGCTTGGGGAACTTCTCTGTAAGCGAATAAAGCTGCAGATATATAAAGGTCCCACTCTTCAGGTTTCTCTTGAGCCAGCTTACGTAACATCATGGTGAGGCTGCCGTTAAAACGCTCCATGAGTCCATTACCGGCCGGATGGTAGGGACTTGTGTGGATATGTTTGGCCCTCAAGATCTTGAAGATCTCCTCCATTAACAGGCTACGGAATTGGGATCCATTGTCCGTCAAAACTTGTTGAGGGAATCCCAGCCGTGTAAAGATTTACACGAGGGTTTCTGCGACATGCTTGGAGTCCGTGCATGTTAGCGGTATAGCTTCGGCCCACATTGTGCAAGTGTCGACTAAGGTCAGGATAAACCTGTTCCTTCTTTTGGTCCTTTCCAGGGGTCCAATGATGTCGACAGCAACCCGTTCAAATGGAGTCCCCACTATTGGCATTTGCCCCATAGGGACTGGCGGTGTCAAGTGCTTGGGTGCCACACGTTGGCACTGGGCGCAGGATTTCACATACCTGATAATCTCAGAGTTCATTCCAGGCCACCAAAAGTGGTTTTTTATTCGCTGAATAGTGGCGTTTTGTCCCATATGTCCGCTAAAGGGAAGAGAGTGCCCCATTTCTAAGATCTGGCTTCTGTACTGCGTCGGTACTTGGAGCTGGTTATTCCCTGTATCAGGGTCGCCCGTTCTACGATACAATACGCCATCCTTCGAAAAGATGTCTCCGTTGTGTCTGGGGTCCTTAGCCATGGGCAGTTTTCTAAAGCAGGGCTCCAGAGTCGGGTCCTTTTGTTGCGCCTCTTTCAGTTCATTCGGCAACAAATTTGGCGCAGGCTCCCTCTCCTTCTTCGTTTGCCCTCTTGGGGTTACCGCTGCCACAATCGGCTCTTTTGGTCTCCCAACAAACACATATTTACATCCCAGGATAACTCGGTAGATAGGATCATCCATAATGGCAGCTTTAATAACACCTCTGACAAAATCAGAGTGTATTTCTACCAGTGCGATAGGAAGCATCCTGAGTGCGTCACTCTTAAAAACTCCACATAGTTTGACGGTGTCATCTGTCTCCTGACCGGGTTTGACTAGGTGCCTGGCAACAATACAATCAAAGGATAATCCGGTGTCAAAGAGACAAGTTGTTGAGGTACCGTTCAAAATTACAGTTCCTCGTGTTGAGGGTCTGTCCCCCTCAGGTTGAGAATCACTGACATTGACTCTTCCTTGCGAGGCTGTATGCAAACATCCGATGCGATTTGGCTCGGTGTGCTTGCCCTGATCAGACGTCCCTATTGTAGGGGTCTTTCCTTTGCCTTGACCTTGGTGGCCGCGCTGCCACGCAGGTTTTGCAGGTTGATCAGGATTGTTGTTGTTGGTGGGATATCGGGTCTTGTAGAATTTCGATTTTTCTTGGGGAGGTCTCTGGGTATTAGTTTCTCGTTGGTTATAGTGCTGGGAGGAATTAGAAGAATGGGATGACTGTTCTAGATTTTGCTTCGAGATGGCTCATCTGTTGGTTTGCGTTTTGTGCTGGGAAGTTCGGCCATTGCATGTGCATAGTGTTCTGCCTTACTGAGGATGTCCTCAAGCCTGACTACGCCCTGTTCAGCCAAAAAATCTCCGGGTTTCGTTCGACAAAGTTGATTTTATTTGTTCTACAAGAACAAGTTCCAGAATTCCCTCGTATGTAAGAGGTAATTTTGATAATTCCAGGCACTTTGTCAAATAGCCCGTTAGACGTGAAGAGAACTGGAGAAATGTCTCTGTGCTCTCCTTTTGGCTGTTTCTGAACATTTGCAGAAATTTTCTGGCGGTCATCTCAAAACGCTCTAGCAAGGCCTTCTTTAACATGTCGTAATCATCTTGGTTGCTTCCCAGCTTTGTGTACACATCATACGCATGCCCTTTTAGTGCCTGAGAAAATTTTAGGCACCACCGGGAACTCTCTAACCCATACAGATTCGCCATTTTCTCGAATTTCTCAAGGAAGGTGTCAATTTTCTCATTAGGGCTAGGGAAAGACTCTAAGACAAACGACATCGCAGTTAGTTGGGAAGATGGGTTACTGGAGAGATCAGTTAACTGAGACTGGTGTGAAGTCGCCTCTCCATTATTGGACGTGGAACCCCCCCCCCCCCCCCACAACTTTGGACTTCTAAAGTCTTAAGTGCCAATTCATGCTGTCTCTCCTTCTCTCTCTCATTTGCCCTGCGGGCTTCCATCTCAGCCTCAATTTTCTTGTGTTCCAGTTGACGTTCTTCCGCTTCTTTCTTCCTAGCTTCTGCCCTCTCTTTCTCTTCCTTCTCCCTAGCTTCTGCCGTCTCTTTCTCTTCCTTCTTCTCAGCCTTCTCTCTCTCTCTTGTACTTCCTTCGTCTCAGCCTTCTCTCTCTCTCTTGCATCTCTTTCTCTTTCTTCTTCTCCGCGTCATACCTGTCAAGTTCCCTGTTGACAAACAGGTTCGCGGCATCTCCCTGTAATCCTGTTTCCTTCGCCTTGTCTCTCAAGATCGATCTCAGCTTCGCTCTCTCTGCCATGTCAAAGAGTAGACTGCTACTACGACGAGAGAATAAGAAGAAGAAAAGACGAGGGAAAAAAAACTCTAAGCCGCTTCCGAGAAAACACAAAATATAAATTACCTGAGATACCTCCTACCTTTATTAATTTGCTAACCTATCGCTGCTATTATCTGTCAATTAAGACTCTCTTAATGCTGTCGACTATGCCACGTTAAATAGTAGGTCAAGCAACTAGAAAAAACTACTTTTACTTATCAGTAGAGAAAAATTTATATATATATAAATTTTATATTTATTTTAAAACAATTTAAGGGAAAAAATTTTTTTTCCTTAATAAAATTAAATCTCCACCACAAAAACTCAGCCCGCCGAAGTCAATTAGAGAAGGGACGTTATTAACACGACTTAAACAAATCAGAATACCCGTCCTTCGCTTAGCTCAACTCTGCTAACTTCAAAAACCTTTTTGGCTGTTTCACAGTCACGCGATCCCAGGAATCTTATAAAAAAAATTTTTACCAATTTTCTCTGCCAGAGAATAATTAAAATAACGAATTTTTTGTTTTCCGTAACTCTCTGCTGCTGTGGAAAAAAACAATGCTTTTTTTTTTTTTGTCGACACCAAGTACTAAAAGCGTTGTCTAGGGGGTGTAGTTATGTTTTTTCCCTATCTTCACAAAGACAACTCACTCACACTCTATCTAGAGTTAGACCCAGACTTAAGATCAGATCCTACTGGGGCTACCCGTTAAGTGGTAATAAATTCTAGATCAGACTCAAAATCCCGGCGAGCAACCCATTTATTGTCGTAATTTTATTTGAGATAGGTCTTAGAAATAGTGGTCCCGTCCGAGTGGAGAATGATAGTGAAGGCTCTGTGATAGTAAGGGTTAAGAAATAGATAATTGATTCACAAGGGTGCCGAAAAGAGTAAGGACAGTCTCTGAAATCGGGTAATCTTCTCCGATTTGCCTATCTTACGACAATCTTATTTATCTGTAGACTCCTAAAACTCTCCTGGCTAAACAATTTTGCCAGTTACTCAACACTCATGTACACACACCAATTTGGTGCTACAAACACACAGACGTGAATACAAACTACATATAACAGATATGGGGTAATGGGTCGGCCAACACAGTAATATACGGTTTATGGCGTTTAATATCATTTAAGCAATATAATACATTTATATTCTTATTATGTTCGCAAATATTTTGTAAGCAAAGTATTTCCTTTTTAAGTGCTTAAGGAGAAGTCATTTTTGGGTTGCTTCCCTTGAAAATAGTTCTGTCATCTTCGATCGGACTCCGCAGACGACTCTAGGCCTACTGCGATTTATTCTGTGGCTGGGTAGGAATAGATTGTTCTTGCTTCAGTATATCTATGGCCTGAATTTATACGTAGTGTTTGTATGAGTAGGACGAGTCTGTCTTATATATGGATATCTTTGCATTTCTAAGTCGAACTAATTTGGTTGTCGCTAGAAAAGGTCAAAGGCTATGCAGCGGAAGTATCGCTAGCAAAGGGTGTGATCCATGGCTGTCATCCTGTGAGGATGCCGAGTTTTGTTGTAGCAGGCTTTTTGCCGAAATAGTGATCTATATATGGATGGGGAAAAGTGATAATCATTTAGACATGTTGTATGTACTTTACCCCAGTGTTTATTCTCTTTTGCCAAGGAATGGCAAAGTTATATTTCGCATAAAAAGGTAAAACCACAATTTATTATGAACTTGGGCTTCGCCATCGTTGTTGATAAGCAGATGCACAGTGGTACTTTTAAAAAGAATATCCATTCAAAGGAAGAAGACATTCCTATGTATCAGCACTGGATTGTATGATATTATTCAATTACCTCTATGAGAGACCTATGAAGAAATGAGGACATTTAATGAATGACTAATTTTGGTCTATATTCTATAGTGAGTGAAGCTCACGAGAGAGAGAACAGCCATGTTGAAATTCATATACTTTGTATTTATCGAGTGAGAAAAAGGGATGCCTGTACTATCGCTCGATGAACCAAGAGATCACTGCTACATGTGAGAACCCATGTCTGGGATTCCTATATTATGAAATATATATATATATTGAACTTTACGTGAAGGAATATTCGCTAGACGAGGTTAGGTCTAGGAGCCTTCCTATGTATTGGTTATGGTCTGACGTGCCCAGTCAGTAAAGCCAGATGATTTACATGATGGAACGCTGAATGCTTATTTACGAATGCTCCATTATGATATTTGCCAAGCATGAATGCTAACTTAAGATGATATTCCTGTGATCAACATTATGCTGTCTATGTCGACATTTGTTCCTGTAACCATACACGTACTGTCCAAGTGTGCGTCCCATTAAATGTTATAAAAAGACCACCGTAGTTCCAGTACTTCTTGAATTCGAACAGTGTGAGTATGAGTGATGTACTACCAACCTGTCAACTCTATCGAATCATTCTACCATTCGCGTACTGACATTCAGATACACACTCATTGTTTACACTCACATTCTTGTCGGAGCCTCATCACGTTCCAGGACAAGATGACCTGTATGACCAAAACTGTGCTGGGTTTGATGAGTTGACAATCGTTACACTTTACTACACCAGTCCCAACATCTACATTTATCCACTGGTGGACATTCACATCATTTAGCAAATAAAGCATGATTCAACAACTAGTAGCCAGTATGAGTTAACAACTACACACAAAGAAAGAGTTTAACAACTGGTGTGCCAGCTTCCTGGGTCAACCTGCACAGTGACCATATTGAGAAGTAAACTACTGAGACCAGACGTTCCTTGGGGTCTGTTACGACACACAAATACATCAGCAGTACAACTCTACAGTGATGTCAGCGTGACCTGTCCTGTCGAGAGTATGCAGTAACTAGGTCAGGGTTTGTTGACATTTGGTTCATTGGACATTTGCCATACAACTGACAGTGTTACACAGCAAGCTTGGTTGAAACATAGAACATTACACATCAGGACTGGAGAATATTTGACAGTGTTTGCGAAAGAAAATGTTATTGAACTGAGAAGTCCTACATTGATTGTTATCATTCAAATCAACGATGGAGCTTCTATTTCTGTGTTGAATTTAAAATAATTAGACCAGAAGTATTTGTTTAATAAAGTACCACAGTACTGTACTATTAGGCAGTGTAACTGAGCCTTCATTCCAACACATTCTTTCTGCAACACTCTATTTACATCATATTGCCATACTATTTATGCATTTATGTATTTATGTTTAACTATTTATATGTGATATTTGTTTGTATCCAGCGGGTTGTTGTTTCGGTTGGGCGGTGTCACACAGCAGAGTATCCCACGTAATAGAGGGTCTGATGTGTGCGTTTCTATAGGTGCAATTTTCTTCATTGAAAATTTGCTGCGACAGCTGTTGCTATTAGTGTTAGCTGTGAAGTCTGTACTCATTGTTGTTTTTGTAATATTCCTCTGTTCTTTAGTTTGTTTTGATTTGTTTGTAATTTGTTGGTCTACCCTATTCTATCTTTCAGTTCTATTCTCAATTTATATTTATATACTGTGGCGTTATTTGTATTTGTTATCCTCTTGCGGTTTATCTTTTATTGTTTTTCCCATTTGATTTATTTCATTTCCGCAAATGTTTTCATGTTTTTCTGTATAACTGTTTTGTTTTGTGCCTGATCGACATACACTATTTAAAATATAGTTGATCATATAAATTGATGTACAAGAATCAACTGATAGTTAATTGCTATTACTAAAGGTACACAGTTGATGATATAAAACACTATTTCTGGTGCACTGCACTTATATTATAGAGTGAACCAGCAACTTATAGCTGTTATTATATAAGGATTTATACAAGACCTTTGTAAGGCTTGTTTCCCACAGTGATTGGGATAGTTAAGTACTATTTTTCCACAGGTTAATAAGTTATCATACAAAGTCTTTGATTAAGACTAAGAAAGTAAATTTATTTACTTTTGCAAATTACTGATCTTATTAGACAAGATGTCTACCTTAGATTATTTTATCACACAAGGCAGGGCTCTTGATATGACTGGTCAGCAATTAGAACAATGGGCAGTTGCTCAATATGACAAAGCATTAGCTGCTGAAGAGAGAAAAGCATTGATTGAAGAAAAGAAATTAGCAGCTGAGGAAAAAAAATTACAAAGAGAGGATGAACAAAAGAAATTGCAGATACAGACTGATGAAAAAAGATTCCAGATGGAAATGGAAAAAGAGAAAAGAAAAGATGAAGCTGCTGCTGAAGAGAAAAAAATTACAGGCTGCTGCAGAAGAGAGAAAATTACAAGCTGAAGCTCAAGAAAAAAAAAAGCAATAAGAGAACATGAACACCAAAAAGAACTTTTAGCATTTGAGTTAGAAAAGTTAAAGTTAACAAACATAAGTAATGTTAATCAAGCATCTAGTGGTAATGGTAAACCCTTTACTTACAAGGTCAAGGTACCAGCGTTCAACCCTTCCAGTGATGACATAACATTCTGGCTAAACAGATTTGAACGCTCGTGTCGAGCACATAATGTGGACAAATCACAATATGCTAACCAGTTATCAGAAAATCTGAAAGGTGATTCTCTGACTAGTTTAAGTTTGGTTGAAGAGGCTGACAAAGATAACTATGATGTTATTAGGGCAGCCTTGTTAAAGAAGTATCAGTTGTCTGAAGAGGGTTATCGGAAGTTGTTTAAGACAATGGTGCCTGAGGCAGGTGTAGAATTCTCAGAATTCATTGCAAGAACACGACTTACATTTGATCGTTGGATTGAGCTATCCAAAACAGAAAAGACTTATGAAGCCCTTATGGACTTGATACTCAGAGACAAGATTATGTCAAGTATAAATAAACCTTTCCTCGAATTCTTACATGAGCGTAAACCTAAGTCTCTAAAAGAAATGGAACAGTATTGTACCCAATACGTCACTGCACATCCGGACGTAGCCATTAGCAACAGTAAGGTTAAAGAAGGTATGCCAGTTGCTTCTGCAACACCATACAACCCTAATCACTCTCACAAATTCCAAGGACCTCAAAATAGGTTTAATAAAAAAGGTAACTATTACAGTTATCAGAACCAAGGTAACCAATCATTTCAGGGTTCTTCTTCGAATACCTGGAGAAGAGCTGACAGCCCTCGATTCAGGGGTGGTCATAATTACAGGAACTTTCGCAAAGGAAGTCATTCTAGAAACTATCCAAGTTTTCCTTCATGGAGACAACAGGATCATAATTACCGAGATACTCATTATAATGAATATGATGATAGTAACCAAAGGAGCTATGATTCAAACCCGAGTAGGGGTTATAATAGTGGAAACAATGATAAGTACAGAGGCAATAATAACAGAGGTAGAGCACAATTCAAAAAACATAAAGCTCATTACCAGGCGAACTCTGCACAGCAAGAGTCCCACGAAGCCTATAAACAAAATAAAGATAATGATGACTCTAATAATATGGCATGTGCCGCTTTTGATTTTGGGAGAGCATCTCAGTGCCCCCAATGCAAAACATTATTTGAGCCAACCACAGTGTCTACTTTAAGCTGTGGCCATCCTCTTCCCGCTCTTCCTGCGTCAATCGCGCATGATGGGAGAGGTTCTCTTGTCTTACACAAAGGTTTAGTAAATGACAATCCAGTCTCAGTACTTTTTGATTCTGGATGCACAACTATTGGGGTTAGGCAGTCACTCATAGATCCTTCTCATTCTACAGGCAAAGTAGTCAAATGCGTAACATTTGGCGGCACCATAGAGAAATACTCTACCGCTATCATTAGGATTGCTACTCCTTTCTTCACAGGAGATGTACACGCATGTCTTTTGCCGGATCCGATCGCTGATCTTATCATCGGTCGCATTCACGGAGTCAAAGAATGCACTCCGGAGCAAATTTCCGTTTGGGAAAATCAAAATATGCAATCTGCTAATGCAGTAGTCACTAGAGCTCAAGCTCTCAATATGCCTGAAACTTCATCTGTTGAAGATAATGAAGTGCATAACCAAGATGATCCCTTGGTAATTTCTCGTGACTCGTTTATAAAACAACAAGAAGAAGATCCGACTCTTAAGAAATTCTTCACTCTTGTAACAAAAGGTGATCCGAATAAAGATTCAAATTGTAAATCTTGGATTACAATGAAGAATGGCGTACTTGTACGTATGGTGCAAGACTCCACTAAGTCAAGTCATTCTCAGATTCTTGTACCCAAGAATTTGAGAGTTAAGATCTTACAACATGCACACGACTCTCAGTGTGCTGGTCACATGGGTTTTTCCCGTACTAAGTCAAGAGTTCTTGCGGCTTTCTTTTGGCCTTTTGTGAACAAGGACATACGGATCTATTGTCGATCCTGTAAAGTATGTCAAGAAGTCAAATCCAAAGGTCCTCGTCATGCTGCGCCTATTCAGGCTGCAGATATTCCTATTCGTCCATTCCAGAAAATGGCGATAGACATCATTGGTCCATTCAAGATCAAATCTGCTAGAGGACATCAGTTTATCTTAACGTGTGTAGACATGTGCACACGTTGGCCAGAGGCTATCCCTCTAAAGAGCATTACTACCGCTGACATTGCAGATGCTCTTTGGCTTATATTTTCTCGGCTGGGATTCCCCGGAGAAATATTATCAGATCATGGCACCCAACTGATATCGGATACCATGTCTCAAGTAATGTCTACTCTACAGATAGAGAGATCTTTGAGTAGCATCTATCATCCTATGTCCAATGGGATGGTCGAGCGACTAAATAGAACACTTAAGAACTTATTAGGGAAGATAACTGAGGATCATCCTCAGGATTGGGATAGGGTTTTACCCGCGGCCCTCTTCGCGTACAGAGAGGTCCCCAATGAACATACAGGGTTTTCGCCCTTTGAACTTGTCTTTGGCGCGCGACCGCGCGGCCCAATGTCTTTGCTGCATGATCTTATAACAGCTGACAATATTGACGATGACACAAAATCTTCTTACGAGTATGTCATCGCGCTGAGACAAAAGATTATCGAAGCATGCAAATTGGCAACGTCCTCTTCTGAGTTTGCTAAGCAGAAGGCAAGACAATTTGCTAATAAGAAGAGAACTTTACGACAACTTTGTCCTGGTGACAAAGCATTTGTTTTGCTACCTTGTCGTGAAAATAGACTCCTTATTAGTTGGAAAGGTCCGTACGATATAATATCGAAAATTTCAGATGTTGACTACATCGTCGATATTAACGGGAAGCATAAAACCTTCCACATCAATATGCTTACGGAGTTCCATGAACGTCCTGACTATCTACAGCCTATTTTCCAGGCAACGGACGATTCTCATGTCAAACATGGTCATTACTCATCACTGTCTGTAATACAGGATGAGGAAACAAGTTTTTTCGGATGTTAATCTCCCGCTTCCAATGATCCCACTTCATTCTAGTGAATCATGGAAAGACGTTACTGTTTCTCCTGATTTGTCTCTAGGAGAACGGCGACAAGTTTCGTCTATGTTACAAACATTTCAGGATGTCCTCACTGACATCCCTGGACAAACTCATGTCATTGAGCATGACATTGTTCTAACTGAACATACTCCAATTAGGGTTAGGCCTTATCCTATCCCTATACATTTCCAAACACAGGTTGAAAAGGAGTTGGATGAAATGATAGATTTACAAATAATCGAACCATCCACTTCTGCATATTCTTCGCCGATGGTTATTGTTCGAAAAAAAGACAATAACATACGTCTTTGCGTTGACTATCGCAAATTGAATCAAGTTACGAAGTTCGATGCTGAACCTATGCCTTTACTAGAAGAGTTACTTACTCGTCTTTCTAAATCGCATTTTTTCACTAAACTTGATTTGTCTAAAGGATATTGGCAAGTTCCATTATCCGAACGCGCCAAACCTCTTACCGCTTTCTCTACTCCCAGAGGCCTTTTCCAATGGAATTTTATGCCTTTCGGCCTTATGAACGCACCAGCTACATTTGTACGCATGATGCGTCGAATCCTATCGTATCGGTCAGATGTCATTGCTTATCTAGACGACATCTGTCTTTTCAGCGATACTTGGGAAGATCACTATTCAGGATTAGTTGAATTATTATCAACTCTGCGTGAGTATAACCTGACAGCAAAACCATCTAAAGCTTGTATTGGCTTTAGCGAAATTGCTTTCTTAGGCCATCGAGTAGGTCACGGTTTCTTGAAGACAGAAGACCATAATATCACTAAGATACTTAACATCTCTATCCCTAGGACTAAAAAGCAAGTGCGAAGTCTTTTAGGTCTCATACAATTTTATGGACGTTTCATTCCGAATCTGTCCTCTATCATGGCACCTCTCTCTACACTATTAAAGAAAGGGTCGCCTAACATGGTTCACTGGTCTCATGAATGCAATCTTCACTAGAGAAGATCAAAACTATGTTTTCATCACCACCTATTTTAGTGTTACCTACAACAGATAAGACATTTGTTCTTCGTAGTGACGCTTCATCCACTGGGATTGGAGCGGCACTAATGCAAGAGTACTCTGGAACTCTGCATCCTGTAATGTACATATCCAGAAAACTTAATGCTGCAGAAAGGAATTACTCGGTTTTAGACCGTGAATTATTGGCAATGGTTTGGTCAATTCTCAAACTCCAAAGATTCCTTCTGGGCGCGCATTTCGTAGTGGAAACTGACCAAAAAGCTCTTACGGCTATCCAAAGTAAAAACTTGAAGAGCTCGAGATCAACTCGATACGCAATCGCTCTTCAACCTTTTCATTTTTCGGTACGAGCTATCCGTGGTTCAGAAAATGTGATGGCGGACATTCTGTCCAGATGCCCACATGATGCCACTTAACTGTTAAATATTGGATCTTTTTAATATGTATAACTTTACAACAGTTATTTTTTTTTTTTCTTTAATAAGGTACACATTTGTAATTTAATAATAGAATGATGGTATCGCTACTTAGCGGTTTATTGATGTTAATTCACCGCTGTTCTTTGATGATTGTTTCTTCATAAATCATAAATTTAAGATTGTAGTGTGAATTTTTGGTATGCATTGTATAATTACCAGAATTGTATTATACGTACATCACACCTTCCTGGAAACATTTATTCGTAGGGAAACAATTTCTCTCAGATTTTGAGATATATATTCTCACCAGTCATATTAGGAATTATAGTTATTCCTGATATTTTCATCTGCGCAGTATTCTTGCGTTGTGAGCCTATTCTACGGTGCTCCTAGATGTATTTAAAAAAAAAAAAAATTTTTTTTTTTTTTTTCCCGGGAGGTGTGGTAAGACTGTAAAGGGCAATTTTTACTATCTTGCAATATAATACATTTATATTCTTATTATGTTCGCAAATATTTTGTAAGCAAAGTATTTCCTTTTTAAGTGCTTAAGGAGAAGTCATTTTTGGGTTGCTTCCCTTGAAAATAGTTCTGTCATCTTCGATCGGACTCCGCAGACGACTCTAGGCCTACTGCGATTTATTCTGTGGCTGGGTAGGAATAGATTGTTCTTGCTTCAGTATATCTATGGCCTGAATTTATACGTAGTGTTTGTATGAGTAGGACGAGTCTGTCTTATATATGGATATCTTTGCATTTCTAAGTCGAACTAATTTGGTTGTCGCTAGAAAAGGTCAAAGGCTATGCAGCGGAAGTATCGCTAGCAAAGGGTGTGATCCATGGCTGTCATCCTGTGAGGATGCCGAGTTTTGTTGTAGCAGGCTTTTTTGCCGAAATAGTGATCTATATATGGATGGGGAAAAGTGATAATCATTTAGACATGTTGTATGTACTTTACCCCAGTGTTTATTCTCTTTTGCCAAGGAATGGCAAAGTTATATTTCGCATAAAAAGGTAAAACCACAATTTATTATGAACTTGGGCTTCGCCATCGTTGTTGATAAGCAGATGCACAGTGGTACTTTTAAAAAGAATATCCATTCAAAGGAAGAAGACATTCCTATGTATCAGCACTGGATTGTATGATATTATTCAATTACCTCTATGAGAGAACCTATGAAGAAATGAGGACATTTAATGAATGACTAATTTTGGTCTATATTCTATAGTGAGTGAAGCTCACGAGAGAGAGAGAACAGCCATGTTGAAATTCATATACTTTGTATTTATCGAGTGAGAAAAAGGGATGCCTGTACTATCGCTCGATGAACCAAGAGATCACTGCTACATGTGAGAACCCATGTCTGGGATTCCTATATTATGAAATATATATATATTGAACTTTACGTGAAGGAATATTCGCTAGACGAGGTTAGGTCTAGGAGCCTTCCTATGTATTGGTTATGGTCTGACGTGCCCAGTCAGTAAAGCCAGATGATTTACATGATGGAACGCTGAATGCTTATTTACGAATGCTCCATTATGATATTTGCCAAGCATGAATGCTAACTTAAGATGATATTCCTGTGATCAACATTATGCTGTCTATGTCGACATTTGTTCCTGTAACCATACACGTACTGTCCAAGTGTGCGTCCCATTAAATGTTATAAAAAGACCACCGTAGTTCCAGTACTTCTTGAATTCGAACAGTGTGAGTATGAGTGATGTACTACCAACCTGTCAACTCTATCGAATCATTCTACCATTCGCGTACTGACATTCAGATACACACTCATTGTTTACACTCACATTCTTGTCGGAGCCTCATCACGTTCCAGGACAAGATGACCTGTATGACCAAAACTGTGCTGGGTTTGATGAGTTGACAATCGTTACACTTTACTACACCAGTCCCAACATCTACATTTATCCACTGGTGGACATTCACATCATTTAGCAAATAAAGCATGATTCAACAACTAGTAGCCAGTATGAGTTAACAACTACACACAAAGAAAGAGTTTAACAACTGGTGTGCCAGCTTCCTGGGTCAACCTGCACAGTGACCATATTGAGAAGTAAACTACTGAGACCAGACGTTCCTTGGGGTCTGTTACGACACACAAATACATCAGCAGTACAACTCTACAGTGATGTCAGCGTGACCTGTCCTGTCGAGAGTATGCAGTAACTAGGTCAGGGTTTGTTGACATTTGGTTCATTGGACATTTGCCATACAACTGACAGTGTTACACAGCAAGCTTGGTTGAAACATAGAACATTACACATCAGGACTGGAGAATATTTGACAGTGTTTGCGAAAGAAAATGTTATTGAACTGAGAAGTCCTACATTGATTGTTATCATTCAAATCAACGATGGAGCTTCTATTTCTGTGTTGAATTTAAAATAATTAGACCAGAAGTATTTGTTTAATAAAGTACCACAGTACTGTACTATTAGGCAGTGTAACTGAGCCTTCATTCCAACACATTCTTTCTGCAACACTCTATTTACATCATATTGCCATACTATTTATGCATTTATGTATTTATGTTTAACTATTTATATGTGATATTTGTTTGTATCCAGCGGGTTGTTGTTTCGGTTGGGCGGTGTCACACAGCAGAGTATCCCACGTAATAGAGGGTCTGATGTGTGCGTTTCTATAGGTGCAATTTTCTTCATTGAAAATTTGCTGCGACAGCTGTTGCTATTAGTGTTAGCTGTGAAGTCTGTACTCATTGTTGTTTTTGTAATATTCCTCTGTTCTTTAGTTTGTTTTGATTTGTTTGTAATTTGTTGGTCTACCCTATTCTATCTTTCAGTTCTATTCTCAATTTATATTTATATACTGTGGCGTTATTTGTATTTGTTATCCTCTTGCGGTTTATCTTTTATTGTTTTTCCCATTTGATTTATTTCATTTCCGCAAATGTTTTCATGTTTTTCTGTATAACTGTTTTGTTTTGTGCCTGATCGACATACACTATTTAAAATATAGTTGATCATATAAATTGATGTACAAGAATCAACTGATAGTTAATTGCTATTACTAAAGGTACACAGTTGATGATATAAAACACTATTTCTGGTGCACTGCACTTATATTATAGAGTGAACCAGCAACTTATAGCTGTTATTATATAAGGATTTATACAAGACCTTTGTAAGGCTTGTTTCCCACAGTGATTGGGATAGTTAAGTACTATTTTTCACAGGTTACAAAGTTATCATACAAAGTCTTTGATTAAGACTAAGAAAGTAAATTTATTTACTTTTGCAAATTACTGATCTTATTAGACAAGATGTCTACCTTAGATTATTTTATCACACAAGGCAGGGCTCTTGATAAGACTGGTCAGCAATTAGAACAATGGGCAGTTGCTCAATATGACAAAGCATTAGCTGCAGAAGAGAGAAAAGCATTGATTGAAGAAAAGAAATTAGAAGCTGAGGAAAGAAAATTACAAAGAGAGGATGAACAAAAGAAATTGCAGATACAGACTGATGAAAAAAAATTCCAGATGGAAATGGAAAAAGAGAAAAGAAAAGATGAAGCTGCTGCTGAAGAGAAAAAATTACAGGCTGCTGCAGAAGAGAGAAAATTACAAGCTGAAGCTCAAGAAAAAAAAGCAATAAGAGAACATGAACACCAAAAAGAACTTTTAGCATTTGAGTTAGAAAAGTTAAAGTTAACAAACATAAGTAATGTTAATCAAGCATCTAGTGGTAATGGTAAACCCTTTACTTACAAGGTCAAGGTACCAGCGTTCAACCCTTCCAGTGATGACATAACATTCTGGCTAAACAGATTTGAACGCTCGTGTCGAGCACATAATGTGGACAAATCACAATATGCTAACCAGTTATCAGAAAATCTGAAAGGTGATTCTCTGACTAGTTTAAGTTTGGTTGAAGAGGCTGACAAAGATAACTATGATGTTATTAGGGCAGCCTTGTTAAAGAAGTATCAGTTGTCTGAAGAGGGTTATCGGAAGTTGTTTAAGACAATGGTGCCTGAGGCAGGTGTAGAATTCTCAGAATTCATTGCAAGAACACGACTTACATTTGATCGTTGGATTGAGCTATCCAAAACAGAAAAGACTTATGAAGCCCTTATGGACTTGATACTCAGAGACAAGATTATGTCAAGTATAAATAAACCTTTCCTCGAATTCTTACATGAGCGTAAACCTAAGTCTCTAAAAGAAATGGAACAGTATTGTACCCAATACGTCACTGCACATCCGGACGTAGCCATTAGCAACAGTAAGGTTAAAGAAGGTATGCCAGTTGCTTCTGCAACACCATACAACCCTAATCACTCTCACAAATTCCAAGGACCTCAAAATAGGTTTAATAAAAAAGGTAACTATTACAGTTATCAGAACCAAGGTAACCAATCATTTCAGGGTTCTTCTTCGAATACCTGGAGAAGAGCTGACAGCCCTCGATTCAGGGGTGGTCATAATTACAGGAACTTTCGCAAAGGAAGTCATTCTAGAAACTATCCAAGTTTTCCTTCATGGAGACAACAGGATCATAATTACCGAGATACTCATTATAATGAATATGATGATAGTAACCAAAGGAGCTATGATTCAAACCCGAGTAGAGGTTATAATAGTGGAAACAATGATAAGTACAGAGGCAATAATAACAGAGGTAGAGCACAATTCAAAAAACATAAAGCTCATTACCAGGCGAACTCTGCACAGCAAGAGTCCCACGAAGCCTATAAACAAAATAAAGATAATGATGACTCTAATAATATGGCATGTGCCGCTTTTGATTTTGGGAGAGCATCTCAGTGCCCCCAATGCAAAACATTATTTGAGCCAACCACAGTGTCTACTTTAAGCTGTGGCCATCCTCTTCCCGCTCTTCCTGCGTCAATCGCGCATGATGGGAGAGGTTCTCTTGTCTTACACAAAGGTTTAGTAAATGACAATCCAGTCTCAGTACTTTTTGATTCTGGATGCACAACTATTGGGGTTAGGCAGTCACTCATAGATCCTTCTCATTCTACAGGCAAAGTAGTCAAATGCGTAACATTTGGCGGCACCATAGAGAAATACTCTACCGCTATCATTAGGATTGCTACTCCTTTCTTCACAGGAGATGTACACGCATGTCTTTTGCCGGATCCGATCGCTGATCTTATCATCGGTCGCATTCACGGAGTCAAAGAATGCACTCCGGAGCAAATTTCCGTTTGGGAAAATCAAAATATGCAATCTGCTAATGCAGTAGTCACTAGAGCTCAAGCTCTCAATATGCCTGAAACTTCATCTGTTGAAGATAATGAAGTGCATAACCAAGATGATCCCTTGGTAATTTCTCGTGACTCGTTTATAAAACAACAAGAAGAAGATCCGACTCTTAAGAAATTCTTCACTCTTGTAACAAAAGGTGATCCGAATAAAGATTCAAATTGTAAATCTTGGATTACAATGAAGAATGGCGTACTTGTACGTATGGTGCAAGACTCCACTAAGTCAAGTCATTCTCAGATTCTTGTACCCAAGAATTTGAGAGTTAAGATCTTACAACATGCACACGACTCTCAGTGTGCTGGTCACATGGGTTTTTCCCGTACTAAGTCAAGAGTTCTTGCGGCTTTCTTTTGGCCTTTTGTGAACAAGGACATACGGATCTATTGTCGATCCTGTAAAGTATGTCAAGAAGTCAAATCCAAAGGTCCTCGTCATGCTGCGCCTATTCAGGCTGCAGATATTCCTATTCGTCCATTCCAGAAAATGGCGATAGACATCATTGGTCCATTCAAGATCAAATCTGCTAGAGGACATCAGTTTATCTTAACGTGTGTAGACATGTGCACACGTTGGCCAGAGGCTATCCCTCTAAAGAGCATTACTACCGCTGACATTGCAGATGCTCTTTGGCTTATATTTTCTCGGCTGGGATTCCCCGGAGAAATATTATCAGATCATGGCACCCAACTGATATCGGATACCATGTCTCAAGTAATGTCTACTCTACAGATAGAGAGATCTTTGAGTAGCATCTATCATCCTATGTCCAATGGGATGGTCGAGCGACTAAATAGAACACTTAAGAACTTATTAGGGAAGATAACTGAGGATCATCCTCAGGATTGGGATAGGGTTTTACCCGCGGCCCTCTTCGCGTACAGAGAGGTCCCCAATGAACATACAGGGTTTTCGCCCTTTGAACTTGTCTTTGGCGCGCGACCGCGCGGCCCAATGTCTTTGCTGCATGATCTTATAACAGCTGACAATATTGACGATGACACAAAATCTTCTTACGAGTATGTCATCGCGCTGAGACAAAAGATTATCGAAGCATGCAAATTGGCAACGTCCTCTTCTGAGTTTGCTAAGCAGAAGGCAAGACAATTTGCTAATAAGAAGAGAACTTTACGACAACTTTGTCCTGGTGACAAAGCATTTGTTTTGCTACCTTGTCGTGAAAATAGACTCCTTATTAGTTGGAAAGGTCCGTACGATATAATATCGAAAATTTCAGATGTTGACTACATCGTCGATATTAACGGGAAGCATAAAACCTTCCACATCAATATGCTTACGGAGTTCCATGAACGTCCTGACTATCTACAGCCTATTTTCCAGGCAACGGACGATTCTCATGTCAAACATGGTCATTACTCATCACTGTCTGTAATACAGGATGAGGAAACAAGTTTTTCGGATGTTAATCTCCCGCTTCCAATGATCCCACTTCATTCTAGTGAATCATGGAAAGACGTTACTGTTTCTCCTGATTTGTCTCTAGGAGAACGGCGACAAGTTTCGTCTATGTTACAAACATTTCAGGATGTCCTCACTGACATCCCTGGACAAACTCATGTCATTGAGCATGACATTGTTCTAACTGAACATACTCCAATTAGGGTTAGGCCTTATCCTATCCCTATACATTTCCAAACACAGGTTGAAAAGGAGTTGGATGAAATGATAGATTTACAAATAATCGAACCATCCACTTCTGCATATTCTTCGCCGATGGTTATTGTTCGAAAAAAAGACAATAACATACGTCTTTGCGTTGACTATCGCAAATTGAATCAAGTTACGAAGTTCGATGCTGAACCTATGCCTTTACTAGAAGAGTTACTTACTCGTCTTTCTAAATCGCATTTTTTCACTAAACTTGATTTGTCTAAAGGATATTGGCAAGTTCCATTATCCGAACGCGCCAAACCTCTTACCGCTTTCTCTACTCCCAGAGGCCTTTTCCAATGGAATTTTATGCCTTTCGGCCTTATGAACGCACCAGCTACATTTGTACGCATGATGCGTCGAATCCTATCGTATCGGTCAGATGTCATTGCTTATCTAGACGACATCTGTCTTTTCAGCGATACTTGGGAAGATCACTATTCAGGATTAGTTGAATTATTATCAACTCTGCGTGAGTATAACCTGACAGCAAAACCATCTAAAGCTTGTATTGGCTTTAGCGAAATTGCTTTCTTAGGCCATCGAGTAGGTCACGGTTTCTTGAAGACAGAAGACCATAATATCACTAAGATACTTAACATCTCTATCCCTAGGACTAAAAAGCAAGTGCGAAGTCTTTTAGGTCTCATACAATTTTATGGACGTTTCATTCCGAATCTGTCCTCTATCATGGCACCTCTCTCTACACTATTAAAGAAAGGGTCGCCTAACATGGTTCACTGGTCTCATGAATGCCAATCTTCACTAGAGAAGATCAAAACTATGTTTTCATCACCACCTATTTTAGTGTTACCTACAACAGATAAGACATTTGTTCTTCGTAGTGACGCTTCATCCACTGGGGTTGGAGCGGCACTAATGCAAGAGTACTCTGGAACTCTGCATCCTGTAATGTACATATCCAGAAAACTTAATGCTGCAGAAAGGAATTACTCGGTTTTAGACCGTGAATTATTGGCAATGGTTTGGTCAATTCTCAAACTCCAAAGATTCCTTCTGGGCGCGCATTTCGTAGTGGAAACTGACCAAAAAGCTCTTACGGCTATCCAAAGTAAAAACTTGAAGAGCTCGAGATCAACTCGATACGCAATCGCTCTTCAACCTTTTCATTTTTCGGTACGAGCTATCCGTGGTTCAGAAAATGTGATGGCGGACATTCTGTCCAGATGCCCACATGATGCCACTTAACTGTTAAATATTGGATCTTTTTAATATGTATAACTTTACAACAGTTATTTTTTTTTTGTTTCTTTACTAAGATACACATTTGTAATTTAATAATAGAATGATGGTATCGCTACTTAGCGGTTTATTGATGTTAATTCACCGCTGTTCTTTGATGATTGTTTCTTCATAAATCATAAATTTAAGATTGTAGTGTGAATTTTTGGTATGCATTGTATAATTACCAGAATTGTATTATACGTACATCACACCTTCCTGGAAACATTTATTCGTAGGGAAACAATTTCTCTCAGATTTTGAGATATATATTCTCACCAGTCATATTAGGAATTATAGTTATTCCTGATATTTTCATCTGCGCAGTATTCTTGCGTTGTGAGCCTATTCTACGGTGCTCCTAGATGTATTTAAAAAAAAATTTTTATTTTTTTTTTTTCCCGGGAGGTGTGGTAAGACTGTAAAGGGCAATTTTTACTATCTTGCAATATAATACATTTATATTCTTATTATGTTCGCAAATATTTTGTAAGCAAAGTATTTCCTTTTTTAAGTGCTTAAGGAGAAGTCATTTTTGGGTTGCTTCCCTTGAAAATAGTTCTGTCATCTTCGATCGGACTCCGCAGACGACTCTAGGCCTACTGCGATTTATTCTGTGGCTGGGTAGGAATAGATTGTTCTTGCTTCAGTATATCTATGGCCTGAATTTATACGTAGTGTTTGTATGAGTAGGACGAGTCTGTCTTATATATGGATATCTTTGCATTTCTAAGTCGAACTAATTTGGTTGTCGCTAGAAAAGGTCAAAGGCTATGCAGCGGAAGTATCGCTAGCAAAGGGTGTGATCCATGGCTGTCATCCTGTGAGGATGCCGAGTTTTGTTGTAGCAGGCTTTTTTGCCGAAATAGTGATCTATATATGGATGGGGAAAAGTGATAATCATTTAGACATGTTGTATGTACTTTACCCCAGTGTTTATTCTCTTTTGCCAAGGAATGGCAAAGTTATATTTCGCATAAAAAGGTAAAACCACAATTTATTATGAACTTGGGCTTCGCCATCGTTGTTGATAAGCAGATGCACAGTGGTACTTTTAAAAAGAATATCCATTCAAAGGAAGAAGACATTCCTATGTATCAGCACTGGATTGTATGATATTATTCAATTACCTCTATGAGAGAACCTATGAAGAAATGAGGACATTTAATGAATGACTAATTTTGGTCTATATTCTATAGTGAGTGAAGCTCACGAGAGAGAGAACAGCCATGTTGAAATTCATATACTTTGTATTTATCGAGTGAGAAAAAGGGATGCCTGTACTATCGCTCGATGAACCAAGAGATCACTGCTACATGTGAGAACCCATGTCTGGGATTCCTATATTATGAAATATATATATATATTGAACTTTACGTGAAGGAATATTCGCTAGACGAGGTTAGGTCTAGGAGCCTTCCTATGTATTGGTTATGGTCTGACGTGCCCAGTCAGTAAAGCCAGATGATTTACATGATGGAACGCTGAATGCTTATTTACGAATGCTCCATTATGATATTTGCCAAGCATGAATGCTAACTTAAGATGATATTCCTGTGATCAACATTATGCTGTCTATGTCGACATTTGTTCCTGTAACCATACACGTACTGTCCAAGTGTGCGTCCCATTAAATGTTATAAAAAGACCACCGTAGTTCCAGTACTTCTTGAATTCGAACAGTGTGAGTATGAGTGATGTACTACCAACCTGTCAACTCTATCGAATCATTCTACCATTCGCGTACTGACATTCAGATACACACTCATTGTTTACACTCACATTCTTGTCGGAGCCTCATCACGTCCAGGACAAGATGACCTGTATGACCAAAACTGTGCTGGGTTTGATGAGTTGACAATCGTTACACTTTACTACACCAGTCCCAACATCTACATTTATCCACTGGTGGACATTCACATCATTTAGCAAATAAAGCATGATTCAACAACTAGTAGCCAGTATGAGTTAACAACTACACACAAAAAGAGTTTAACAACTGGTGTGCCAGCTTCCTGGGTCAACCTGCACAGTGACCATATTGAGAAGTAAACTACTGAGACCAGACGTTCCTTGGGGTCTGTTACGACACACAAATACATCAGCAGTACAACTCTACAGTGATGTCAGCGTGACCTGTCCTGTCGAGAGTATGCAGTAACTAGGTCAGGGTTTGTTGACATTTGGTTCATTGGACATTTGCCATACAACTGACAGTGTTACACAGCAAGCTTGGTTGAAACATAGAACATTACACATCAGGACTGGAGAATATTTGACAGTGTTTGCGAAAGAAAATGTTATTGAACTGAGAAGTCCTACATTGATTGTTATCATTCAAATCAACGATGGAGCTTCTATTTCTGTGTTGAATTTAAAATAATTAGACCAGAAGTATTTGTTTAATAAAGTACCACAGTACTGTACTATTAGGCAGTGTAACTGAGCCTTCATTCCAACACATTCTTTCTGCAACACTCTATTTACATCATATTGCCATACTATTTATGCATTTATGTATTTATGTTTAACTATTTATATGTGATATTTGTTTGTATCCAGCGGGTTGTTGTTTCGGTTGGGCGGTGTCACACAGCAGAGTATCCCACGTAATAGAGGGTCTGATGTGTGCGTTTCTATAGGTGCAATTTTCTTCATTGAAAATTTGCTGCGACAGCTGTTGCTATTAGTGTTAGCTGTGAAGTCTGTACTCATTGTTGTTTTTGTAATATTCCTCTGTTCTTTAGTTTGTTTTGATTTGTTTGTAATTTGTTGGTCTACCCTATTCTATCTTTCAGTTCTATTCTCAATTTATATTTATATACTGTGGCGTTATTTGTATTTGTTATCCTCTTGCGGTTTATCTTTTATTGTTTTTCCCATTTGATTTATTTCATTTCCGCAAATGTTTTCATGTTTTTCTGTATAACTGTTTTGTTTTGTGCCTGATCGACATACACTATTTAAAATATAGTTGATCATATAAATTGATGTACAAGAATCAACTGATAGTTAATTGCTATTACTAAAGGTACACAGTTGATGATATAAAACACTATTTCTGGTGCACTGCACTTATATTATAGAGTGAACCAGCAACTTATAGCTGTTATTATATAAGGATTTATACAAGACCTTTGTAAGGCTTGTTTCCCACAGTGATTGGGATAGTTAAGTACTATTTTTCACAGGTTACAAAGTTATCATACAAAGTCTTTGATTAAGACTAAGAAAGTAAATTTATTTACTTTTGCAAATTACTGATCTTATTAGACAAGATGTCTACCTTAGATTATTTTATCACACAAGGCAGGGCTCTTGATATGACTGGTCAGCAATTAGAACAATGGGCAGTTGCTCAATATGACAAAGCATTAGCTGCAGAAGAGAGAAAACTTGCTGCTGCTGCTGAAGAAAGAAAGAAATTGAAGAAAAGAAATTAGAAGCGGAGGAAAAAAAATTACAAAGAGAGGATGAACAAAAGAAATTGCAGATACAGACTGATGAAAAAAGATTCCAGATGGAAATGGAAAAAGAGAAAAGAAAAGATGAAGCTGCTGCTGAAGAGAAAAAATTACAGGCTGCTGCAGAAGAGAGAAAATTACAAGCTGAAGCTCAAGAAAAAAAAAAGCAATAAGAGAACATGAACACCAAAAAGAACTTTTAGCATTTGAGTTAGAAAAGTTAAAGTTAACAAACATAAGTAATGTTAATCAAGCATCTAGTGGTAATGGTAAACCCTTTACTTACAAGGTCAAGGTACCAGCGTTCAACCCTTCCAGTGATGACATAACATTCTGGCTAAACAGATTTGAACGCTCGTGTCGAGCACATAATGTGGACAAATCACAATATGCTAACCAGTTATCAGAAAATCTGAAAGGTGATTCTCTGACTAGTTTAAGTTTGGTTGAAGAGGCTGACAAAGATAACTATGATGTTATTAGGGCAGCCTTGTTAAAGAAGTATCAGTTGTCTGAAGAGGGTTATCGGAAGTTGTTTAAGACAATGGTGCCTGAGGCAGGTGTAGAATTCTCAGAATTCATTGCAAGGACACGACTTACATTTGATCGTTGGATTGAGCTATCCAAAACAGAAAAGACTTATGAAGCCCTTATGGACTTGATACTCAGAGACAAGATTATGTCAAGTATAAATAAACCTTTCCTCGAATTCTTACATGAGCGTAAACCTAAGTCTCTAAAAGAAATGGAACAGTATTGTACCCAATACGTCACTGCACATCCGGACGTAGCCATTAGCAACAGTAAGGTTAAAGAAGGTATGCCAGTTGCTTCTGCAACACCATACAACCCTAATCACTCTCACAAATTCCAAGGACCTCAAAATAGGTTTAATAAAAAAGGTAACTATTACAGTTATCAGAACCAAGGTAACCAATCATTTCAGGGTTCTTCTTCGAATACCTGGAGAAGAGCTGACAGCCCTCGATTCAGGGGTGGTCATAATTACAGGAACTTTCGCAAAGGAAGTCATTCTAGAAACTATCCAAGTTTTCCTTCATGGAGACAACAGGATCATAATTACCGAGATACTCATTATAATGAATATGATGATAGTAACCAAAGGAGCTATGATTCAAACCCGAGTAGAGGTTATAATAGTGGAAACAATGATAAGTACAGAGGCAATAATAACAGAGGTAGAGCACAATTCAAAAAACATAAAGCTCATTACCAGGCGAACTCTGCACAGCAAGAGTCCCACGAAGCCTATAAACAAAATAAAGATAATGATGACTCTAATAATATGGCATGTGCCGCTTTTGATTTTGGGAGAGCATCTCAGTGCCCCCAATGCAAAACATTATTTGAGCCAACCACAGTGTCTACTTTAAGCTGTGGCCATCCTCTTCCCGCTCTTCCTGCGTCAATCGCGCATGATGGGAGAGGTTCTCTTGTCTTACACAAAGGTTTAGTAAATGACAATCCAGTCTCAGTACTTTTTGATTCTGGATGCACAACTATTGGGGTTAGGCAGTCACTCATAGATCCTTCTCATTCTACAGGCAAAGTAGTCAAATGCGTAACATTTGGCGGCACCATAGAGAAATACTCTACCGCTATCATTAGGATTGCTACTCCTTTCTTCACAGGAGATGTACACGCATGTCTTTTGCCGGATCCGATCGCTGATCTTATCATCGGTCGCATTCACGGAGTCAAAGAATGTACTCCGGAGCAAATTTCCGTTTGGGAAAATCAAAATATGCAATCTGCTAATGCAGTAGTCACTAGAGCTCAAGCTCTCAATATGCCTGAAACTTCATCTGTTGAAGATAATGAAGTGCATAACCAAGATGATCCCTTGGTAATTTCTCGTGACTCGTTTATAAAACAACAAGAAGAAGAAGATCCGACTCTTAAGAAATTCTTCACTCTTGTAACAAAAGGTGATCCGAATAAAGATTCAAATTGTAAATCTTGGATTACAATGAAGAATGGCGTACTTGTACGTATGGTGCAAGACTCCACTAAGTCAAGTCATTCTCAGATTCTTGTACCCAAGAATTTGAGAGTTAAGATCTTACAACATGCACACGACTCTCAGTGTGCTGGTCACATGGGTTTTTTCCCGTACTAAGTCAAGAGTTCTTGCGGCTTTCTTTTGGCCTTTTGTGAACAAGGACATACGGATCTATTGTCGATCCTGTAAAGTATGTCAAGAAGTCAAATCCAAAGGTCCTCGTCATGCTGCGCCTATTCAGGCTGCAGATATTCCTATTCGTCCATTCCAGAAAATGGCGATAGACATCATTGGTCCATTCAAGATCAAATCTGCTAGAGGACATCAGTTTATCTTAACGTGTGTAGACATGTGCACACGTTGGCCAGAGGCTATCCCTCTAAAGAGCATTACTACCGCTGACATTGCAGATGCTCTTTGGCTTATATTTTCTCGGCTGGGATTCCCCGGAGAAATATTATCAGATCATGGCACCCAACTGATATCGGATACCATGTCTCAAGTAATGTCTACTCTACAGATAGAGAGATCTTTGAGTAGCATCTATCATCCTATGTCCAATGGGATGGTCGAGCGACTAAATAGAACACTTAAGAACTTATTAGGGAAGATAACTGAGGATCATCCTCAGGATTGGGATAGGGTTTTACCCGCGGCCCTCTTCGCGTACAGAGAGGTCCCCAATGAACATACAGGGTTTTCGCCCTTTGAACTTGTCTTTGGCGCGCGACCGCGCGGCCCAATGTCTTTGCTGCATGATCTTATAACAGCTGACAATATTGACGATGACACAAAATCTTCTTACGAGTATGTCATCGCGCTGAGACAAAAGATTATCGAAGCATGCAAATTGGCAACGTCCTCTTCTGAGTTTGCTAAGCAGAAGGCAAGACAATTTGCTAATAAGAAGAGAACTTTACGACAACTTTGTCCTGGTGACAAAGCATTTGTTTTGCTACCTTGTCGTGAAAATAGACTCCTTATTAGTTGGAAAGGTCCGTACGATATAATATCGAAAATTTCAGATGTTGACTACATCGTCGATATTAACGGGAAGCATAAAACCTTCCACATCAATATGCTTACGGAGTTCCATGAACGTCCTGACTATCTACAGCCTATTTTCCAGGCAACGGACGATTCTCATGTCAAACATGGTCATTACTCATCACTGTCTGTAATACAGGATGAGGAAACAAGTTTTTCGGATGTTAATCTCCCGCTTCCAATGATCCCACTTCATTCTAGTGAATCATGGAAAGACGTTACTGTTTCTCCTGATTTGTCTCTAGGAGAACGGCGACAAGTTTCGTCTATGTTACAAACATTTCAGGATGTCCTCACTGACATCCCTGGACAAACTCATGTCATTGAGCATGACATTGTTCTAACTGAACATACTCCAATTAGGGTTAGGCCTTATCCTATCCCTATACATTTCCAAACACAGGTTGAAAAGGAGTTGGATGAAATGATAGATTTACAAATAATCGAACCATCCACTTCTGCATATTCTTCGCCGATGGTTATTGTTCGAAAAAAAGACAATAACATACGTCTTTGCGTTGACTATCGCAAATTGAATCAAGTTACGAAGTTCGATGCTGAACCTATGCCTTTACTAGAAGAGTTACTTACTCGTCTTTCTAAATCGCATTTTTTCACTAAACTTGATTTGTCTAAAGGATATTGGCAAGTTCCATTATCCGAACGCGCCAAACCTCTTACCGCTTTCTCTACTCCCAGAGGCCTTTTCCAATGGAATTTTATGCCTTTCGGCCTTATGAACGCACCAGCTACATTTGTACGCATGATGCGTCGAATCCTATCGTATCGGTCAGATGTCATTGCTTATCTAGACGACATCTGTCTTTTCAGCGATACTTGGGAAGATCACTATTCAGGATTAGTTGAATTATTATCAACTCTGCGTGAGTATAACCTGACAGCAAAACCATCTAAAGCTTGTATTGGCTTTAGCGAAATTGCTTTCTTAGGCCATCGAGTAGGTCACGGTTTCTTGAAGACAGAAGACCATAATATCACTAAGATACTTAACATCTCTATCCCTAGGACTAAAAAGCAAGTGCGAAGTCTTTTAGGTCTCATACAATTTTATGGACGTTTCATTCCGAATCTGTCCTCTATCATGGCACCTCTCTCTACACTATTAAAGAAAGGGTCGCCTAACATGGTTCACTGGTCTCATGAATGCCAATCTTCACTAGAGAAGATCAAAACTATGTTTTCATCACCACCTATTTTAGTGTTACCTACAACAGATAAGACATTTGTTCTTCGTAGTGACGCTTCATCCACTGGGATTGGAGCGGCACTAATGCAAGAGTACTCTGGAACTCTGCATCCTGTAATGTACATATCCAGAAAACTTAATGCTGCAGAAAGGAATTACTCGGTTTTAGACCGTGAATTATTGGCAATGGTTTGGTCAATTCTCAAACTCCAAAGATTCCTTCTGGGCGCGCATTTCGTAGTGGAAACTGACCAAAAAGCTCTTACGGCTATCCAAAGTAAGAACTTGAAGAGCTCGAGATCAACTCGATACGCAATCGCTCTTCAACCTTTTCATTTTTCGGTACGAGCTATCCGTGGTTCAGAAAATGTGATGGCGGACATTCTGTCCAGATGCCCACATGATGCCACTTAACTGTTAAATATTGGATCTTTTTAATATGTATAACTTTACAACAGTTATTTTTTTTGTTTCTTTACTAAGATACACATTTGTAATTTAATAATAGAATGATGGTATCGCTACTTAGCGGTTTATTGATGTTAATTCACCGCTGTTCTTTGATGATTGTTTCTTCATAAATCATAAATTTAAGATTGTAGTGTGAATTTTTGGTATGCATTGTATAATTACCAGAATTGTATTATACGTACATCACACCTTCCTGGAAACATTTATTCGTAGGGAAACAATTTCTCTCAGATTTTGAGATATATATTCTCACCAGTCATATTAGGAATTATAGTTATTCCTGATATTTTCATCTGCGCAGTATTCTTGCGTTGTGAGCCTATTCTACGGTGCTCCTAGATGTATTTAAAAAAAAAAAAATTTTATTTTTTTTTTCCCGGGAGGTGTGGTAAGACTGTAAAGGGCAATTTTTACTATCTTGCAATATAATACATTTATATTCTTATTATGTTCGCAAATATTTTGTAAGCAAAGTATTTCCTTTTTAAGTGCTTAAGGAGAAGTCATTTTTGGGTTGCTTCCCTTGAAAATAGTTCTGTCATCTTCGATCGGACTCCGCAGACGACTCTAGGCCTACTGCGATTTATTCTGTGGCTGGGTAGGAATAGATTGTTCTTGCTTCAGTATATCTATGGCCTGAATTTATACGTAGTGTTTGTATGAGTAGGACGAGTCTGTCTTATATATGGATATCTTTGCATTTCTAAGTCGAACTAATTTGGTTGTCGCTAGAAAAGGTCAAAGGCTATGCAGCGGAAGTATCGCTAGCAAAGGGGTGTGATCCATGGCTGTCATCCTGTGAGGATGCCGAGTTTTGTTGTAGCAGGCTTTTTTGCCGAAATAGTGATCTATATATGGATGGGGAAAAGTGATAATCATTTAGACATGTTGTATGTACTTTACCCCAGTGTTTATTCTCTTTTGCCAAGGAATGGCAAAGTTATATTTCGCATAAAAAGGTAAAACCACAATTTATTATGAACTTGGGCTTCGCCATCGTTGTTGATAAGCAGATGCACAGTGGTACTTTTAAAAGAATATCCATTCAAAGGAAGAAGACATTCCTATGTATCAGCACTGGATTGTATGATATTATTCAATTACCTCTATGAGAGAAACTATGAAGAAATGAGGACATTTAATGAATGACTAATTTTGGTCTATATTCTATAGTGAGTGAAGCTCACGAGAGAGAGAACAGCCATGTTGAAATTCATATACTTTGTATTTATCGAGTGAGAAAAAGGGATGCCTGTACTATCGCTCGATGAACCAAGAGATCACTGCTACATGTGAGAACCCATGTCTGGGATTCCTATATTATGAAATATATATATATATTGAACTTTACGTGAAGGAATATTCGCTAGACGAGGTTAGGTCTAGGAGCCTTCCTATGTATTGGTTATGGTCTGACGTGCCCAGTCAGTAAAGCCAGATGATTTACATGATGGAACGCTGAATGCTTATTTACGAATGCTCCATTATGATATTTGCCAAGCATGAATGCTAACTTAAGATGATATTCCTGTGATCAACATTATGCTGTCTATGTCGACATTTGTTCCTGTAACCATACACGTACTGTCCAAGTGTGCGTCCCATTAAATGTTATAAAAAGACCACCGTAGTTCCAGTACTTCTTGAATTCGAACAGTGTGAGTATGAGTGATGTACTACCAACCTGTCAACTCTATCGAATCATTCTACCATTCGCGTACTGACATTCAGATACACACTCATTGTTTACACTCACATTCTTGTCGGAGCCTCATCACGTTCCAGGACAAGATGACCTGTATGACCAAAACTGTGCTGGGTTTGATGAGTTGACAATCGTTACACTTTACTACACCAGTCCCAACATCTACATTTATCCACTGGTGGACATTCACATCATTTAGCAAATAAAGCATGATTCAACAACTAGTAGCCAGTATGAGTTAACAACTACACACAAAGAGAATACAGTATATAGATGTTTACCAAGTAAAAAAAATTAAAAGTTTATCAAGAAAAAATGTCATTTCATTCATGCACGCGAGCGATGGCCATCACACCCTTTCACACTTACCGATCGTTGAATCTGCTACTCCATAGAATAACATAAACAGCTAGTAGGTACTCAACAAATACATGAGTCTTTTCCTTCGTTTTCCAGCCCCGGACTAACGGGGTTTGCGTTCAGCTAATTTTCCCGTAATCGCTGGAAGGTGAAGCCTTAGCGTTCCTTTTGATTTTATCTAAAGTTTCTATGGGATGGCACTGTCACAGGTATAGTTATGAGAAGGTAGTGGTCTCCTGGTTTTCACCGCTGGTGGTGGAAAACTTCTATAGCATGATGAACACAGAGTGATGACAAAGACTGATCAATGAGTTATGTTTTTCTTCGGGGTTTTAAATCCAGTGGAAATAATGTGACTGTCAGTGTACATGAAGAATATATTATTTTCCACAGCAGAGCGTTAAAAATATATATATATAGTATAGCTTCTGGCAATTGTTCTTCTCCAGTTATCTTTACAGAATTATTGAGATTATCATTTAAATGTTCTTGGTTGGATTCCTCTCATGTAAAAAATAGAGAGTGGGACCGCACCGGGCCGCAACACGAAGATTATATTTAAAATGTTTATAAAAAAATCTCTGATGGTAGAAGAACCGAGTCTGGAGGACTCTAGAATTGCTGGGACGCAAAGTTATATGATCATCCTATGTGAAAAAATAGAAAACATGAAATCATAAATCCAATACTAATCATATTCTGACGCGCGATAAATTTACAGTTAAGACTATTTTATACACTCGCGTATTCAGTTATATATATTTAAGAAAACTCTCCGCGAGTCTAATAGTTAAAAAAACACATGTATATACAGAACTAAACTGTATTAATTGGTTATAAATCCCTTAGCGGCTTCTAAATTAAGTTAAGCATCTATTATATTGGGAAATAACGTATAGATATATTATTTAATTTACAACTGGAAACTTTTGAGATGGGTTTATTTAATAGGTTTATATTAACACAAAATCCAGTGAAATAAAATGAAAGAACTAGACCACTGATCACTTGGAACTAATATATTACCGCTGCACAAACAGAATGGATTTTTTAGTCTCCAATATAGAAGATATCCGCGAGAAATCTTGTTCTATAAGCTAGTACTTTCTTCAAACTCTCTGGCGCAAATGATAAACGCATTCTTCAGTGGTCTCAATATATAATTAAAGAATTGAAGGATCAGGGGGACACGCGAAATTTCACAACTTATTTGATATCAGGGAAATTCTGCGTTACTTGCCGCTGGGCAAAGCTTCTAGATTTCCCCCGTGTCTGTTTGTCCGCCGCGATTTCAGCGCTCTTCTCTGGATCGCACTGAGGTGCTAAACGAAGGCGTGCAACTGCTTCGTCCGTTCTGGGACCACCACTGCCTTTTGATCGTTAACCGCTTTCCTCGTTGAACTTTGGCAACGCCTATAAGGCGGTAAGAAAGAAAGGTAAAGGAGGTTGTTGATTTAGATCGCTCTAAGGTAAGGCGGAAGGCGTGACTTATCTAAACTAAATACCAAGCGAATCTCCTGGTTCCTCGCATGCTAACTGTCTACATATTAATTAGCAAACGTGGTAAAGAGTCCACTCTGCTATGGTGCATACTAATTAGCAAAGGTGGGACCCACGCTGGCGATTACGTTTGCAACATAAATGAATGAGGGCTCTCATTCTATCCTAGGGTCTACCATATCATCTAACAGTTCAGGAACGCCGAAATTCGTCTGTGCCAGTTCCTATCGTCCCATACCACCGTCCCAATTACTCAGACTTTACCCTCGATGAGAATGAACTTTAATTCCTTGGGATAAACTTTCTTTACATTTAAATATAATCGCTTTCATAGTTACTTTATATTTAAATGAAAAGGTTAACAATACAGTCTGTTTACATGTACATCTCCATTGATTGAAAAGTGTTCACAATACAAATTGAATATGTTTCATTTATGTTTTACACTGATTGAAAAGTTTGAAACTTCCATTACTTTAAAGAGAATATTTTCGCAAAGACATTTTATTATGATTAAAATTCATAACGATTATGTCGATATAATAAGCAGCTCAACAGGGCTCCTTTATTGTTTATTTTATACGGAGTCACTTATTAATAAAGGAAGTGACGTCATGCCGTTATGGTTTACTGGCAGACGTGAACAATTTGAAGCAGAAGTTAGGTGATCGTCTGCATGAGGGATGCGGCTTGTGTTTTGAAGTATGTGTTTTGAGCTCCTGCAGTATTCTGTGTTTTTCCTGAATTATTCCATCACCAGGACATCAATATATTTGGTTGAGGTGTCCCTGGCTTATTCTAGTAAGGAAATGTGTGCCTATTCATAAAGGTGTCCAAAGGACTATATTACATAATGTTTGAATGATTGCCAATGACCAGCGTTTGATAGGGAACGGACTGGACAACTATATATTACTGCATTTGCCTTTGAGCCTATATATATGTTACCATGGAGCTTTTTTGTCAAGTCGATTAAAATGCATATTTGTAAATTCGTGAAGGAGGTGTTTGTCCGCTCAGTGCAGTTATGCTGATTTCGTATTATGTGACTGCCCCTAGAGTCTACTTGGCCACGGAGAACATCTCCGGAATATTTAACAATACGACACGTATCAGTTTTGGTGGCCTCAAGCCGGGATCATGAAGATATGTGGAACTGTATCCAGTATTTTCAAGCGATTTTTCAAGTGATTTTTCAAGTAATTTTTCAAGTCGGTGGACAACATTTTTTCAAATGAAGAAAAATTTTCAAGATGGCGGTGCTGATCGGCTGGAAGTGTGAATATTGAATCCAACCCTAGTTGCTGCATATCTGTTGAATCGTTGTTTCCCTGAGGCAGAAGCTGGACCCAGGAGAATTTTTTTCATAAGACAGATAAGTGAATTTCTTGATTCATACAGTTTGAGTCTTGAAGAATCTCATTTGACAGGGTTCTTTTTTTATATGTTCTATGTATATCTGTATTTACATGTTTGTGTGATAGGCGGGTTGGTTGGCGAGGGAACCCTGAATTCACAATACCAATCCTATGGTCGTGAATTCTTGGTTGTTCTATAGGGTTTGGTATATGTGTTTTCTCAGACAGTGGGGCCGGCATTACAAAGCTATGTGTTTACTGCTACAACTGAGCTTATCATTACCATTTCTGTTAACTGTTTTGCCCTGTTTATTTGTAAATTTGTATTTGTTGTCAAGTTCATTGTATTTTATTTGGTTTATTCTTCATTATTGTTTGTGAAAATTGTGTACCTTATCTTCCTATCATTCATTTATTAGATGTATTATATGTTGTGAAATTGTGCATGTATTGTCATAAGTGTGGTAGAGCCAATGGTTTTCATTTTTTTGATACAGTTCATACATTTCTGCCTTGGTTTAATAATTTTTTTAATTAGTATTTTCTTGGGTTGGCTCTTTCTACTGTTCTCCTGTAATCTTGTTCGTACCTCTAATTTTTTTTGGCTCCTAATATACCATCTATAGTTTAATGCAGTTGATTGATATTGAGTGGTGAAATAATTGTTGCTGATATTGCTCACATATTAAAAATATATATTAATTATAGTACGAGGGGCGTTCAGAAAGTAATGCACCACATCGTTTTTCTCAGGAGCTGTTTATTAAAAAAGCATGAAATTTATACACAATATACATGGATGTGTCATGTAAACATCGGTATTATTCAACATAATCCCCATCAACTTGTACGGCTTTATGCCAGCGCGAAACAAGTGCATGTATTCCTAGCCCGTACCAGATTTTGTCTTGATCATGTAGCCATTTCTTCGTTGCATGAATCACTCCTTCATCATCTTCAAACCTTGTCCCACGGAGTGCATCTTTAAGTGGACCAAATAGATGAAAATCAGAGGGTGCCAAATCGGGACTATAGGGTGGATGGGGTAGTACAGTCCAACCCAATTTGGTGATTGCTTCCCGTGTTGCCAGACTTGTGTGAGGTCGCGCATTGTCGTGAAGGAGAAGCAGGTCTGCTGGATTCTTGTGCGACCGAACTCTGCGAAAACATTGATTGAGTTTTTTCAATGTCTTAATGTAAGCTTGCGAATTGATTGTCTCTCCTCTTGGCATAACGTCCACAGGAATCACACCTTCAATGTCCCAAAAGACAGTGATCATGACCTTTCCAGCTGAAGGAATTGTCTTGAATTTCTTTCTTCGTGGTGATTACGGATGATGCCACTCCATTGACTGTCTTTTTGTCTCAGGTTCAAAATGATGTGCCCAGGTTTCGTTACCTGTAACGATCTTAGCCAAAAAGTTCTCTTCATCAGCATTGAAACGCTCCAACAATTCAGAAGAAATTGCTTTCCTTTGCAATCGGTGGTCATTTGTGAGACTTCGAGGAACCCATCTTGCGCAAACCTTAGAAAATCAGAGAGTTTTTATAACTGCATTTGAACTACCAATGCTGACTGACAGCTGTAAGGCCAATTGTTGAGTAGTGATTCGCCTATCAGTAAGAATAATGCCCTCAGCGCATTTCAACATTTCTGCGTTGGTGGCTGTGGCAGGGTGTCCACAGCGCGGCCGATCAAGCAGCTCCGTATCTCCACTTCCTGATTCTTTGATTCTCTAAACCCAGCGACTGACTGTACTCCTGTCGACTGCAAAACTTCTATACACATCACATAGACGCTTGTGAATGTTCAAAACAGTTTTCTTCTCTGCAACGAGAAATTCTATCACAATTTGCTGCTTACAACGCAAGTTGCTAACACGCTCCATTTCAACGGTTTAGGGGAGCCGTATTATTTGGCCGGTTGCGGTGCAATTTGGTACACACAGTTGGCACATGCCATATTTGAAGTGTGCAAAATGTCATGCTTCTATCTTCATTATTAGCTGAGAAAAACGATGTGGTGCATTACTTTCTGAACGTCCCTCGTATTATTGGACAATTTGGAGTCACAATAATAGTGAATTATGGCTACCTTGGATTATTTTGTCAAGGTTAGAAAGGATTTTGGTCTAGAGGGTAAAGCCTTAAAAACCTTTGCTCTCGATGAGCATGCAAAGGAAATGGACATAACAAGAGATGCGAGAATCTTTGCTAGGGATGAAATAAAAAGACAGGAAGAATTAGCTGAGAAGAGAAGAGATGAAGAATTAGCTGAGAAAAAAAGACAGGAAGAATTAGCTGAGAAGAAAAGACAGGACGAATTAGCTCTTGGGGAAAAATAATTAGCACATGCTAAAGAACTTGAAGAAAAAAATTAGCCCATGCTCGAAGAATGGCAGAACTTGAGTTGGAAAAATTAAGATTTCAACATAAACAGGTTAATCCAGCAGGTGAGGAGGCTGGAAAGAAAGACCATGCCTCTACTTTTAAGCTAAATTTGCCCAATTTTAATCCCAATATAGACGATATTTCATGCTTTTTAAATAGATATGAAACATGTTGCCAAGAGTTTAAGATTGATAGAGCTACATCGCCCAGCAGGTTGATGAGTTTATTGGTTGGTGAGGCTCTTACTTCAGTCTGCACCATGGATAATCATACTAGAAATGATTATGATGCTGTGAAGGCTTTATTGCTGAAAAGGTATCAACTGGAGGAAAATGGTTACAGATTGAAACTGAAATCATTGTTGCCTGATTCAGCCAAGGATTTTGCTGAATTTATTTCATCAATTAAGCTTTGCTTTTCCAGATGGGTTGATTTGTCAAAAATTGATAACAATTTTGATGGGCTGGCTAACTTTGTTTTAAGAGACAAGGTGGTGTCTTCAGTCAGTGGTGACGTTTTGTCCTTTTTGCAGGAGAGAAAGCCTGAATCATTATCTGCTGTGGAAAGTGTTGGACGACGATACCAAATTGCACATCCGGTAAGAAATCTTAGCAGAACTAACATAAAGGATTCATTGCCAGGGGCATCAGCTAGAACCATGATGTCCAATCCACCTAGACAAAGATCAAATAGCATAGACAGAAATTTTCGATTAGATCGAGATAATAATACTGGATCTTTCAGAGGGAGGTACAATTTTAACAATAGGTCACAACAACCTCAAAGGAATTTCCATGCATATGATGATTGATATATACCTCAACAATCATCTTTCAGACCTAGCAGGGATTGGAACAGAGGTGGATACAATTTCCAATAAAACAGGACACAGGTCATTCTATGGAAACAATGTAAACAATTACAACAACAGGAGTTCTCAACAGAACCATAACTTTCAACGTTCTAGAAATCCTGAACGTTCCAATGCAGTTGTGCATCAAAATGACAATAATATAGTCCAAAATAACAATGTTCCTGCTCATGCAAATGCATGTAGTGTGGTCTTGTCAAATAGTACTAATTGTTCTGATTGTAATTCTTTGTTTCAGCTACAGGGAGTTCCTAGGCTCCTGTGTGGACATCCTTTGCCAGTCATATCCTCTTATGATGGGACAGGTTCACTAGTGTTTAATAGGGGTTTTGTAAACAACCAACTTGTTTCAGTGCACAGGGACACTGGATGCACTACTGGTGGGGTGCGAAGGTCAATAGTGGATCAATATGATTACACAGGCAAAGAAGTCAAGTGCATTACATTCGAGGGCAGAGTTGAATATTATCCAACTGCTGAAGTATTCTTAGATACCCCTTATTTTAATGGAAGGACTCTCGTGTGCCTGTTGGACAAACCATTTGCGGGAATAACCCTGGGGAATATCCCTGGACTTCATGAATGCACTAATGATGATATTTTAAAATGGGAACAGCAACATTTGCTTATAGCAAATGCTGTCACTACTAGAGCTCAGTCTCGTGCAGATTTGCATGAACATGCCCAGCTTGAGGAGATGACTGATGATGTGATGAATGATGAGAGGGTGACTGAGGAGGTTGGGACTGATGAGGAGATGTCTGATAAGGAGGGAACAGATGAGGAGGATTTACATGTTGAACTTACTGACAAAGAAACATTAATACAGATGCAAAATGAAGATGATTTATTTAAAAAAAAATGTCAAGTTGCCAAGTCTGAAAATGTGGTGTTTACTTATAATTCTTTACACTGGTATACAATCAAGAATGGGATCTTGATTCGGAATTTCCAGGATTCCAAATCAGTAAAAAAACAAATTATGGTACCTACTAGTTTCCGCCCATTTGTCTTACGGCATGCTCATGATGTTAATTGTGCAGGACATTTAGGGGTTGCCAGGACAAAACAGAGGGTTTGTAGTCGCATTTCTTTTGACCTGGGGTGACAAGAGATGTCAAAATCTTTTGTCGCACGTGCAAAACTTGCCAAGATGTAGCAGCGAAACGCCCGAAGCATAATGCACCTATCCAGGCGTCAGACATATCTTTGCGTCCATTCGCAAAAATGGCAATCGACCTTATTAATCACTACCAGTTACGTCAGCTAGAGGTCATCGTTATGTGCTAGCATGCATTGATATGTGCACGCGCTGGCCATAGGCTATTCATTTGAAAACAATATCCACTAAAGATGTTGCTGACGCGCTATTTTTAATTTTCAGTCGATTGGGTTTTCCCGAAAACATATCAGATCGGGGAACTCAGTTTGTTTCTGACGTTATGACTCAGGTTATGAGAGAGTTTGAGATAGATAGATCTCTTAGTAGTGTCTATCATCCGATTTCAAACGGGAAAATTGAGAGGCTCAACCGCTGTCTTAAACAAATGCAAGGCAAGGTAACTGCGAAATACCCGCAAGATTGGGATAGAGTACTCCCAGTGGTATTGTTCGCTTATCGGGAGATATCGAACGAACATACTGGATTTGCGCCGTTTGAATTAGTCTTTGGTGCCAAGCCAAGAGGACCTATGTCTATACTAAAACAGTTATTGGTTGGAGCTGACCTGCGTGAGGATGTTCAAACCTCCTACCAATACGTAGTTAACTTGAGAAAGAAAATTATCGACGCATGCCAGATATATGTAGAAGCATCAGAAAAAGCTAAACTTAAGGCAAGATTGTTTGTTAATCAAAACAGAAAACTGCGAAAATTATGGCCAGGTGATGAGGCCTATGTATTGTTACCCAATAAGGACAATAAATTACTTGTATCTTGGAGAGGACCTTATACTGTACTTGAAAGATTGTCAGATGTTGATTACATTGTATCTATTAGAGGAAAGGAAAAAACCTTTCACATCAACATGCTGCAACAATTTCACTCTCATCCTCTACATCTTAAACCAGTCTTTGAGGCTATCGACGAGCCTATTGATCGTCGCTCTTCCTTAGCTGTCATACAGGAAGAGTTGTCTGAATTACCTAATATTTCTGAGCCTCTTTTGTCTCTACTTACCTTACCACTTTCATCGACTGAGACTTGGAGGGATATTTCTATTTCGCCAACTCTTGCTCCATATCAGAAAGATCAGATTTCGTTGTTACTACAATCTTTTTCTGACGTGCGGATATTCCTTGGCTTACAAATATCATTGAACATGATATTCTACTTACTGACTTCAGATCAATCAAACTTAAACCTTATCCTATCCCTGTACATTTTCAATCACAAGTACAAAAAGAAATAGAGGATATGAAAAAATTAAACATAATTTCTCCTTTTCAATCTCCATATAGTTTTCCTATGTTGTTGATTAGAAAGACAAATCCATTCGGATTTGAATTAATTTCAGGCGTTTAAAGGCTTTGACAATCCCGGATGCGGAACCTCTGCCTTTGTTAGATTCTCTATTGGATAGACTATTTACAGCTACTTTTTTCAGTAAATTTGATTTATCCAAAGGTTATTGGCAAGTCCCCTTGTCGGACAGAGCAAAACCTTATACTGCTTTTGCTACATCTTTGGGATAGTTCCAATTTAATTTTATGTCTTTTGGTCTCGTCAACGCTACTGCGACTTTTGTTCGTGTGATGATAAAAATGTTCTCTAGTCGTGATGACATAATTATCTATATTGATGATATTTGCCTTTTCCATCAATCTTGGGAAGAACATGTTCTTGGAATTGAGTCTTTGTTAACTACTCTTCGTCTCCATAATCTTACTGCTAGACTTTCGAAAACTAAAATAGGGTTCTGTAGTAAAATCTGTGAGACAAACGCTAATTTCCATAGAATTGTACTCCAAATGCTATTAAATAAAACAGCCCGTGTGTTAGTGACTAACAGCTTCTACTATGCCAGTAGGGGAATCCAATGTATGCTGTAGAAATGCTAGTTAATTATCTCGCTGGCAAAGCCACTAGATTTTATTACCGCTTGCGTGAAACTAACGTCACAGTTCAAGCCTAGCCTTCAAAGCAAGAGAGAGAGAAAAGAAAACGTGTAAAAGCATACACGAAGGCATAAAATTGAGAGATAAATGTCGTAGCATGGCAGAAACGCGACGTCGCAAGTTTTGCAGACCCCCTTTTTCTCGACACGCGTTAGTGGCACATATCCACACTGTTGGACTTGTCAGCCGATACAAACACACACGCAAGTCGCTTTTCTAGCTAAAACGTAGGGCTAAAGTAATATACGACAAACGTGTTGTCGAATTCTTGTGACTTACTACAAGGATCTGCTGCAGTCTGCATGAAAGCAATAGTTAAAAATAAAAGGAAAAAATTAAGGTTAACGTGAGATTTTTTGAAGATGTAGTACTGAATGGGGGAATGAGACGGAGTATCGGACTAGTAGTGTCACGAGTTCGTGTTTACTAATTTGAATAGGAGAGATAGGAAATATTTTTTTGAAGCATTGTAGAAATAAAACGATACTAGGCATTAGAAATAAATACAAGAATAAAATAATGTAATAACTATGTGACAGAGAGCAACAGGATCAATAATTATTTCTCAGAATTTTAAACTATTAAGAAATAAAGAAGTTGGACAGAAGACAGATAGACGAATGGACTTGAAATCTTTCTCTGTTTGCCCGTAGGTGGGGGTAGAGGGGAAGGAGTTCTAATTTTGAATATTTGAGGTCAGTTTTGAAAAAAGAACGCTAGAAGCCAAACGGTCCCTGATTGGCTGTGGTGTAATAGACTAACGGTTGAATAAAAGCAATTAGTAGTTGGTATTAGGGGCCACTTGTTAACAAAATTTCATACACTAAAGAAGTTGTTTTAAGACAAGGAAGGGGTACTTACTTGTTTGCTATTTCTGCACTAGCAGCGATTTGGATTATGCCATATATTGCAATATTCAACTGTTTAGTGTGTAAATTTCTTTGATGCGGTAAGAATGAAAACGTTTATATTGTCATTTTTATCATTATTATGTATACATTATTGAATCTGTATGAACCTTATGGGGGAAAACGTTTATCTAGAGGGAAGTCAACATCAAACACTGTGTTGTTTCACAGCGTTGTTAGGAAATGTATTAACCTGTTGTAGAAAAGCCAGACAGGCTTTCTACCATATTGGGAGAAAAAAAATTAAATATTAATGAAAAAAATGTTGTATTATGACATAAGACCAGGAAGATCACTGGCCGTTTTCTTCAGCAAGTCACCGTGATTGTACATGACTTGATATTATTAATGTAAATTGTTTCCTTTGTCAAGGAAAGTGTCAAACGGTGGTTTGAAAGTTATTTATCCATGAAGGGGGTACCAACCTAATTGAGAACGTTAACTAATTGTTTCGTTACCATACTGATGTCTGATGATATTGCAAATGTTAGAGTAGGGAAAGAGAGAGACTATTAGATGCTGAGTTGGACAAATTTATATTGTTCCAGGGTTTCTTCTACGATTCAAAGTGAGCTCAGGTGATCAATTACCTGACCATAAGTTCTGCAGTGAGGCCATATCTACTGAGTGCCTGCACATAAATATATTACAAGAAGCAGAACGTGACTTGGCAGTGGAAGCTGGCATTGTATACTTCAGTCAGCTGGTTACCAGAATTCCCAGATAAGCAATCGTGTCTGGGGTATTTGATATCGCCAACAATCCAACTCTCAATTTCCCCAAAATGTATTGTGTCAGACAGTGATGAATCCAAACGTTCTAACAACTTGTACCCTTTTCTAGGAGCAAGGAATACTTGACACTTTTCTAACTTGACTTATATAAATAATTGTGGGAAAACACAGACTCAATTATATTTGTGAATTAATTGCTGTAAATATTTGTATTATCATTTTGAGTTGATTATTCCTGTGTCTAAAAGAATAACAAAGATACAGGAAAATAAATTGTACAAAAAAATATGTTAAATTGAAAACTTAACCAGTGACTTGTTTAATCATTGTTTATTAGTAATAGGTGTAGTTGTTGTCTTGTTTCTACACTTTATCACATTGCATATACCCTAGACACTTGCTAGACAATATACACACAACATTACACTTCAGTAGGGAAGATATATAATCGGGTGAGGTCATTGGTGGAAGCATACAGGTTCCCTGTAAACTTATATGAATTTAATAAACCTCAGGGGCTTGCATAGCTGATCTCACACCTGATTGAATTAATAATAATTATAGAATAACACCAAATCCACCACAGGTTCACTGAAATTTCTTTTCTTGGTCATTGAGTAGGAGGCGGTTTTCTTAAGCCTGAGGATTCCACTATCTCCAGGATCTTGAATCTAGAAATTCCTAAGACAAAAAAAACAGGTTCGCAGTCTTTTAGGTCTTGTAGGATTCTATAGAAAATTCTTACCTAATGTTTCAGAAATTACTTCAGTTCTGTCTTCGTTATTAAGAAAGAACTCTCCAAATAAGATTGTTTGGACGCATTCTTGTAATGAGTCATTAAATTTGCTTAAGTCTTATTTCTAAAAATCACTAATTTTAAGATTGCCTGATACTCGATTTCCTTTTATCCTTAGAGTCGACGCCTCTGGTTCGGGAATCGGCGGTACACTTATGCAGAAATTCGATGATTGTCTACATCCAATTCTGTATGTCAGTCGTAAATTGACACACACAGAGAAAAAATACCCCATTGTCGAGCGGGAATTCCCGCTGTGAAATATTGTTTTGCAAAACTGCAACGCTATCTTATTGGTGCGAAATTCGTCTTAGAGACAGATCAGAGGGCCTTGTCCCATCTTAAGACTGCACAATTTCGTAATGAGAAGGCTGCCAGAGCATCACTTGCGCTCCAGCAATACGAATATGACATTCGTGTCATCAAAGGCAGTCAAAACGTGGTCGCGGATGTGTTATCTCGTTGCGTGAAAGATTCACTGTTAGCTAACAACACTGCAAATGCAAGTATCTTGTGAAGTTACATAAAACCTATGAACTGACTTCTCCACATGGTGACCAATGAACAGTGTACGATATATGAACATATTTTGCTGACAATGCTTATGCTGACAGGAATTTCCTGATTTATTACTACTATGTAAAGATAGGATATGAAAATACCATGTGATGAATAACAGGGCTGAGGACTATCGTAATTTTTTCATCCAAAATTGAAGGAAATCGCTCAATGACTCTTTTGACAGTGCTTACAGATATTGAACGTGTTCACTCAGCACCTGATGATGATGAATGCCGATATCGCCAATTTAAGGTTGTACGTCGTTTTACTCAGCTCACTACATGGATGTCTTGGACCTTATTAACAGTTGTTATACTCGGTTTATGTGCAAAAACACACACATTCATTGATGATCTAAGAATAATTTGACATTTGGATATTTTGATTGCAAAAACTTGATTTATTCTATTGTTGGAATTGCGTCTCAATATTAAAGGACTTAACTCAATGATGCCTCTTATGGACAAAGGGACATAACTATAAAAATCCTATCTTGCCATTATTATTCTCTATACGGTTTCACATTGAACAGTGTTACTTAACGTGAACTTATAAAGTAATTTATACGATAATATGGCAGAGAATCATGGACAGAAACTTTGTGCTCGATTATAAATATTTTCGCTGGACTTTAGTTGGTTATTATTCCACTAGTATGGACAACAATATAGCATTGTGACTTTAAATACAGTGCTCTAATTATCTGTTGATTAATTGTAATTCACGGGATGAGATTCTGTCTTTAACAAGGCATTAATACACTCACATTAATTATATGATTGAACATTTTAATTGTTCTCAAAACTATTGGCAATTTGTACCATACATCAGCGTATTCTTACCTGATTGGACATACATCTTCGTCATGTTTAAGATAACATTTTTTTTTTCATTGACACCACAATATACTTTTTATGACAAGTACTTAAGATGTACACATGACTTTAATCTTTAAGCTTATGATGTTGCATTCATTCACTTTACTAATAAGATTGTCTGAATAATTTCATCTATATACGCTGTTACAAATTTGTATATTCTATAATGCTTTGCATTATTGCTGTTAATCAATAAGTTAACTTTTTGACAACCGATACTGGACTTGACTGATAGGTGTTATTGGACGGTGTGAGGTATGTGAGTGCATGTATTGCTACCATCATTTTTTTAACATGTTGGGTACTATTAGTTATGGCGACCTCACATTGCTATTAAAAAGGAATTTGTTCAAAGTAGACACTGGCTATGGTCTTAACAACCATGGACCACACTTTTAGTGTTAAATTGCCTACCCTGTGGCAGAAACCTTGGGGCTATGCTAGTTCTTACTTAAAGTGAAATTTGATGTTACCATATTTCACTCTGGTGATGTTATACTCCGCACCACGGGAATAATGAAAACTTTGTTTCCATTATTTTTGCGGGGGTGGGGGGGGTGGTGGGGGGAGTGATGTTATGATTAAAATTCATAACGATTATGTCGATATAATAGGCAGCTTCTTTTTTGCTTATTTTATACGGAGTATAAAAATACTTAATAAAGGAAGTGACGTCATGCCGATATGGTTTACTGGCAGACGTGAACAATTTGAAGCAGAAGTGGGGTGATCGTCTGCATGAGGAAAGCGGCTTGTGTTTGGAAGTGAGCGGACGTATGTGTTTTGAGCTCCTGTAGTATTCTGTGTTTTTCCTGAATTATTCCATCACCAGGAATATCAATATACTGGTTGAGGTGTCCCTCGCTTATTCTAGTAAGGAAATGTGTGCCTATTCATAAAGATGTCCAAAGGACTATATTACATAAAGTTTGAATGATTGTCAATGACCAGCGTTTGATAGGGAACAGACAGGACTACTATATATTACTGCATTTGCCTTTGGACCTATATATATACTGTTCAAAAAAAGAAACGCAACATTATTGCAGTGGTAATGGACACCAAATTTCAAACTTGTACCAAAATTTTATTTTACGGAATTAATGTTTCAATCTTGGCATGAAGAAACTTTCAGACTTTAACAATGAAATGATGTTCATTAAATTTGGTTTGGACTTTTATTCTTGGCGACTGAGGCCTCCGTTTCAGTAAGGTGTATGGCCTCCTCTGGCCTCTATCAGAGAACGACATCTCCTTGACATGGATCCGATTAGCCGTTGGATCTGTTGTTGTGGGATGGCTGCCCACTCTTCCCGCAGTGCAAGAGACAACTGTCGGAGATTGGCTGGAACCACGTCTCGCTGACGGAGTCGTCTGTCGAGTTCATCCCATAAGTGTTCTATGGGGTTCATGTCTGATGACATGGCTGGCCACGGAATGGTCTGGACGTTGTTGTCAGCGAGAAACTGGGTGGTGAGTTGTGCCACATGAGGTCGAGCGTTATCCTGCTGAAAAATCGACCCTCGTGCAGCCAGAAGTGGAAGGACGTGAGGACGAAGAATTTCAGCTATTTAAGCCAATCTTGGCTACAGACTTGTTTTTCAGATGAATAAAAGAGACGAGTCGGTCTCTTACACGCGTCTGGGGTGTCTTTAATTTGACAAAAGATTCCCTCTCTGACTCCGTGTGTTTCTTCAGTTTCCTAGTCCCGGTGTTCATTATTAAAATGTAGAGATTTCCTGTGCTTTGTAAGTCTTTTTTGTTCTCCAATAAAAGGTCCGGTTAAAAAAAGGAATTATAAATCTAGTCTTCACTCTGGCGAGGTCTGATGTTTTCTTGGCGAGGTGAAATTCACAGTGAAATAAAACTGCGAAATGGTCAGACTATATTCCTATTTTCCCACGCATTGTTGTTATGAATCTAATCAGAAAGATCCAATCATTTCAAATCATGCAGATAGTGTGTGATATTTTCAAAATAGTCCCACGTGAAATAAGGTGCGTGCCTGCAAAGGTCAAGTATTACCATATATGGACATCTGATGCCTTGCATACACTCTCACAGGCAGATCGGTAGACACACATGACAACATGGGGAAGCTGTAATACGTATTAGTTTATTAAAACGTAATGTTGGTGTATCAAGGATGACCTGGAATCGCTTATGTCACACTTGTCTGCCCACATGTGTCACACAGACAGTAATCTCGTTATCTGTCGTATGAGTACGCAAATACTCAGTGTCTGCCCATCTGGGTTACCAAACGAGTGGTATTATCAGCGGTTCAATCTAAACACGCCGGCGACTATCTTATCTCAGTTGCTCACCGCAAGCTAGGATGACCGGGTAACAAACAGGTGACATCACAGACAGGAGTGTCAATAAATGTTTGCACCTACAAAATATTTGCCACTCAAGCAGAAAAAGAAAGAAAGAAGGAAAAGTGCGACAATTGAGAGCAAATAATAAAATTCAGTACCACAAATGTACCGATACTGCCGGAGTGAAACAAAGATTGTGAAGAGGTCGTCCATTTCGTCACAATTTGGGAAATGAAAATATAGTCTTTTGATTTGGCCTGCTAAACTTATAATTTACCTTCGAAATTGCTGAAATGTTGGTGCTTCTGGTTCCGTCACTTCGTCTCTGTGGCAAGGGCACGTCTCCAAAGTATTCTAGAGGTAACCGCTTCTGGTCGAGGCAGGGATCTTCACCACCCGTGAGATATAGGTTACACGTATCGATCTCAAGCTTCGAACCACAGACTAGTACAGCTTGTAACGTGAGTAGAACCTCAAATGATCTCTCCAATCCGTATCACCAACGTTTGAGGGAATAAAAGAACGCATTCCGCCGCTAAGTATTTGTTTTCCTTATTAAGATCAGGCGCCTTTCCCCGCTGTCCGTCGCCGATTCTTTTATCATAATTTGTACTCTCCCTGAGTGAATATCATATAACTCAGGGGATGGGAGCCGCGCTGGTGTAATGGCTACGACGTTGTACTGGCGACCAGGTGTTCATGGTTCAAACCCAACCATCGGCGTTTGAAGAAATGTTTACGACCGGAAATTTGACTGAATAACCTGAACGGCTCCTGCACATAAATCCCGTGTGGATGGGAAGGAGCGAAGCTCCTGACCGGGTTGGAAGTAAAGTCCACTGACCCCCCAGCCTCGCAATGACATGTCATTGGGCCGAAAGAGCTGGAAAGCTCGAGTGCCGCTGGTTATAGAAAAAAAAAAAAAAAAAAACTCAGGGGATGTGATGAAACAATCACCATTCTTTTAGTTAATGTAATGAAAAAAATTCAGCTGGACAGCGGCAAGTAGCTTGTGCCTGAAGGAACAACTTTAAGCATACATACAACTCATTACAAAAGATAATATACATATGATGTCCTCATCATCCACTTGCTTTCTCCACTTCGAGTCTGGGATTACCTCTGTGTTTAGTTCTTCCGTAAGAACTAGCATGAAGCAATCACTAGCGCTTACTGTGGTGGTTCATTCATGTATTCTTTTCACATGCTAAGGTTGCCAGCCTCGTATGAATCTTTAACCCCACTAGCAAGTATGAACATGTCAAATTCAAAGCATAAAATATATGTTACACTCACCTCAATATCTGAGAAATCTTAGACTTCTTGCTCAGTAGAATAGTCTTGGTAGCTTAACACAGATGCCTCGAATACACGTCTGGGGTATTATTTCACTGCGGTTTGTGAACGCGCTTTTAGTTACCCGCGTTTTTTTTTGCTACCTTTCGGTCACGGAGTCAAATTCTTACAGGCGTTCGGGAATTCCAGTCCTAGCGCTCTAAACATTCGATATGGATTAATTAAACATTCGCTGCAAATTTATTGTTAGAAACTCCAGTTTTAAAGTGGCTTTTGGTGATAGTATGTTACTCTGTTTAAAAACTAACATTGTACTATAATTACAACAGAAGATATGAGAACCTGAAAAAGTACAAAAAGTAATTTTTTTTTCAAGTTTTAATATGTCATCATTGTTATGCAATGACATTAATAGAATACCTAAACGGGACCCAAAGACGCAGCAATAGAGAACGCAGTCAGCGACTCATAGCTTGACTGCCTGCGTCAGGACCAGCGAACCAGAGCTGGTCAAAACCGCACTCCACCTCCACGTGGTGGTCCTGGAAACAGTCTACAGCAGTGCAGTCTGGCTGAGCGAGTGTGGATCGCAATGGGAAGGCAAACCCGGTCCTAAAAAATGCCGTTCAGAAGTCGGATGTGTCGACCGAAAGGTGCAGATATCGCAGCTTAGGCGTAAACTGACACAACGCAACCACCGTCCTTTTCAGGACGAACGAGGAAGAAGAAGAAGAATACATAAACTGTACTCAATTTATACATTAATATAAAAAAAGATATGTTATAGAAAATGGACATCGCTGAAACTTTTTAGCAGCATGCTTCAAATAGGAATTATCAAAAGATGAACTGACAAGTAATTAATCTTGGTTAAATCTCTATTAATTGTACTATACAGAGTGCGTAGACATAAACTAATACTGATAATTTTTTTTTAAAGTAACATTTAGTAGGTGTAGATGTGGCAGTAAAGATTGGCATGTGAGTGTAAGCATTAACATCAACTTATTGCTGCACAATGGTATCCTCATTAGAGTCAGCAGTCACATCAACCTCCTGATGAAAAGTGTTATCAGGACTGAAACTAACAGACTGATTAGACATGGAGGGGTCAGAAGGAACACTACAGGAGCTAGGGCAAAAATTTTTCCTGAACCACCAAAACATGTCTGGGCAAAATGACAACAAACTGAACATTCATTTATATTACAGTCAGTACCGAAACTCGCAAAACCGCAAACCACTGATGTGTTCGGACTATGCTACTGGCTTACTGTTAATTTTTGGTATAAATGTGTTGACAGACAAATTTACAGAGCACTCGGCAACATTTCTTTTAATGTTTGTGCAGAATTGAGGATGCAAGAAGAAGGCACAGTCAAAAGTATGTTGAAGCATCTAAATTGATATCGTAAAATTCCAAGCACATTTGGAAGAAATGTAACGGCTGTTACAAAGCAAAATAATATAATAAACAATGAAAATCCACACAGGTATGGTATTTTGCACGAAGATATTTTCTAGCAAATTATCTTTGTCCTGTGCTTATCAGGAATGCGTGTAAACTGGTTTAAAGTTCATGTTTTTCGGGCCAAAGTCAGCTGATATTTCCCGCCAAAGTAAACGATACCTCTGCTTGCCTGTTAACAAGATTTATTGCCTTCGGGTCAGAAGAAAGGGCGTGAAACTAAAGTAGCGACTTTTTAGAAGGCGCAAACAGCTGTGATTTCTATTTCAAAATCCCTCTGTGACTTGTTAGTGGTCATGTAGAATTCCGGGTCCCGTTTTAATGTTGGCGAGTTTTCTACTGATGTACAGAGATGCTCTTAATACTTTTTGTCCGGTTCTATAAACTCAGAATTCGACTCTATTCTTTTCTGTGGCAAGGTCCGAGCTGTCTGCGTTGACGATTTCAGGAATGCAGTGCCGTATCTAGAACTTCTTCTACGTTATATCGTAGGTTCCCGGCCCACGCTTCCACCTGGCGTTTTCTGACAAACTCCCAATCAGCGCGGTTGTTTATTGGCGCCTCAAACGCCAGCCAATACATATTAAAGTTCATATTATGAAAACTTTTCCTCATGCAGCATTCTGTACGACTCATGCTTTTGAAAATTTCGAACAGTCATCCTCCGCATATGGAGTTGCTACATCCAACAATTCTTAGTAATGTTTACGTTACAACTTCTTACATTTTTCCTGATTTTAACCAGGTTGTCCGGAAGTTTCCTTACATCATTCGTCCAGCTTGCTCTTCCAGATGTCTTACAGGATTGCGTTTATCTATAATCACCTAACCCTGCGGCTGAGTCGGAAGTAATTATGCAATCTTAAGCAAACACTTTGTGCTCGCATTTACCTGGAGTCAATGTGGTATTATCACGTTTTAGGGACTCAGTTAATCTCTCAGGGATGGGCGATACGCTTGTCTGGCCCTGTCATAAAACGAAGCGTGAAACGTGAACAATGACAGTAGGGAAAAAGAGAGTCCTAACAACACAATAATGCACGTAATCCAGTACGCACAACACATGTAGTTCAATCCTGCCAAAGAGGAGAAGAGAGCGCACAAATTATGTCACAATTACGAATGCGATTGACAGAACAGTGCAAATAAAAGTTGTTTTTCTACTCTCTATTCAAGAAATAAGCAGTAATGTTACAAAAGGTTTACGATATACATTAAAACTGGTAGTAATTATAGTTTTTATTCGTTAAGATTCATTTTAGTCTTAACGTGAAATTTTAGGAATACATGAGTATTAAACTTGAAAGTTTTTTAATGGTGAATAAATGAATTCAGTAGAAAAAAATCTCGACAAGAATCTCACATAGTAGTTTGTAAGTGATGAATTGTCCAAACATGAAGTAATTAATGTGATAGTTTGTAAGTGATGGATTGTCCAAACATGATGTAATTAACACGGTGGTTTGTAAGTAATGGATTGTTCAAACATGAAGTAATTAATGTGGTAGTTTGTAAGTGATGAATTGCCCAAACATAAAGTAATTAATGTGGTAGCTTGTAAGTGATGAATTGTCCAAACATGAAGTAATTAATACGGTAGTTTGTAAGTGATGGATTGTTCAAACATGAAGTACTTAATGTGGTAGTTTGTAAGTGATGACTTGCCCAAACATGAAGTAACTAACGTGTTGGTTTGTAAGTGATGTATTGCCCAAACATGAACTCAGTAGTATAATAGTTTATAAGTGACGAATTGTTCAAACACGTACTCACTAGCATGGTAATTTGTACGTGATAGATGGTCAAAACGTGAACTAATTAGTATAGTAATTTGTAAATGATGAGTTATCCAAACATAAAGTAATTAGCACATTAGTTTGTAAGTGATGAAATGTCCAAACAAGAATTCAGTAGCGGGGCAGTTTGTAAATGATGAATTGTCTAGTTACGAACTGTAGTTTAAAAGTGATAGATTGTTCAAAGGAAAAGTCAGTTCTTCTATTTCTTCCAGTTGTCGTTCCGAATTACACAGGTCACCCATTTCAGCCCTAGCCATTATATCCCAGCTGCCTTGCTTCCTTTTCTCCGTTCATTATCTTTGAAGTCCTACTCTCTCTTTCCTTATGAGGTGCAGGCAATGATATGACTACTATACTCGTTGGTTACAATGAACAGAATAAATTACGTAATTAATTACCTCAGGTGTCAAAGAAAGGTGCATCTGAAGCGTTTAGGACTTTTGCCACTTTTCGACATCGCAGTAGACTGAGCACGCTCATTCTAAATCTGGCATTTAACAGACAAAAAATTATGAAGTTCATCCCAGAGTTGAGCAAGGCTAAGAGGTTAAACATATTGTAGACAATCCTTGGAATTTTCAGGTAGTAGTCAATGCCCATGCACGCAACAGTTGGCGTCAGACAGATGAAATACACGCCAAAAACTGTCATGAAGAATTTAACACTTTTCATATGAGAAGTTCCAGATTTACCAGGACAAGGTGAACTGTTGCGTCTTATCTGGACGTCTGACTCCACGTGTATGTGAAAAGGTTTGGCCAGTTCGCCATGAGCTATTTCACTGGTAGCAAAATGATTGGATTCAGTTTGGACCCTTGCGTGGTCATTCATTTCAACTGGCTTCATTATTTCGTGCTGCGTTACTTCTGTGGCCGAGTCGTTGAATGAATTCTCAGTCTTACAGCTATCTGTGGAGAGAGATGTGGATCGGATCACTCGGCGTTGCCTGTTGGCGGTGAGAAGAATTTGAGAATACAAGACAACATCGATTATAACACAAAACATGTATAAAGATACAGTAGAGTAAAAGAGATATCCTATAGGCATGACCATAGTTATGTCACATTTGCTCACTTTTGAAGCATCATTGTGTATTATCTGAGGGAGAAAGGCGTAAAATATTCCGAACATCCATGTGCAGCATAGAATCACGTAGATGACTTTATAGCGGACAATTTTCAGATAGACGTAAGGCCACATTATGTACATATACCGGTCAGTGGCGATAAGCGTCATGTGGATCGTAGATACTACAGCCATGCCGAGGTTTACTCCAAGTACGAACACACACAAGTTCACGTTCTGGTCGTAATACTCATTCCTGATAAACGGAATATAAAACACGGACAGCGGTAAGAGACCTAGACCCACTACCATATCCGCCCCTGCCAGTGATACTATGTATATGTTAGACAAGGTGTGTAGATGCTGTGTTCTTCTGATGACGAAAATCGTGATGCTGTTGACGGAGACAATGAACACAGACATAAGTATGGCAAAGGTGACTAGAATAATATCACCAGCTCCAACGTCCTTCGCCGAAGTGGTAGTGGAAGTGCTGTTGCTGTGATTCGTGCTAAACATCTTCATAAATTTCACATGTGCACAGAACAGGGTTCATAACACATTGTTCATGAAGTCAGTGAGTGCAGTAATTAATAACGTGCTAAATAGTAGACCCGAAATCGGTTGAGACATGTCTGCACGTCTGTAAAGGTAAAGATAGTACTATATCATATACTGCCGTAGGTTAGTGAAGTGTTAGAGAATACGATGAAAATGTCCAGCATAGAGAGGGGGTGGTGCCACCGGTTTCCTTTCCTCGCTGCCTTTGAATATCTAAGCTAAGAAGACAAAAATAAACAAGGAAAACACATTATTATAATGTGGATAAAGTTATCCTTCAGTATATAAATACAGTCTACTATTATAATATGTATAAAGTTATCCATCATCATCATCATCAGTTGCCATCTCCACAACGAAGGTTGGCTGTAATGGATCTCCAACGTCTTCTGTCTCTTGTCTTGGTGGTGCACTCTGATAGACTCTTTCCTGTCCATCTCTTGATGTTATCTTCCCACTTATAGCGTTGTCTTCCCCTTGCACGTTTGCCTTCAACTCTCCCTTCTGTTATGGTCTTCTGCAAGGTGTTATGCCTTTTTATGTGGCCAAAGTATTTTAACTGCCGAACTTTGACCTCCCTCATTAGTTCTCTTTTCATACCTAGATTTTCTAGGACCTCCTTATTTGTTTTCATCTCTTTCCATGAGATACGCCCCATTCTTCTATATATCCACATTTCAAGAGCCTCAATTCTTTCTTCCAAATGCTTATTCATCGTCCATGTTTCTGCACCATACAGAAATGCAGAATATATATAACACTTTATGATTCTCAGTTTTAATTTGTGAGATAACTGTTTGGATGTCAGCATATGTTTCATGTTGTTGAATGTAGCTTTGGCCATTCCTATTCTCTTCTTGATTTCTGTTTCACATCTGCCATCTTCTGTTATTATAGCTACAAACTATGGACGTCAAGTAACTTTGGTTATTTATCGATCCGCCCTTCACTGACGCGTTTAGTCAGATAGGGGGATGTGGCCATAATGTATCATGACATTGAACTTTTGATGTACTGCCCATTATTTCTGAATGTGTCATGACTTCAGATCTGCTATGTATACCTACAAATTGATATGTCAACATACCATGATGTACTCGTATGTCCCAGTGTGTACGTCTGAATAAATTGAGTAAACTAAGATTCCAGCAGTCTGCATTGGTGCCTTGTAGACACAAGTGTGAGTGGTTATATTGGTCAGCACACGAACAGTACACCATTCGCGGTAATCACACTCTACACTTCTACTTTATACATACACCATCCTGCGTCGGCTGAAGTGACCAAGTTTAGGGCCTGCTTCCCCTGGAGCCTTTGCCTTCCCTAACTCAGGACTAGGGTGAGTTACCCATTTACAGCTGGGTAGACTGGAGCATGCCTGATCTCAACAACACACCACTCTTCCTTACAGAGCATCCAGTGTGTGTGTGAAAGCAACTTTACAGAGCAGACAGACTGATACTTTACACTGGGATTTAGGGGCAGGTGGGGGGGGGGGGGCAAATTTAGATGTCATTATACAAAACAAGGCAGCTGCTAGAATTACGATAAATTCAGCTGCCATGATACAAATAAATTCAGCTGCTAGAATGGTGATAAATTCAGCTGCCATGATACAAATAAATTCAGCTGCCAGAATGATGATAAATTCAGTTGCCAGGATACAAATAAAGTCAGAATCTAGAATGATGATAAATTCAGCTGCAAGGATAGAACTAAAGTCATCTAGAATGATGATAAATTCAGCTGCCGGGATTCACATAAAGTCATCTTCTAGAATGATGATAAATTCAACTGCACAAAAAAGTTAAGAAAATGAAATACTAAACGTGGTTACAGTAAAACAAGCGACAACAACAACAGTGAAACTTTAAAAAGTAAACTATCTTCCACATGTTACCGTTACTGGATATGGAACAAACCAATAAAATAAACAACCAGAATGTGGATACAGTCAGATGATAAAAAGTGGATAAACAGAAAAATTAGAGTGTGGATAGTACGAACTGCAGACATGTAGATTAAAAAAAAGGAAAAAGACAGAAAGAAAGAAAGAAACTACCAGTAAATTGATAAACGCAATTGACAGAATTTAGATACATTCAACTACAGTATAAAAAATTTACGGTCATAATATCCAGCAAATACTAAGTTCTCCAACAGCTGGAAGATGTAGTGAATACAGAAGACCACTAGCAGCAAATCAAAACTATATGGAATGAGACATGTAAAGAAATTCTGTGGAAAAGGGAACGACAACAGAAACCATCAATAAGATAAAAGACAAAAAAAAAAAAAAACAAGAAAGCAGATTTAAACAGAAGCAAAACTAGAAGTTCCAAAGCCAAGGCTCAAGAAGTGTATACAGAAGCAAATAAAGAAGTAAGAAGAAGCTTAACAAGTGGAAATATATTGAGGAGTTGGCAAGAGAGGCAGAAGGTGCTGCAGCCAAAGGGAATATGAGAGAACTGTATAACAGCACAAAGACGCTAACGGGGAAATACAAGTAAGCAAGTTGCCTCATAAAAGACAAGAATGGAAAACTGCTTAGCAACATACAAGAGCAAATGAAGAGGTGGACGGATTATTTTGAGGACCTTCTCAATAGACCAGCTCCACAACTGTGGTAAACTTCTAAATACAATATCTAAATTAGGATATAACAGTATAGTGCATAAAGTCAAAGATAAGAAAGTACTAAAAATTTTCGGCGAGAATCGTAAGTTGTCGCCTACGCCTTCAGTGTATTATTTGATAACGCAATGGCCGAACCAAAAGGGTACCCTACTTTTCAAATTCGTCATTGAGACAAACGTTCCACTTCCCTAGGTCAACTAAGTATTTGCCTAAATACATTGTAGAGGGGACGGGAAACGGAGAAAACCCAACGCAAATCACGTCTCACATTTTTCTAAAAATAAAACTACTTGCTAGTATTGCCTTAGGCGTGTTTTTCAAATTACGATGAAAAAGTTAGAAAATGTGGACACTACGATCAGGAAAACACGCTTAGCTCTTGTTGCGAATGACGTAATTCTCGTGTATTACGAGAGACTCTCGTAAGTACATGAGGAAAGAATTGAACAGGAGGTAGTTTAAAAATCAACAACTAACGTAGAAAAAAAAGATAGAATTTTGAACCAAGCCGCTTAGCCCCATAAAAATCATATATTCGTGTACCTGAAGACTTGCTGACTAAGAATATGTAGTTAGTTATCTAAATAGTCCATTAGATAATCAAATATTGGGGATAATACATAGAGAATCGGAGATACTGTCAGGTCAAGTCATATCTGCTTAGATTGGATAGCATATTTTTTGGGGAAAAAAATTAGGTGAAAGATAGGCTAAGATAGTACGATGAAGGGGATTGGGTGGAATTTGAAGTGAGGCGAAATATTATTGGCCGACCTCGTACTAAACATATATTACCCGAGTAACGTAGTAGAAAGTTGAATTGTATTTTTGAAAGACTTTGTTTACAAGTGAAATAAGGATAATCATTGGCCAGAGTAGTTGATATTGGGGGAAAAGTATTAGGTGAGGACGCCATTTTATAACAATATTTTGCCAAGGAGCGATGAGAGCAGGCTTGTGCTGTGTAAACAATATTTCTCAAAAGCCTGGACAGAACGGCAGATCGAAAGTGAGCCAGGCATCGTTCACTTGTGTATTTCATTGAATAAATGTGGTAAGATTGACTTTATTAACATGTATCTAAAATAAAAATTGAATGTGAGATAATAATGTACGACTATAAGTAAGTGGGTCTGTAGCAAACTTAGGCAGAGCCTAGAGATTGATCCACCATGTGGTAGACTATCAGAGAGGTGTTAGACTACAAGAAAATATGTATGATGGTCATCAAGGAGCATAACACCTATCCTATTGTATGGAAAAGATTACAGCTGGAATTGCAGTGGCGTTGTAACTATTAGGGGAGAGGAATACTGGTGTACATTGTCACATCAAAAGATAATGGTGTCATAGGTTGGTATAAAGCTGTGACCCTTTTCGTTTGTTTGTAATGTACCTGTACTTAAATGTGGAATAGTATTGTATACTAGGTATAAAGAAGGATGCATAACCTTCACATTTCAGGGTCCTGGGTACTGACGTTAATGTAGTACCAAACGCTTGAGAACTGCTCGATTCAGGACTCTGTCTGTAGACTTCGAGCCCATGCTAGTGGCCATTGCCTATCAAACAGGTGGAACAGATTGTCAAGCGAGCAGAGGAAACGATCTACCTGTATTCTCCTGCCAAGTTAAGTTCTTGTTCGGCACCTGGCAGCTCAACTTAAAAGAACTAGAAAGTGATAGTGAAGAAAACTGTGACTAGTTATTAATATTTCCACAAGTGACAAACGAAAACAGACATAACATAAAGGGAGTGATTATAACCAACAACCTATTGTTTGATACCAGTATTACCTCAAAGTAGAAGAATACAACTACACACTTATATTAGAATAATATTGTATGTATGGACAGAAGATCTACTGTGTTATTGGACTGTTGTAAATGATTCTTTTGATTTTACTTTTGATTGTCAGTCCTGGGTCAAAATAAATTAGAATCAGGATAATAAATTGTAAAAAATTCTATTTACACAAAATTTCAACCACTGTCTTAAATAAGATAGCCTTTTAAAGTGTCTGTTGCGTGATAAATTCTCGCAACATCGTTTTATTTCAATATCTGTTTTATAACGCAAGGGCAACAACTGCTTGAAATCTATAGTCACTTTTCTCGGTAAGCATTTGTCTTCTCGCGTTAGTATCGAATGCAGTTAACTTTTGAGCTGTGGTCATTTTTGCGCTGGACTGCGCATGACTTGTCTTGTTGTTTGGTCGATCGGTTTCGCCCACCACTAGTGGGGGTGAGCGATTTGGAATGGCGAAAGAGATGCCTCGTTGAAGAGGGGATCTCCGCTTTTTTTTGTTCTGTCAGGGATGTGTAGTCCTCTTATGGATATTTCGTTTAGTCGAGATAATACCTCTAGTGTTTTCCCACATGTCGGGAGGCGTGATATTTCTGTGTATTTCATGAAAGCAAGGTAAATTGACTTTTTCATTAACTCTATCGATTTTGGGTCGTGAGCGATTTCGATTCATAGCCTGTCTCCGAAAGTCGTCGTCACGAGATGTTCTTTCCCAGCTCACATGTCGCTGCATTGTACTGCATCGGTTGATGCATGTACCAAGGACCATTACTTGCTACTTTGTTAAATGAACTAGGTTTAGAAAACCTTTATTATCTAGAGGATATTCTTGAGGACATATTTATACTTCGGCAGACGTGTCTGTCTTGCTGAAGTCAAACTAAGGAGAGTGAACTGATCTCATACATCTGGTTATCTCCTGGCTGTTATAGAAAAGGATGGAGTTGTTCATCTGACTACATTTACAGCACTTTGAAATATAACATGCATCTGACTCATCATTGTAATGCTGTCTACCGTTTATTGCTGTATTGAATGTTGCTGTGATAATGACTGTTTGATGTGCCTACACATTTGCGTAACCATTTTGTCACTGTGGCGTCCACAATAAATAATGAAGAAAAACGTCAACGGCTGTTTCAAGACTCATTGACTTTATACGTCGTGAGTTTACTGACGTCCTATGTGGATTGCCCTGTTATTGTTGCATGAACATTGTTTTGACTGAACACATCTACACACTACACAAAACCAGACATGCGGATGCCATCCATCATCATATGGCATCACGCATCAGTGTCGTTTGTATGTTATTGTTGTAATACTGTTGGTTGTTGTGGATAATAAACTATGTGTTTGTATGTTAGTTGGTTATTGCACACTACACTCTACATTCACAACCCTAGACACTACACGAAGTCATTTTAATAATAATATATATTAATTTTGAATGAGATCAAAAGGGTGGTAACAGAAAGGTACTCTGAAAAGTTTACAATACTATTTGTTAAATTCAGAGACCTTCATAGCTGATCTCATTTAATACAATAATAATACATAACAACAATTCATAACATCAAAACCCACCACAACAACCCGCGGTCCCCTCCCCCCAGACATCCAGCCAGCAGAAGAAGAGCTACAAATTAACTGTGAAAGACCAACAAAGGAAGAAATAAAGAAAGCCATAAAGCTTCTAAGAGATGGAAAAGCGGCGGAAGCAGATGGCATTCCAGCAGAGGCCATCAAAGCAGATATTGACACGGCTACAGAGGTATTATATAAATTACTTGGTAAAGTCTGGGAAAGGGAGGAGATACCAGCAGAATGGAAGGAAGTATATCTGGTTAAGCTGCCTAAGAAGGGAAAAGTACAAGAGTGCACAAATTATAGAGGAATAATGTTACTATCCGTGCTAGGAAAAGTTTAAAACAAGATCATCCTCGAGAAATTAAGAGTCTATTGACAAGGAACTGAGAGATGAACAAGTAGGTTTTCGACCAAACAGATCCTGTACAGACCAAATAGCCACTTTGAGCATGATAACTGTCGTGAGAAATTCTAATACCCATATATAAATTAGAATAAAACTGGAAAAGTAGACCGAAATAAGAAAGAAAGAAGAATGGAGCAAGACCAGTGCGTTCCCAATGGCAGAAAAGCCTGAGAGTAATAACGCAGTCATAGCGCAACACACGATTTCTGCTTTTCCTACTGCATTCTACAAATAAATGTGTCGCCACACCCACGGTATAAAACGTGTACTGTATTTCTTAGAAGACCTTGATAGGCACACTGCATAATGACCTAGATATAATACTAGCATTAATTTCATTATATACACTACGTTAACCTAAAAGACAGACGGGCTTAGAAGAGAGAGAGAGAGATGCACGGAGGAACGCATGCAATACTACCACGTCGTCTCGCGATTAAAAAGTGAACGCCAATCACACGCGAAAGGCATAAAGACCTGATTTTTTCAAATAAACAGTAAATAAAAAACACTAACGATACGAGGTTAGGTTTTGAAAACAGGTTTAAGCTCTTATTGGGAAACCTGACATTCTACTGATTTATGTCTAAGCTCCTGACATTAGTCTGACAGTACAGAAGACATCCCATCGTATAGAAGTGAACGGGTGGTAAAAACAAATACACGGCTATCCTAGAATAATACATATTTTGAACGAAGCCACTTAGCCCCATTAAACTTATATATTTGTGTGCCTTAGGACTTGCTGACAAAGAATATGTTATGTGATACGCAAATAGGCTAGTAATTAACAAATTATAGCCAAAATACTATAGTGGGGTTGACTGACAGCACAAGATCATATCTGCTTATATTTTTTTTATGGCATGTTGAAAAACACTGCTTTAGGGGAAATGAGGCCAACAAGTTAAATACGATTTGATTGGCTGTAGTAATATGTAAGGCGAAACCTAATTGGTCGAACTGCAAATACAAATATTGTTGTAATGGAAACGTGTAGGATGGATAGTTTTTTTCAAAGGCTCATGTAAACATGGCCTGATTGGTTAGAACGTTAGATATGGTCAAATAGAAGCGTCAGTTCACTGCCATTTTGTGAAAATAAATCCTGTGAAAAGCAAGTACGTTGAGCACAGGCTAAGAATTTTCTAATAAAGGAACAGCCTGGAAAGCGGCAGATCAAAATTGTGCCAGAATTCATCGCCAGTCAACGTTACTTGTTTAATATTTCCTTGAATTGTGGTAAGCTAGACATATTTAATATATATTTTATATGAAAATTGAATGTGAATTGATAAACTATGTCTGTATGTGTGTGGTTCAGTAGAAACATGAGGCAAAGCCTAGATATTGCTCCACTTTGTAAAAGATTGTCAGAGAGAAGTATAACTGCCTATAGATATATTGGATTGCCATATGTAACATGACACCTATCCTATTATATGGAAGGGATTAACGCTGGAATTGCAGAGGCGTTGTAACCATTAGGGAGAGGAATACTGTTGTATATATTTTGTCACATGAAAAGCTAGCAGTTGGCCTACAGCGCTGAACTCTATGTTTGTACTGTCTTGTGCTTCAGTGTGGGGATATATTATATATTAGTTATGATAAGGAGGCACAACCTTCTTATTTCAGGGGCCGTGGTACTGATGTTAATATAGCAGCACATGGTCTGAGCCTTGCTTGATCCAGAACCCTGGCAGCAGACTCCTTGTCCAAGATATCGGCCATTGTGGATCTTATAGCAAACTAAGAAGCAAGCGAGCAGAGGATACAGGTTGCCTGCAGCTGCTATTTGAGCTAAGAAATTGTCCGCACGAACAGAGCTCACCTTTGAATAAAAATCCCCCTGAATTGACTTTTGTATAATGAAGGGGACAGAAACTTTAAAATAGAAACTGTGAATCCTTCAATAATATTTCCACCAATGCAAACATATGAAGTCATGATGACAATCAACAACTTAGCTCTACAAGCCAGTATAACCTCATAGTACTACATCACAACACTACACTCATATTATAATAATATTATATGTCAGGACAAAGATCCTTTGTATAAAATTTTGTACATAACATTGTGTTTCCATTTGATTGTGATTCCTGATTCATTTTGTAGTCGGATCAGGATATCTATATATTGAGAAACTCAATACATTTGTTAAATTTTAACCCTTGACTTAATAAGATAAATTTTAGAGTGTTATGTGTTTGTGATTGTCATATTGTTGTCAATTGTGAGGATCTTAACCTAGATGTTTATCTGGTTGTTGAGTGTTGTGTACTTACAATTCATCACTATCATAACCCTAGACATTAAACGTAGTCATCACAAAATTCAAGAATAAGTCTGATTGAGGTCTAATATGTGGTAGCAAGAAAGGTCCTCTGTAATTGTCACAAAATTAACCGTGATACAACGTTAAAATATCTCCAATGATACAACGTAGGGATAAAAACTAATGCGTAAGCTGCTAGAATACATGATCGCCCACGCCGCGGGTCATCACCTGCCATGGAAATTAAATTGTTAGACTTGAAGGCAAAACGGAACGGGATGAGAACGGAGATCAAAAGGAAAAATCTGACTGAACGCGTGCTTGAAACTAGCAAGGCTAAAAGACGAAAGTGGTGGGGAAAGGAGGAAAAAGTCACGTTCCCCAAGTTGACATAAAGTAAAGAAATCGACAAAAGGGACCTTGGATATTATACGCCACAGTCATTTCTTGGACGCTTTTGCGATAACTTAGCCCGTTTATTTGAATGCAGTGATGAACGCATTCCAGAAGATTCTAGAAAATATTTGAAAAGTAACTTTTCTTAATAATAATGTTAGGAATATAAAACCTAGCTGGCCGGATGGCCCATCTTGAGCAGTGAAATAATATGCTTTCATTTATACAGACGGACAGATAATAAGAAAGATATTGACAAAAGACTGTGTTGTTCATATCAGCGAGCGTCTGCATTGAAATAAAACATGTCACTAATTTTCAAAAAATTGTGGCCTTAAAGACGCAAGTGCTAAAATCTAGTTGGAATGAAGAGACGGGGTGGGATGGTGAATTGTGGCTAAAAATAACTTTAACGGCAAAATTGTGTAGGGGAAAGCAGAGTTGGTTCAAAAAACAAGTGTGTTTTTTTTGTGAAACGTAAGTAGAGACGGACGGACCAACAGACAATAAGGCATACTTGACTGAGGTATGACTGAAATGACTTTTTGGTAGGATATTTGAATTTGAAAAAGTAAAGGCAGTGATTGGCCATAGATGAATATATTATCGGCGCTCAGACGCGCATTTTGTGCCATTCATTATAAGTTGTCCTAGTAGACACAGTGAATTATTAAGTGGTGTAATTCCCAGAAGCTATTGAAATATTTAGAGGGACGCCATCCTAAAGCCAGCAGCTCAGCTGAGTTTTGCTAGCATTTAACTGTGTTCTATATTCATAATTCAGAACTGTGAGTTTCAGTTGGCACCAATGCGGTGTCAAATGAGTTGTTGAATATTACAAGAGTGGACCCGTGCAGTAATATTTTGTCAGAACAGCCTGTTATAGCCCCCAAGCACGGAGAGGTGGGGCCACCAGACTTCTGATATTGCCCCCAAGCACGGAGAGGTGGGGCCACCAGATCTCAGCACCAGAGCTACACATTCAAGCTACGTGAGCGTCTGGTCTGCTGAGAATTCACCAACTCAACTTATTTGCTAACACACCCATAAAATTTCCATCAAATAACTGGACAATGTGTAGTTACCATAGACAGGGAGTGATGAGGTCACCCCAACAGCACATCCATTAAGTGTTCTCCCAAATAGATTACAACTAGAAACAGTAGTAATATTAACTAGTATAGTAACATACATATGTACACACCTTGCATTTATTATGTCATATTCATGCATTTCTTTTATAATTGCAAAACCTTTCATATGTTCTGGCCAAAATAAAACCTTGGTTCAGAACAAATAAATTTAAAGAAAATTACTATTCAAATTTTACACACTTGAGTTAGTTCAGTGTATTATAACATTTTATTAATATTGTTAGACTTAGTAAATATCTGTGTGTGTATGTAAACTACCACAACACATTACATATCATTACCCTAGACTTTTAACGTAGCCACATTCATTAATAAAAAAAGATAGACGTGAGGTCGTAGTGGTAGCACGAAGGGCCTTCTGACAATTCACAGCTACATTTTATCTCAGGAGCCTTCACAGCTGACCTCATGCATCACACTTAGTAATATCATCATCATACAATACCATCAAATCCACTACATATATTGGGGTCTCTTTGTCCCGGGATAATTAGCCCATTAAGTATATTAGGATCTCCTGGGGGGAGAATTAGATTAGGGGAACACATTATAAAAATTAAAAGTGTCCCTTAAAATTAAAAGTGTCCCTGAAAATAAAAGTTGGTGAATCTTCACAGCCAGTGGTAGTTAATTAATTAATTAGAATTATTTTAGACTAGAGTAATTAGAAGTACTTTAGTGGTTGGAAATTTTATCTTGCACATTGCTAGATTTGTTTAAAAAGTATGGCGGAGCTGGCCAAATTCAGATCAGCTGCTGTGCTGACGGCAAAGGAGATGGGAATGGATGGTCAGATTTTAATTCAATATGTAACGGCTGAATGTGATAAGTATATTGAACGGGAGGAAAGAAGATTAGAAAAAGAGGCTGAAAGAAAATTAGAGTCTGAAAGGTTAGCTGAAGAGAAGAGGTTACAAATTGAGGCTGAGACTAAGAGGTTACAAATTGAGGCTGACAAAGAGGCTAAAGCATTGGAGGCAGAAGAAAAACGACAGCAAAGGGAGGCAGAAGATAAAAAGGCCGAAAGGGAGGCAGAAGATAAAAGGTTGACTGCCGAAAGGGAGGCAGAAGATAGAAGGTTGCAAAGGGAGCACGAATTACGACTAAGGGAGCTGGAGCTACAAGGCCAGACTCCTGAAAATGGTGCCAGCCCTTTTGCCTCAGATGCTACGCCCAGTCTGGGAGCCTCAAACTCAGCTATGGGGTTTCATTTAGACCATTTTGTTGAGAAAGACGATGACATAGAGGGGTACCTAGGACGTTTTGAGTTATTAGCTACTACATATGGGTTAGAGAGAGAGAGGTGGAGTTTAAAGCTATCACAGGGACTGAGAGGTACTTCTTACGAAGTCTTCGCAAAAATGAACAGAGAATACCAGGAGAATTATGACATGTTAAAGCAGGCTTTGTTATTGAGGTACGAAAAAAATGGGGAATTTTATCGTAAGAAATTTAGAAATGCCAAACTGTTGTCTGGGGAGACATACCACCAATTCTCTGCCAGACTGGAAACCTATTTGGAGAAATGGACTGCTCTGGGGAAGACCCAAGATCTTAAAGAAATGATCATGATTGAGCAATTGAGAGAGTCCATGGCTCCAGACATGAGAAAATTTCTCATGGAACAAGGTGCAGAGAAGTTGGGGGAGGTTTTAAATGTCGCTGAGAGGTATCAGGCAGCCCAGGCAGAGGTAAGTGGTGCTAAAAAGAAGCACATAGACAATTTTAAAGCTCCACAGCAATTTAATAAATTTGATAATAGAGAGCAGGGAAATAAAGGTAGGACAAACTTTGAACGGCCAAGAAATGACTACCGAGACAGAAACTCACAGTTCAATGACCAAAAATACAATGAAAGAAAACCGTTTAACCAAGGAAAAAGATGGTGTAAATGGTGCAAGAAAGATAACCATAACACCGAATTTTGTAGAAGGAAACCTTCAAACATTGCTGCAATGAAGTCGGGGACTCAAAGATTAAAGGTTAATCCTAAGGGACAGCAGGAACCTTATCACCCCCCAGTTTGTGAGGATGTTATTTGTAATGGGGTCACCATAAGGTGCCTTTATGATACAGGTTTGGATTATGATTCAGTTGTGAAGTCTAGCCTAGTGGACCCAAGTCAGTATACCACAGAAACAGTGGAAATACAAGGGGCAACTAAGGACATACCACTCATGACACTTCCCATCGCAAGGATAACGGTGAAAACTCGCTATGTGGAAGGAGAAATCAGAGCAGCAGTGATAGATGAACCAATCTACCCTCTGATATTGGGGTGTAGATACGTCTTCTTGGGGAATCCCGAGAGACCTGTGATCATGGCGACAGTGCAGACCAGGTCACAGAAGAAGGAGGAAGAAGGTGAACCTATAAATGCTCATCCAGAGGAGATGAGGAAGGCGCAGGCTGAGGATAGGACACTCAAGCCATGTTTTAAAAAATTGCCCAAATGCCACACACCTCCGAGCAAGGGGGAATATTTTATGAAGAACAAACTCTTATACAGGAAGGCCGGAACTGGAACAAATGGTCACAACCAGCTGGTTCTTCCCACTTCATATAGGGATAAAGTGATGGAACTCGGGCATGCGATTCCCTTCAGTGGTCACATGGGGATCAGCGCCACAGGACAGCGTATAGCTTGTCATTACTTCTGGCCAGGGATAACGGAGGATATAAAAAGATATGTCAAATCCAGCCCAGAATGTCAAAGGGTAGCTCCAAAGCACTGGACTGCTCCTGCAACTCTAGGGGAAATGCCCATAGTGGGAACACCTTTTGAGAGGGTTGCAGTGGATATTGTAGGACCTCTCACTCGGACCAAGAGGAGAAACAGTTACATCCTTACTCTGGTGGACACTTGTTCTATGTGGGGAGAGGCGATAGCCCTGCCATCAATTGATTCAAAACATGTAGCAGAGGCACTACTTACAATATTTACCCGATTAGGATTCCCGCATCAAATATTGACGGATAATGGCTCTCAGTTCAAGGGGAAACTAACGGAAGAAGTTTTTAAGCTATTTCAAGCCAGACACTTTCATTGTAGTCCGTACCATCCACAAGGGAACGGCCAGGTAGAGAGGTTCAACGGGACTCTCATTTCTATCCTGAGAAAGCTGGCACACGAAAAACCGGATCTGTGGGATCAATTCCTGCCCGCCGCATTGTTTGCGTATCGGGAGGTACCACATAGTTCAACCGGGATGGCTCCCGCAACTCTTCTATTTGGGAGGCCAATAAAAGGTCCATTAGAAGCCTTATTAAGGACCTGGACAGATGAGAAGGCGGAAGAGACTGTTACCTCATCTTATCAATACGTGAACGAACTGACCACTCGTTTGAAAGCTGGATGGAAACTGGCAAATGATAATTTGAAACAAGCCAGGAAGAAACATGCAGCATATTTTAATAGGAAGGCAAAGGACAGAGAACTGGCAGTGGGAGAGAAGGTGCTGCTTCTACTACCCGGGAGCCAGAATAAATTACAAATTGGATGGCAAGGTCCATATACGGTTCTAGAGAAGGTGTCTAGAACAAACTATAAAATTGACAAAAAGGGGAAGGAGAAAGTTTATCATGTAAACCTGTTAAAGAAGTATCTGGACAGACCACTCCAGGAAAGCACCCCCTTACTGACCTTAGCTATCGCAACTCAAATGCAAAAGGAACCACTCACCTCACATGAATACCCATTACATCCTTGTGAAACAGCAGCACAGGTAAAAGTCAGTAAGCACCTGACTAAAAACCAGAGGGAGAGAGTTCAACAGGTTCTGGAGGAACATACAGATGTATTAACAGATAAACCAGGCCATACAAATTTGCTACGGTATGACATGAAACTGGTAGACTCAAACCCAATCTGTATGAGAGCCTATTCTATTCCGTTCGCGAAGGAGAAGGCATTGAAGGAAGAAATAGATTATTTGTTGAAGGAGAGGATTATTTCACACAGTGAATCATCTTTTAGCTCTATTGTCGTATTGTTGAGAAAACCGTCTGGGGAACACAGACTGTGCATAGATTACAGGAAACTGAATGCTGTCACAGAAGGACAAGTGGATCCATTACCAGACACAAAACAGTTATTTGCCAGACTGAACAAGGCAAAATACTTTTCAAAGGTGGATCTTAGTAAAGGCTATTACCAGATCCCAGTGAAGCCTGAAGTGAAACCTTATTTGGCTTTTAGCACTTCGGATGGACATTATGAATTCAACATGCTACCATTCGGACTGAAAAATGCTCCGAGTGTATTTTCAAGGATGATGCGCAAATTGTTGGATCCCCTGAATAACCCATGTATCACGAATTTCATGGATGATATTCTCGTCGCCACAGAGACATTTGAAGAACACATTGAAGCTCTAGAAATGTTATTTAATAGGCTTAGGGAGGCGAACTTGACTGCTAGGCCAACAAAATGTTGCATTGGATGCAAAGAGTTGGAATTCTTGGGACACACGGTATATCAGGGTAGCATGACCCCATATCCCAAGAACTTGGAAAAACTGCAGAGAGCACCTAGACCACAAACAAAAAAGGATGTGCGATCATTCGTGTCGTTATGCGGATTTTATCAAAAATATATCAAAGATTTTAACTCTATTTGTGCTCCTCTGACTGATCTGACTCGCAAGGGACTTCCAGATAAAATTAATTGGACTGCGCAAAGTGAATTAGCGTTCCAAGACTTAAAGGAAAAACTCACTAGCAAGCCTATTCTCAAACTACCTGATTTGACACAGGACTTTGTCTTAAGAACCGATGCAAGTAATGTAGGACTCGGAGCGGCTTTGTTGCAAAGATCATCTTCACCTGATGGGGAACTGAAGCCAGTCGCTTATGCAAGCCGCAAATTGAATAAGGCGGAACAAGGATACCCCACAAGCGAAAAAGAATGTTTAGCGTTAATCTGGGCAATAAAGAAGTTTCAAATCTTTCTGTATGGTAGGACTTTTGTGGTCGAGACGGACCATCAGCCTCTCGTATTCTTATCTCAGGCTAAGCATGAAAACGCAAGATTGCTGAGGTGGTCTTTATTGCTTCAACCTTATCAGTTTAGTATCCAATATATCCCAGGCAAATTGAATGTCGGTGCAGATTTCCTCAGTCGGCACCCCTGTGATCAAAATTAGAGTAATGGCAGGCGTAAGGAGAGATTTTATCTATGTGTATCACTGGTTTTGGAACTTGCCGTAGGCATGTTTTCAAATGGGGAGATGTGTCACAAAATTAACCGTGATACAACGTTAAAATATCTCCAATGATACAACGTAGGGATAAAAACTAATGCGTAAGCTGCTAGAATACATGATCGCCCACGCCGCGGGTCATCACCCGCCATGGAAATTAAATTGTTAGACTTGAAGGCAAAACGGAACGGGATGAGAACGGAGATCAAAAGGAAAAATCTGACTGAACGCGTGCTTGAAACTAGCAAGGCTAAAAGACGAAAGTGGTGGGGGAAGGAGGAAAAAGTCACGTTCCCCAAGTTGACATAAAGTAAAGAAATCGACAAAAGGGACCTTGGATATTATACGCCACAGTCATTTCTTGGACGCTTTTGCGATAACTTAGCCCGTTTATTTGAATGCAGTGATGAACGCATTCCAGAAGATTCTAGAAAATATTTGAAAAGTAACTTTTCTTAATAATAATGTTAGGAATATAAAACCTAGCTGGCCGGATGGCCCATCTTGAGCAGTGAAATAATATGCTTTCATTTATACAGACGGACAGATAATAAGAAAGATATTGACAAAAGACTGTGTTGTTCATATCAGCGAGCGTCTGCATTGAAATAAAACATGTCACTAATTTTCAAAAAATTGTGGCCTTGAAGACGCAAGTGCTAAAATCTAGTTGGAATGAAGAGACGAGGTGGGATGGTAAATTGTGGCTAAAAATAACTTTAACGGCAAAATTGTGTAGGGGAAGGCAGAGTTGGTTCAAAAAACAAGTGTGTTTTTTTGTGAAACGCAAGTAGAGACGGACGGACCAACAGACAATAAGGCATACTTGACTGAGGTATGACTGAAATGACTTTTTGGTAGGATATTTGAATTTGAAAAAGTAAAGGCAGTGATTGGCCATAGATGAATATATTATCGGCGCTCAGACGCGCATTTTGTGCCATTCATTATAAGTTGTCCTAGTAGACACAGTGAATTATTAAGTGGTGTAATTCCCAGAAGCTATTGAAATATTTAGAGGGACGCCATCCTAAAGCCAGCAGCTCAGCTGAGTTTTGCTAGCATTTAACTGTGTTCTATATTCATAATTCAGCACTGTGAGTTTCAGTTGGCACTAGTGCGGTGTCAAATGAGTTGTTGAATATTACAAGAGTGGACCCGTGCAGTAACATTTTGTCAGAGCAGCCTGTTATAGCCCCCAAGCACGGAGAGGTGGGGCCACCAGACTTCTGATATTGCCCCCAAGCACGGAGAGGTGGGGCCACCAAACTTCTGATATTGCCCCTAAGCACGGAGAGGTGGGGCCACCAGATCTCAGCACCAGAGCTACACATTCAAGCTACGTGAGCGTCTGGTCTGCTGAGAATTCACCAACTCAACTTATTTGCTAACACGCCCATAAAATTTCCATCAAATAACTGGACAATGTGTAGTCACCATAGACAGGGAGTGATGAGGTCACCCCAACAGCACATCCATTAAGTGTTCTCCCAAATAGATTACAACTAGAAACAGTAGTAATATTAACTAGTATAGTAACATACATATGTACACACCTTGCATTTATTATGTCATATTCATGCATTTCTTTTATAATTGCAAAACCTTTCATATGTTCTGGCCAAAATAAAACCTTGGTTCAGAACAAATAAATTTAAAGAAAATTACTATTCAAATTTTACACACTTGAGTTAGTTCAGTGTATTATAACATTTTATTAATATTGTTAGACTTAGTAAATATCTGTGTGTGTATGTAAACTACCACAACACATTACATATCATTACCCTAGACATTTAACGTAGCCACATTCATTAATAAAAAAAAGATAGAGGTGAGGTCGTAGTGGTAGCACGAAGGGCCTTCTGACAATTCACAGCTACATTTTATCTCAGGAGCCTTCACAGCTGACCTCATGCATCACACTTAGTAATATCATCATCATATAATACCATCAAATCCACTACAGTAATACACCAAACTTATTAGATACAGAGACCTTCACAGCTGATCTCAGTCAGTACAATAAGTTCCCTATAAATATATTTATATAATCCCAACTCACCACAATTACTGAACAAAGTCTGGAATGGAATTCATCACTATACATTAGATTTGTGGACTACGAAAAGGTATTTGACAATGTAGACAGAGAATCACGTTGGAAATTGACGAGGCACTATGGAATTCCCCTGAAGATCATTAATTTAATAAGAAAAACTTATGAAGACATGACATGCAGAGTTCTTCACGAATGACCAATTACAGAACCGTTTGGGATAAGAACGGGAGTGAGATAGGGATGCCTCGTGTCTCCATTTCTTTTCTTACTTGCAATAGACTGGGTTATGAAAACATAGACGACACCCAACAGAAATGGAATCCAGTGAAATCTGACTAAACAGTTAGATGATCTAGATTTTGCTGATGACTTGGCTCTTCTGCCCCATAACCGTAATCAGATGCAGAAGAAAATGAAAACACTCGATGAGAGGTCACAGCAATTGGGTCTAAAAATGCACAGGGAAAAGACAAAAATAATGAGAAAAATGCAGGAAATGATAACAGGGTTGAAGTTGAAGAAACACCACCACAAGATGTAGAATCGTGCACATATCTTAGCAGTAATATAGACAAAGTTGGAGGGACAGACAGTGATATCAAAATAAGAATACAAAAAGTAAGAGGAGCTTTCATTGCACTGGGAAATATATGGAGATCAAGAGAAATCGGGTCCAACACAAAAATAAGAATCTTCAACTCAAATGTGAAGTCAGTCCTATTGTATGGTTCTGAGACATGGAGAAAAACAAAAACAACAACTAAAAAGCTACAGACTTTCAAAAATTGCGTAGAATAGAGGGATTAAAAATGGTATGACAGTGTGGAACTGATGACAAGAACCAGACAAGTGTCCGTGGATCAAGGAGATGAGAAGAAGACGATGGCGATGGATATGACACACGCTGAGGAAACATGTTGATAGCATTACAAGGCAGTACTTGTTCTGGAACCCCCAGGGCAAGAGAGGCAGAGGTAGACCAAGAAGCACATGGAGAAGAGAGCTGGAAACAGAATTGAAAATGATGAGGAGAACGTGGAAAGACCTTAAGAAGATGGCACGTGACATGAAGACTTGGCATGTGTTAGCTGAAGGGCTATTCTCCTTTGGAGCGGAGGGTAAATGAATGAATGAACTACAGCATGTTAATAAAATCAGATACCAGAATGGTTGAACATTAAGCGCTTATAAGGTGGTTACGGATTAATCAACAAGGTGTAAATGAAAGAAAATTATCATAATATTAATAAGTACCAGATTTTGAACAAATTCAAATACCACAAATTAAAGTTAAAAACTGCCTGAAGGTAAAATAGCAGTAAAAGTACTGATATAGTCAATTTACAAAAATCCCATCCTGCCTCCAAAGTCTCCCCAACAAATGCCTCAGTCGTATGCCCAATATCATCTGGTTAGAAGAAGAAACAAACACAGATCTATGGAAGAGAGGAAAACAACAACCAATGCAACTGGAAAGTAAAGATAAAAAATGAAGACGAATACTGACATAATGGCAGGAAACAACCCAGCATTGGAATCAGATGTGCCGTTGGTTGGTACCCACATAGGAAGAGAAGGGCGGGAATGCCAAAGAGAAAATGGAAAATAACAGTAGAATAGAACGTCAAAGAGAACTTGGGGAATAAGAATAGAATAGAACGTCAAAGAGAACTTGGGGAATAAGGATAGAATAGAACGTCAAAGAGAACTTGGGGAATAAGGATAGAATAGAACGTCAAAGAGAACTTGGGAAATAAGGATAGAATAGAACGTCAAAGAAATTTTGATGAATAAGAATAGAATAGAACGTCAAAGAGAAATAAGCCAAATCAATCAATCAGTCAAGTCAATCAATCAGTCAACAATCAGTTTATCTCGCCATCTATCTCTATGCTTTAAACAGACCGACAGACCGCCATAAAATGGACGGATTAACGGAATAACCGAGACACAGACAGGTAGGCAGGCAGATAGACATATAGGCATGCAGACAGACAGACAGGACAGACAGAACACAAAGTACATTATATCTTACTTTCATTGTACAGCCAGAAAATCATTGTATTTGTACACTGAAGCACATGTTACTAAAATTACTCTTAACATAACACATATATGTAAACATAAAGCAATACATTGTAAATGACAGCTGTATTCATGGCGCTGAGATAAGCATAACTGAATTTATGGGTAAATAACAACGCTAAACACAGACTATTTTCAATAATCGATTTCTCGCAGGACTAGTTCGGGCTAAGTATAACTTATTATCTGCACACGCAACTGAAAGATCTACAAGATTCCAGGAGATAAATTATGAGAGACGTATTTTTTAAATAGCTCTTTATAGCATATAAGTAAAATGCATGGGTGGCTCTTATTTGTACATAATCCGTACAAACTACAATAGGAGGCACTTTGGAACTGGACAATTACATTGCCGGCTTGTCAGTTAATGCAGATCTCAACGGTCTGAGCATATGCTTGAGATTGTTCACTTGATCGTTAAACAAACATGCACACATTTTTACATTTGCACGGGCATACACATTTTAAGATATACGTGTGTGAATGAATATACACATGCATGTGTATAAACGTTTATAATTTTTTTTTTTTTTTTTGGTTAACTTGTTGATGAAAAATATCCCGTTTAACCCCTGAAGAGTTATAATTTGGATATAAAGTGTTTTCGAGTCCAGATAACATGCGAAATTGGCATCATATCCTATGTCCAATCATTGTAATTAGGGCAAATCAAAATGATTGAATTGTGTGTGTGTGTGTTTGTGTGTAAAAAAAAACAACTAAATAAAAACAAAACAGAAAAAGAGATAAAAAACACATTAAAACACCAAACAAAAACAAGAGATAAGCGGAAGGGCGTAAAAGGCCTGGGATCCCAAGTTGACATTTAATCAACTTTCATTTGTCATTAGAAATATGTTTCATAAGAACACCACTAGACCTTCAACCTACCTGGCATGTGCCCACCAATCACTTTATAATAACCTTTGTTCTTGTTAAATACTGTTTCATTATATTATGCGGTGCCCTAGGTCTGTTTATTCTTAACATCTGTTCAAAATTTATGAGTGAATTTAAAGCCTTCAAATATTCTAATATTTGTATTCTCCGTTGTTATTCTTCTTACATTTTAACAAGAAATGTTCTATATTATTGTCTTGAAGACATCCTGCACAGTAAGGTTCTTCTATTCTGAAATAGCCTTTTCCCAGCTGTAGTCTGAGAAGTTTATTATTACTAGGAATTTTCAATTAGCTAGATATCTGACAAGTAGGGAAAGCACTAGAGGTCACAGAGATGTGGTTTTACAGAAGAATATTAACAATACCATGGCCAGCCAAAAAAGAGTAAGGAGGATGTCACGAAAGAGGCCAATGCGCAAAGGAAACTTATTTCACTAGTTAGAAAGAAGCAATACACTTTCTTGGGGCATGTTATAAGAAGAGGAAAGCTGGAATATATTGTAACAACAGGTAAGATTGAAGGAAAAAGATATAGAAAACAAAGAGAGCAAATACTGGACAGTTTGATATGGTGGCATGGAAGGAGGTCAACAACAGAAATAATAAATTGTACTGGAGACAGCAAGTTGTGGAGAGACATGATCTCCTACGCCACTAGTGTCACGGATTGCCTCCCCTTTGCTCTGTAGTAGTGGTCCACCAATGGCCAAAACTCAAGAGTAACCAATGTGGATCTTCAAGGGTGTCTACTTTCGCACAAGATTACTCTTGGCAGAGTTGAAGATAGAAGGATAATGATGCTTCTACCTCAATGTAGATTTCATAGGATATTTCAGATGTCAAGAACAATGCTGCACGAGGCGGAGCAATGTTAACTTTAGTATCTGACACGCTGGCTTTTATGAAAATGGTTGTGCAATACTTAATGTTAGCTGGTTCAAGCGCCCAGCTGATTTAATTCAGCGAAATTCATTATTTATTTTGCTCTATAGATTGAACTATATGTATATGTATTAAAGATTTTAGATCATACATGCGCTCTCCTATCTATAAGAACTGAATCAACTTTGAATATGTAAAATAACATATAACAAATTTAATAATCAATTAGTCTTAACACATTAAAATAAATATGGATGAAGGTGACTTTAGAGGGTTTAAAAACTTTCGTCACTGAGACGTGTTTGAGGTCTGATGATAATTGTCCGTTGCTTTCGCCTGTTAAAAAAACTTAACTTGCTGAGTACTGCAAAGGTTGGTAGTCAAGTATTTTGTGATGAAGGCTCTGCTCTAGAGGCGTCAAGATGAACTTCACTCCTAATGTCAAGGTGGGTGTCTTTACAACTCGTCCACCAAAATAGGGTCTACAACCTCCTGGCACAGTAGAATGGACACAGCAACTTTGCTAGTTTATATCTCTCATTTTCCGCTCCTAGTCCCATGTGGTATTTTCGACAAACTTGCCAATGAGAGCTAATGTTTATGTTCTGCTCTCAAATGGAGATAATGGTAAGCTTGGAACTGGGTGTCGTTGAGTATTAATCTAATTCTCCCCCGCGTGTTTAAAATTATCCTTTACAATTTAAACTCATGACCTATCTTTTCAAAATAAGGCCGTAATACTTCCGGTTCATTTTGTACAAACTTACAGCCACATCAGTGAACTTATTTCCTGACTAATACCTTCCGCCAATATTGTCTCCTCTGACAGGTTATCTGTACTATTGACACAGAGACGGACCTTCGGAAGCGATTACATTTTTAACGCCCCTGTTTTCGTACATCTCACAGACGGATTTCTTAGACAGACTATCTGGCTTTATTTCCGTGTCAACAATGATTTCCTGTGACCGTCTGCATTACACGACACTGGGCGATAAAATTATAATCTGCCAATTGGTCTAATTAGCCTTGTAATACTACGATTCACACGGTGAAACGTAAACAAGTTTGGGAGTGACTAGGCAAGAATGTAGGTGCATACAATATGCCAAATAATAGGACAATGAAGAATTAAGTAAATAATGCAGAAGAGAACGAAAATGATGTAAAAGGACACAACTGATTTCTTCACAACTAGGCATGGTACTTGAAGAGGAAGAATAAGATATCTGACATTATCTTGTTGGAGCCTTGAGCAGTTTATATGCACGTCTTCGTTTCCGATTTTTATCCCACTCTGCTTTGCATTCATCTGTTATTATTTCTTTAGTTAAACTTTTCATCTCTGATTTACTCATCCCAACATTTATTAGATTTATATCAGATCGATCTTTTTTTTTGACTTCTGTATGTTACCGCTTGTGACGGCACTATATGATGTATGTGACCGTTACAGCAGTCTACCAAGGTTATATGCCAAACCTTCACACCATGTAAACCTTTCGTCACAGGTGGTACATATTTCTTCTGAGTTCATTGTTATTAAATTTCCTAAGTGATCGTAGTGTTTACTAGTTTGCAGATTTATCTTATGAGTGGTAACTGGCGACTGCCAGAGAGTGTAATTACTCAAATGAATGTTGTCAAGACCAGATCCTTTCTACTCAACGCAGATTGTCAGTGATCCTTTGTATCTGCTTAGTGCTTCCATACTCAACATACATGAGTAAGTAATAGTTACAAGTCATGGAAAACTGTTTATTAGTAGAGTCCAAGGGACTAATGGCAATATTCAGTTACACAACTCAATATCCTGGCTATCAGCGGCCAGAACGATGGTGGTTTACATAAATCAAGATGTCTTTGTAAAAGGACATCGTCATAGGAAAAATGTCTGCTTGAGCTCTACTGTAAACATCGATAGGCTTCGCTTAGAGTCTCATTATACATTACATAGCAGAATAATCATTCTATTAGAAAAAATCGAGGTCATACAAACCGTGTAAATACTGGCCACTAAACTGGAAAACACAATCTCCTAGAATAATATAACTTGTGAAACATTGAAGTTTTCAGTGGTAAGTATTTCCTCGCCTAGAGGTTAAACACACAACCTTTTAAAAACACGGGGCCCGCACTAAGGTTGAAACCTCTCCCGTAAACACGTCTGCATCCCTGAACTGTGAACTGCGTGACTGAACTCTGTTCTGACTGCCGTTGTCAAAAATGTAGCCATCGACGATTTCATTGGTTATGTTCGACCAGTGATGTTTTGTTACCAACTAGTCTTGCTCAAGATCTTTTGCTATTCTTATAACTACTGTTAACGTGCTAGCTTGCGTTAACGTAGGCCATCCGGTGACATACGTCCAGGGGCTATAAAAATGTATCCTAACGGGAGACATTTTAATTCTATCAAAACCCAAAAATATATACATAGCAAACTCAAATATAAACCAAAAAGCATAAAACAAAATATCATGTCAAAACAATCATGGTCAGTATGAATACAGCATAGACCTATACAAAATCAATGGGGTCTAATAATTTGAACATTTAATGAAAGGGCAATGTAGGATAGCATGTCAGGCCAGTGAACATAGGTTGGGGAGCAGGAAGAGCCTGTAATGGAATAACTTCAGGGATATCGTACTTCATATCAACAGGAATCTCAATAAGTGCGATACATGTATCCTAGAAATATGACAAAGGATAATAGCGAATAAACAACTTAATAGTAGAGCTCATATGGAATGTCTGAAGGGAAGAGTGACGACGACTGGTTGAACTCAATAAATCTGAATAGACGTCAAACTGGACAATATTCCACGATACAATGTACATGAGTTTGTACGGAATCATTCATAAAAAACATCAATTGAACATGAACATGTTTTACCGATATGATACAATGGCTGACATATCATACAAAAAAGATCAAAAATATTAGTAATACCATCAACAGCATTGTAACGCAAAAGTAAATGCATAATGGGTGTGTGCGTGGTTAATTGCAATAGCATAAGTGGAGATGTCGTTTGTTGCAAGGGGTGCGAGCGAGAAGTGGCTACATATGATATGTGAGATGGAAGAGGCGTAGGAATGTTATGTATCCAATATAATGCAAATGTATTATCAGTAACCATTAAAGGAATGTGCACTAGTATCAAAAGCACCGTGCAAAGATAAAACATTGTGAACTTTGAGCAATGCTCTACATAATGTATGTGGGAGTACAGATGGTATCTGTGTGAAGAGGAGCTGAAGGTCCGTGTAAGGTAATAGTGTAAGTGGTAAATGATGTGTATATAATGAGTCTATGTGGCTTTCAAAAGTAGTGATAGTGTATGACATGAAGAAAAAATACATCTCTATTCTTATCCATAATACATAACACATAGAAAAAATAATGCCGCACAAACATATCAGTACATTGAGTAGCATCATGCAACTCAAAAATAACAAAATCCGAAAACAAATTTACAACTTGTGTAATAATACCTGCTACAAATTAATACGTAACCGATTTTGAATTAACAGCCTTACAAGTGTTGTTTACAATTGTGAGGCTGGCGTCAAGAACATGATAGATAAGCTGTTGATTTGCAGCTATAGTCCACACTTGTGAAGTGAGACTATTAATATTAACCTCCGTGAACGTTCCAAATAAAAAGTTGGAGAGCCTGTCCTACAAAAGGAACGATAGCTCAGCGCTATCTATGTACATTACATAGAGCCTGAAATCTAGTTTGCAATACGGTGAGAGTCTGTCGTAACCGTGTTGACTCTCTATGTGACATGGCCAAAAAAAAAATCAACGTAAGGAATAATATTCAATCTACTATAAGGCTGCATAGTCGCAGTAATATACTGTTCAATTATAACAAAAGAATGTAATATGTCTTGCAACTCTGTTCGTAATAGTTACAGGGAGGCGACGAAAGTAATAGTCCATGTGGAAGAGGCGTCGGAGACATCTTTGCCTTTCTCGAATAATGTTGCATTCCACCACAGTAGTCGGCTGTACGTCTGAGTGCGGACGACTATCTCAAACTGCAAGACTAAGAGAAGGAAGGGACTAACCTTTGTCAACTTGTAATAGAAAAAAAAATGTATTGCATAAAGTTAGTGCTTGTTAAGAAACATTTGTGCCAGTTCCAACAATGCAATTTCCTTCGATGACAGGCGCTGATCGTACGTGTGTCCTTTAGGATGGGAAGCAGTTGCTGTGAGATGAGCAACGTGACGATTAGCAGTACATGGTTCAGTACTGTCGTGACGGTTGGAATGCATAGAACGACGCTTCCTGCGAATCTGTACACGAACATGTTCATGTGAGGGACGAATCAACTTTGCTAAAGGGACGGAATCGTCAGACGATGACGAATATTGGCGTTTAATAGCTGTTCTGGAATGTGTGTCCATGGGAACAATATAGGAATCATCATCAGACGCTACAAGATGTGTTGTCTGGTCAGGCGTAATATCTTGCCATGAGTTTTCTGTGATGGTTGCCGAAGAATCCGAATGGACAGTTGATGAATGTGGTGGATCAGTAACTGTGGATGGCATCAAACCAGAGTGTTCAACATTTGGAGGTGTATCCTCTGTTCGTGGTTCATTGTCATGGAGTAAACGGTCGTTGTGGTGTTGGATCCGTTGTCGGAGCTCCTGTAAAGGAATGTCATCCTCTTCAGATGAGTTATCTCGTTCGCGTCGATATCGTTCTATCGTATCTCTGACTAACGTGGGAGCAGTTGGTTGTGGGGACATGTCATCAATGCTAGAGGCAAGTGAGGTGGAGGACGAATAATGGCAAAGGGTGGATTTCCTGACAGGTCGTGAGGAGCGAAGTTGTGGAATTTCAACAGGTCGGTGATCATCTAATTTCATTTGAGAAACGTGAGCTTTAGTGGTAATATTCTGTCTCTCGTGCCAAAGGATATAATTTGTAGGAGACGTCTGTTCGAGGACTCTGTAACCGTCCAGCCAACGATTGTCAAGCTTGGAATCCCGAACGTACTTCTTAAAATAAACAGGATCGCCAATAGCAAAAGTATTCAGAATTGCATTCCCGTTACGTAATAATGCACGTTTGTTAAATGCCTTTGTTGCATTCTTATGTGCTATACAGTGTGCTCGATGTTTCTGCTGAAAGATCATCTCAATTGGATTTTCTCCTAGATATTTCCGTCGAGGGGCGAGTAAGTGATCAATAGGAAATACTGGTTCTCGGCCACAGATGAGGAAGAACGGTGAATATCCTGTAGTGTCATTAACATTAAAACGCAATGCTTCCAATGCATGGTGTAGATGTACGTCCCAAAAGTGAGAGTTCCCTGCAATATACTTTGCCAAAATATCGTGGAGCGTAGCGTGCATACGTTCATTCCTCCCATTGGATTGAGGATGATAGTAACTAGTCGTCGTGTGCTTGATGTACAGTGTCTCTAAGGTCGATCGAAACGGATTTCCTATGAACTGTTTCCCATTGTCGGTAATCACGCTAGTAGGGTAACCATGTCTGGGAACAAATTCTGTAAGGAACAAATCAGTGAGGAAAATGGAAGTGGCATCTTTAAGAGGAAAGCATTCTGGCCAAGCAGAATGCTGGTCAACAACATGGAGGATGTATTTGTTACCTGACAAAGTGACAGGGTAGGGACCAAATAAGTCAAGACTGACTACTTCCATGGGGGAATTAGAGGGAGACATTTGTTGTATTGGAACTTTGGTGGATTTCATGTTGCGCATCTTACAGATCTTGCACTTCGATCTATACTCAATCACGTCTCGAGATAATGAGTCCCAATAGTATCTTCTTTTTATTTTATAACATCCAAAGTTTTGTCTCGACCTAAATGTCCATTTTCATCGTGAAATTGGATCATTATTGTCGGAACTAGATGATGAGGAATGCAGGTTCTCAATGTAATATCAGACTTTTCATCAGCATAGTAGAGTACGCCATCATCGGAAAGGATGACGAAATGTTTGCATTTCTCTGGGTCAATTTTCATTTGTTTGATCAATTTGGCAAGCAATGGATCTTTAGCTTGTTCCAACGGCATATTAAGTGTAGAAATGTCATCATCAATAACGGGCATGTCTTCCGGAGTCGTGTCATCAACTCGGGCAGAATCAAGAAGGTTAACTTCCTTACTATTGTCGTTAATGTCAGTTAACTCAGCTTTCGTACGTGTGGTACATGGTTTATCTGGGGTATCCACAGGGTAAGGAATTCTAGACAATAGATCAGCACATGTGTTAAGCGAGCCTGCAATGTATTCTATCTGAATGTCGTAGGACTGTAGATTAAGAGCCCAAGTTTGAAGTTTCTTAGGTTGCTCTCTAGTCTTGGACAACCAATTGACTAGAGGCTGATGGTCCGTCTTGACAGTGATGTACTGCAAAATGGATCGCAAACGCTTCCTTTTCAGTAGTGGTCCATTTTCGTTGTGAGCGGCTCAGGGCATGTGAAATGAAAGCAATTGGTTTCTCGTTTGGAATGTGGGGCAGAATCGAAACTTCATGTGGGTCGCAATTCTGTACTAGGCAGGCACCTACAGCATTATCGGAGGCGTCCGTATATAAGATCATGGGTTTGGACGTATCTGGGTGCGCTAGAGGAGGAATGGCGGTCAAAGCATTTTTCAAATAATCAAAAGCCAGTTGACAAGTCTCGTTCCATCTAAATCTAGCATATTTCTTTGTTAGATCTATTATTGGGGCAGCAGCACGGGAAAAATTTATAATGTGCTTGCGATAATAAGAACAGCAACGCAGAAATCCTCTGACCTTGTCACAGAGAGTTTATTGATCATAAATTGCCCATATCCTCTTCTTTTTCTTTCACCCGTATCCTCTATTTTATTATCACTCTTTACCTTTTTCCTGTATTTTTCGCATCCATTCGTTTGCGAAAAATATTTTCTTCCCCATTCTCAACTTTACCGTTTTCTTTCTCATACTGGTAAACGCATTTATGACATAACGTGTCAGAGAGAGAGAGAGCGTTAAAATGCATTCTATTGCATTAGGTGTCAGTGGACGAAACTGTCAATATATTCGTCTGGCCAGACATAGGAGCAGACATATGTCTACAGCATTCCCTGCACCAGACGAAATACACTGTGAATATTCGCTTTCGCCAGACCTATAGGCGACAAATTTGTCTGCATTTTCACCTGCCACAACAAGCTGCATCGGCTGAGCGCTCAGTGAGGCGCGATAGCCGACATCTCCTCGGCGCAGTTTGAGACATTTGTCTGGAAATCCCAGCTGACAAGGCACTCACTGTTGGCCTGGTCAGCGTGAGGTGTGAAAACGCACGAGTGTCAGTTCATGGTAGTCTTCTAGTTGATGTAAGGTGTGTTAGACGGAAAGGGGAGATTATTTCGTTTGGCGAAATAAGTGGGACCCTTTGTCTGGTAATAGATATAACCAGAATGTTAAACTTTATTTTCACTCAGTCCTCAAAATTCGCAGTAGACAGGTGGTTCGTGAATAGAATAAGCTGTATAGCGAAGCCCTAGTTTGTTCGGAAATTTACCGAGCTCTAGACTTCAAATAAATATATCAGCGTATAATTCTAAAGTGTGCGATTACCTGTAGTTCTGTGTGTTGAGGTATATATTATAATAATTATCTAATATTTTGTGAAGTGTTTAAAGTGATAATCGCTTATTTCATATTTCACTAGTTAGATTTGGTGCAGAGTGCTTATATAGTCTGTATTATTTTCTAGTGACGTGTTTCAGTGGAAAGCAGAATAAATTATAATTTCTAGCTTAAACAACAATGTAGCTATAATGAATTTAATTTAACTGCTAAATAATCAGACGGGAAAAATTTTTCTAAACTAACTTATAAATGCTAGATGCCTCCTGAGTGTTGACGGTATACGTATGTATTCCTAATTCATGAGGATTGATAATTTTTAAATATATAACTTATTGCACGGGAAGTTTTAAATGATAAGTCAAGCTGTACGCTTGCATTTTAAAAACGTAAGTTATATTGAGTACATAATATGTAACATGTTTCATATGTGTTTTTTCTTTATTCAGTGAATACTGGGGTAACCCAAACTTTGCCGGCGTTTTGTACAGAGACATACCTAATAAATGCTTATACTGGGCCTTTGAGCCAGTGCATATTTCTACACTAACTCTAATGTACATGCTGCCTTGTGGCGAGAAAAAATTACAGAAATCTAAAACCATTAACTTTCCGACATTGTTAACAAAGTGGGTGGTGAACCAAGATTATTAGTTGAGAGAAGTTGTCCACCGGTCATCTTCCTAATTAAGGGAAACCTCGTGTTCTGGCATGGTGTGCTCGTTTAAGCCTAATTCTTACCTCGTGAGTCAAGTGACACTAACTTTAGTCTGAAATAACTATCGCATGAAGCAGACTCTCCCCGGATCCATTTTGATGAAACCAACAAACAAATCTTCAGAGCTGGGATCCGCTTCAGTAAACGACAGTAACAGATAAAAAGTGTGTGAGTGTCCCAAAGTTTGCGCCAGATGGCGAACCACAGCACGATTGTAAGTATATCAGGGCCCTGATGAAAGAACCGAGTAAAAGTAGACTAAAGGATGTTCTTTGTCTGAGTCACCCACGTTGTAACTTCCTTTTATGCAAGTTATTGCTAAAAATATTTATCATTAGAATAAAGCAGAGTATCAAGTCTGTCCATACCTTAAAAAGGGGGAAACCATAGACTCAATCATATGTATCTGTAATTCTTTGGGGTTATCACTTTCTTCTAACGGGACTGTGAGCTATATATCCAGGGGAGGACCATACAAACGGGTCTATCACTATTGTAGCATTCCTTGATTCTTATGACTATTTGTATATGTTTTGATGTATTTTATATGTTGTGATGTAAGTTTACTATGATAAATAAACTATACCTACATTTATTTTAGTGTGGTGGTCAGTTCGTTCCCATAATATCTATATAATCATTGTTATAGTTTTCCCACGGCTGTGTGTATAGATGATGCGTAGATGGCAGGGCGGATAGTGTGATTCGCTTGCATGGCTAGGCGGGGTTGTCGCACGGAAGGTCCAGTGTTCAAATCCTGGGTAAGCCACTCATGTCTGTTGTTTTTCTGTTGTCTGGTGTTCTACTTCTTTATTTCCTGCGAGTACCTGATAACATACCTTTATATTTGTTTCATATTAATTTACTGTGTATAACTGTCGTCACTTGTATGTGCGTGCACGTGAGTGGATAGATATATATTAATATACATACTTTTTTATAGACTGTCTGACTCCTTTGGATCTGTTGTAGAAGATAGGCGGAAAGAGAGAGAGATTCTCGATTTTCCGGGACAACCTCTATAAATTTCTACCATCTCACTCGTGGAACTCTATTTCTAATATCATATCTCACTGTGGCTATCACTCATTCTAACCTATTCAGAAGAGACCAACCCAAGTCTTAATTTCCCTATCAAAAATCTACGACAGACCTGTCGAACCGTTTTAGGAGTGGGCATGTCACGAATGGCGGCTACCTTATCGTCATCAGGTCTTATACCCTTGCTGTTGATAATAAATCCTAGATATTTGATTTCGTCCTTTAAGAAAGTACATTTGCTCAGCTTCAATTTGATGTGGTGTTGTCGAAGGCGTTGAAAAACTTTTTCAACATGTTCTAGATGATTTTCAATGGACCCAGCAGTATAAATTAAAATATCATCAATATACGCTAGGCCGAAGTCTTGCATTCCTCTAAGTACTTCGTCCATGAGTGACATATAAGTCGCAGGGCTGCCTTTGAGACCGAACGGCATGACGTTCCAAGAGTAACTGCCGATGTGGGTGCAAAATGTAGATTTCTCTTTTGCATCTTGAGTCATAGGTATACACCAGAACACGGAGCGTGCATCGAGGGTAGTGAACCATGTGAACTTCCCAACGGTAGCTAATATGTCGTCGACTAGTGGTAGCGGATAAGAAATAGTACGCGTAATCTTCTTGAGCGCTTGGTAGTCACAGCAAAATCTGTGTGACCCGTCCTTATTGTTGACAATAACGACCGGCGAGGAACGGGATCTTTCAATGACTCCTGCCTCTAACATCTCATTAATAGCCTTTTCTACAATTTCCCAATTCTTTAAAGGAGTATGGTAGGGTTTAAGATGGATGGGAACGTCAGAGGTGGTAGGTATGTCCATCGCAACAGTGGATGTTCGCTCAAGCTCCATATCATAAAGAGCAAAGATATCCTGATGTTTGCGAATAAATCGTTGTAAACGCTGGATATGTGGTTCGCACGTATTTAGTTGTTTCATCAACTGGTCTATTCTAGTGGATGGCAAAATACTGGCTTGTGGACGAGGTATATGTGATCTGGTAATAACATCAACCTCACCTGTTTGGAAACAGGGCTGTCTATGAACTTGTGTGGGAATAGTTCGTCTATAAAAAATCCTGCTGACATCCTTATTCATGGTCTTTGCATATCGCAAGTTTCGCCTAGCGTTCCCATGAGATATCATGTTTCGTGAAGACAACTTGTGTCTGGGGTGTCTATGAGCAAAGCGTAAAATGTCTTGATCAATGATGTCCGCGTAAGCATCAGAGTGGAAGTCGGTTGATCGACCTACCGTTCGATAGTCGCGAAATCTCTGACAACGATATCCATCATACAAATCATTCTGTGTCGGGTTTGAATAATATCTCGTTGTATTCTTATGATTTACAGTACATGGGTCATGGGAATATCGTGGGTTAGGTTGTGGGGGTAGACTTGACGGGTGGGGATTATGGAGAGAACTAAAAGGAACATCTTCGAATTGTGTGTGTGGCAGCTGTACGTCCGATAATTGTGGTGAAGTAGGAACAGGATTCTGTGCTTTAACTTGTGCGATTATGGCACCACGAGCAATGGATGTCATCTTTCCTGAAGCATTAACAATCATCAAGGGGAAATCACGATGAGTGGAGACTTCAACTATACCATCGGGGATGATGATATGAGGATCATCATTGATGTCTGTGTCTGATAGTCCATTGATACAAACAGTTTCTCCTATGTGGATATATGGAGATGTCTTTATCCTACCCTTGACTATTGTAAGTGACTGGGGCTGTAAGGTAACCGGTGCCGTTAAACGAACTAATGATGCTATATGCACATCATCCTGCAGTGGAACATATTCTCCATTAACTCTGACTTTATGAAGATCGAAATAAATTCTGACGTCGTGTTGAGTGAGGAAGTCCCGACCGATAATGAGGTTCCTAGACATGGACCTTGTGATGATGAATGGGTGGCAAAGCCGTTGTGATCCGATGTAGAAGTCGCTATGTGCAGTACCAATAGCCTTCAATACTTGTCCTGTTACGGAAGCCATATAGGTATGAGAAGGACTGAAACGTACGTAACGATGTATTTTGTGATATAATTTTTCACTAATTAGACTGATAGTAGCACCAGTATCAATAAGTGCCCGGTATGTGTTACTTGCGATGATAATTAGGCATGAACTGGGGTCAGGTGTTACTTTACAGTTGTTTTGTCGTATATTCGTGTTAGCTGAATTTGTACAATGTTGTTTCGTAGTGTTCTTAGTTGTAGAACGTAGCTGGTGATTCCGCCATGTATGAGACTGATGATGCGAACCCTTCACTGTCGTCTCCACTAATGAGTGGTTCGCGCGTTTCCCGGAAAGTGGTTATTAGAATACTGAGATGAACCGGTAGAAAGTCTGCAACCAACCCATCAGAACATAAAAAGGCAACTCGCTTGCGGTCGGAATCAGTAGCTGTGTCAATGATGGATGAGAACTTATCCATGTCAATAAGCCATTTGCGGAATAGTGCGGGGTCTCCAAAAAATGGTGTAACAATCGATTTAATTGAATGGAACTTAGCATAGTGATCTACCTGATGAAGCGATTCTGTAATCTGCATCAGGGCTTGCATTGTCGGGTCTAATTCATTAGGCAACGATATATTTTGAGGTTGTATACACTGTTGCCGTTGATTTTGTGACAGATGTGGCTGTAACATCTGCTGTGGGCGCATTTGTTGTTGAGCTAGGGCCTCAGGGGCATTTTGAAGATCCATCATAATTACAGGATACAAAGTACGATCACAATGACAAGGGCGTGAGCTGGTCACGGCACCATGTAAACTAATGTTACCGCTTGTGACGGCACCATATGATGTATGTGACCGTTACAGCAATCTACCAAGGTTATATGCCAAACCTTCACACCATGTAAACCTTTCGTCACAGGTGGTACATATTTCTTCTGAGTTCATTGTTATTAAATTTCCTAAGTGATCGAAGTGTTTACTGGTTTGCAGATGTATCTTATGAGTGGTAACTGGCGACTGCCAGAGGTGTAATTACTCAAATGAATGTTGTCAAGACCAGATCCTTTCTACTCAACGCAGGTTGTCAGTGATCATTTGTATCTTCTTAGTGCTTCCATATTCAACATACATGTGTAAGTAATAGTTACAAGTCATGGAAAACTGTTTATTAGTAGAGTCCAAGGGACTAATGGCAATATTCAGTTACAAAACTCAATATCCTGGCTATCAGCGGCCAGAACGATGGTGGTTTATGTTACGACTCGTGTAATGATGTTAGCCACTTCAATTGTGTGCATTTTACAATTACACATTAACTTATGGGTATGCTATAAAGCTTAGATGTTTTCGCGCTTCACGGTATTGAACGCGAATTAATAGAGTAGTCTAGGTTTAGGGATGACGCGGTAGGTTGTTAAGGCACCGCATGACAACGTTCTAGATTCACCCTTCAGACTCCGAATGCTGTCCGAGTTAGACGCATTATTGATAGCTCCTGTTATGTATTATATGGTGCAGCAGTTTTCTTCATGGAGATAAGTGATGGGGTCAACTACCTCATTTATGGATGCAATAATGAAGCATTCCAATTGTTGTATGATTTTCCTTAGATGAGGAACCGCAGGTATTATATTGTGATTTTTGTCAGAATCGTTATCTTCGCCAAAACTATAGATGTTCGTTACCGGATTACCGACATACGGAATCACGTGTAAACAACTATACCTTTAAACGTTAAAGGATTTACTTGAAGGAGACTGTTATAACTGCACGGAGCTTATGTATTTGATTTATGCCAATGCTAATTGATGAGATGTCTTTGTTCCGTATTAAACCATGTATGTCTTTGTAAAAGGACATCGTCATAGGAAAAATGTCTTCTTGAGCTTTTCTGTAAACATTGGTAGGCTTCGCCTAGAGTCTCATTATACATTACATAGCAGAATAATCATTCTATTAGAAAAAATCGAGATCATACAAACCGTGTAAATACTGGCCACAAAACTGGAAAACACAATCTCCTAGAATAATATAACTTGTGAAACATTGAAGTTTTCAGTGGTAAGTATTTCCTCGCCTAGAGGTTAATCACACAACCTTTTAAAAACACGGGGCCCGCACTAAGGTTGAAACCTCTCCAGTAAACACGTCTGCATCACTGAACTGTGAACTGCGTGACTGAATTCTGTTATGACTGCCGTTGTCAAAAATATAGCCATCGACGATTTCATTGGTTATGTTCGACCAGTGATGTTTTGTTACCAACTAGTCTTGCTCAAGATCTTTTGCTATTCTTATAACTACCGTTAACGTGCTAGCTTGCGTTAATGTAGGCCATCCGGTGATATGTATCTGCCTATTCATTTCCCTCTATGCCAACATGTAAAGGTACCCAAGCTATTAAAACTGAACATCCTCTGGAACACCAGTAGGTGGTAGCCAGAAAAATCTCCTCCGCTATACCAGGTCTACTACAGGTTCGTAAGTTTGTTAGTGCTTCTTTTTGGTCCTTGGCCACTGACTGACAAAGCAATTTGTGACCAACACGCCTGGTGGCGTCTTATAGGACAGCAACAAACTGTCTCCACTTTGCTCGGTCGACAGCCATCATTCAATAGTGCCCCAGGTCTGGTTCATGCTTAGTATCTCTGTCTCCACAGTTCACCGCCAGGTGGCTTTTAGCCAGCCCTTGCTTTCGCGCTTGAATTGTTGATAATGAGTCTGTTAAAATGTTTAGTTTATGGGGAGGGTTATTAGAGAAGATATCTAGGTAACCCCAGACCTAAGGGTCTTTTATGTTTGGACATGCGCCATAATATAACCGGCATGGTTGAACGGGACGCTCCTCGCCAAAACGAGGCAACATTTTATTTAAAAAGACAAAAAAAATTAGAGAATATATGTAGTGCTTTTAGTATTGCCATCATCTCTGCAGTGAAAACGGATGTATTTTCTGTGATGCTCTATCATTTTGCAATTTTCCACACTAGAAAATAAATTCCTGTTCATAATTTGCCATCTTCTTCCTTGGATCCAATATCTGTAATGACGTCCTTTGATATTTGATGTTTTTTTCTTCTCGCTTTTATCTGGTTGGCTGCATGCAGCAGGATATCACTATGATAGACAGGGGGAGCTGAGAAGTGGCTTTGTGTAAAGACGTGACAATTCCTTGAGAGAGCCCAGAACCAGAGCTCAGTATTTTAATGCTCTGCATATTTGGAGAGCCTCATTGAATGACGGGGAATGCAAGTGTGCCAAGTACTTTTTTCTCCTAGCGTGGAACCAGATGTGATGATCCTTTAAATGCAAGTCAAGCTAGAGAAACTGGAGCTCATGACGTTTCGGAATGGCAGAAAAGCCACAGGAAAAGCCTAGATCTACAGTGTAGATAATACCAAGGAGTCTTCAACTTGGTATTGGCTGCAAAAGAGCGAGAAGCTCGGCAGCCCTAGTTAAACAGCAACAACAACAACAACCGTACTTTTAGAATAATTGTAGTTATGTCGTTTTGCATAACTTTCAAAATACATATCATTTAAAATATGTTTTTTTAAATCAAACTGCAAGGTATTAAACTGTAGTCAGTTTGCTATTTTATACAGGCACAGCCTATGGAAAATACTGAGGGCTTATGGAATTCCTAGCTGCATTGTTTCCATTATAAAAAGTCTCTATTCTAACTTTACATGCAGTGTTGGGTTGAACAACCTAACTTTCGAGGTGAAGATAGGAGTACTGTCGCGAGTATGGAAATAGAGGATGTCTGAGTTTAGACAGACTATGAATGAGTAATGTGAAAGTAGAGATAATTTAAGTCTCTAATGAAAATAGGGTGTCAAAAGACACAGTGAGGATCAGAACCTTTTTCTGAACACAAAAAACAAAACAAAAAACAAACAAAGATTATGTCCACAGACAAAACAAGATGCCAACCAAAAATTACCATCAATGATGAGGAAATTAAAAATGTCACAAATTTTGAATAGCTTGGCTCCATAATTAACAACAATGGAGACTGCTCAAAACAAGTCATAAGCAGACTGGCCATAGCAATGCAGAGGTTAAATAAAATGAAGAACCTATGGCATAACACCAGCAAATTAATAAAAGTAAAACTTCTGAGAACGTGCATCTTTCCGGTAGCAACATATGGATGTGAATCATGGACCATTACTCAAACATTAAAGAAAAAAATCGAATCTTTTGAAGCAAAGTGTTACAGATAAATTCTCAGAATATCGTGGACCAAGAAGAAGAAAAATATAAACATCCTACACGACCTGAACATCGAGGAAAACTGGCTCATAAACAATATCATGTCCCGGAAACTGAAATATTTTGGCCACATTAAACGCCATAGTGGCTTAGAGAGAGCAGTGATGGAGGGTATGGTACCTGGAAGGCGAGGCAGGGGCCGACCAAGACGACGGTGGACACAGGACATTGAAGACACCTTGAACATGACATTGGAGGAGGCAGGAGGGCTGGCTAGAGATCGAGAGTCTTTCAGGCGGGCTGTGATGAGAGCGACGTTCTGCAAAGGACATGCTGCATGATGGTGAATGAAAATATGGAGAGAGAAATGACTTTTGGAGAGAAGAGAGATATAATCAAATATCTAAGGTCTACTTCCCAGCCATACTCGACACTATGTTTTAATATGTCATACCCTTCTCCGTCCTCTCATGCAAAATAGGAAAAGCTATTACAGTAAGGACTACAACAGCAGACACAAAGTGACAGTTAGACTAGAATGAATTCTGACTGCTTAAAACATATAAATATATTTATTAAAGAAACTACGATAACAACAAAAATAATAACTCCACTAGCTCTGATGGGCTAGTGATTATATGTCACAATCACAGGAAAATACTTCACTCAATCTCTCAGGCAAAACGTCTCACTCCAAAACTACCAACGCGCGTACAATTTCTCACTACCAGGATAATCTTACTAAAGCGGTTAGGCCCCCAGTTTCGCGAATAAAACGGCCACTCCTGTATTGTAAATAATCCCGGTAGGTAAGTTACTTCCTCAGCTCGGAAAAACACTACACTGTTCCACGTAACTTGATATTGGAAGGCTATGGAGATAATCTCTCTCTGTAACAGCGTCGTAATAAATCCTATGCGTTCACAATTTCCTGTGGCTGGTGGCCACGCTAGCAGGTGAAGGAGATTAAAACGAGTGCAGAAATACTTGCAATATATATATATATATATATATATATATATATATATATATATATATATATATATATATATATATATCCAAACAATGAGGACTTTTGCTGTTGAGCGAGTATCCAGTAGGCGCGCTAGGGCGCCTCTTATACTGGATAATGAAGACTTGAACTATAAGACATGTGACGAGTACTGGCAACTGACTACTCCTCTCGGTCGTTATGTCAGTATACACAGAGGTAACCGGCTATCTATGGGTCGGACAGTGTTACCGAAAATGACTGGATGGCAGTGTGCTGGAATGACAGGTAATTTCGAATAATAGGCTGTGTTTACGTTATCCGCGACACAACCGTTTATGATGAAATTGGCAGTTTGAACTAGACTGTCGTGTAATAATTATTATTTGGAAGTGACAGCCGCAATCTAATCAGGAAACAAAGATCAAATGTTGTGACCAAGGCTCTGAAAATATACAGCAATTCAATATCTCATTACTACCCGTAGCCTACACTGCCCCTGTTATTCTCTCACCCATGCAAAATATAAACAAACTTCCACTCGCCGTTTTTCTCTCTCACAAAACCAAAACAAACCCGGTCTCTCACCCGCTCTTTTGCTCCGTTATGCCTAGGGAATCGCTACCATTGTAGGCCCCCGCCTTAGGTTTCTGTTTACAAGCCATGCGTTGATATCGCGTTGCGTCGCAAGGCGACCTGATGCTAAAAATATTCACACACACACTTAAATAGTCCCACACACTATGGTAAAGCGAGACCACTGTCAGGTATTCACACCTTCCCTGATAATTATTTGTGGCCCGAGTAAATAATCATCCAAGGAGGGATAACACTTAATGAGTTGCCAAAAATTTAGCGTTGGGCTTATACTCAATATATATATATATATATATATATATATATATATATATATATATATATATATATATATATATATATATATATATATATATATATATATATATATATATATATATATAATAGCAAAAACTACTTACAATAATTATACAGACAACCAAGCGGAAAATTGGGTAATAATATTATAATCGACTCCCACTTTCTTTCTTCAGAAAAACCACTCCTAGCTAACACTAGTGATTATGGATAGTGGCTAACTTAATAAAATTCAGAGCATCCCGGTCACGAAAACAAATTCACCATCATCTCAACCCATAACCCGTCATGGGTCGTAGGGGTGCCATGGTGGAAGCATCAGCAGACAGGGTCCTCCACTGCTCTCTATCCTCAGCAATGTGTAAAAGTGTAGAAAAACCGTGCCCTGCCCATTATTTGATGTTATCAGCCCAGGATTTTCTTTGCCTTCCTCTTCTCCGTTTACCTTCGACTGTTCCCTGGAGGATCGTTTTCGAAAGGGAGTCATGACGAGTTACATGCCCAAACCAGGCAAGCTTTCGACGTTTCACTATTGACAAAAGTGGTTCTTGGTAGCCTGCATACGTGTTTATTTTCTCTCTAACACAGACATTTGTTTTGTGCTCTTTATAGCAAATGCGCAAAATTCTTCTATAACATTTAAACTCGAAAGCCTGAATCCTTCGCTCCGTATCTGCAGTGAGTGTCCAGCCCTCACACCCATACAAGGGAATAGATAATACAAGTGATTTGTGTAATTTGATCTTCACAGGAAAACTGATGTTACTTTTCCAGATCAAACTGAGCATTGCCATGGCAGCGGAGGCCTTCTCAAGTCTTGTCTTGATTTCTTTACTTGATCTTCCATCACTACATATAGTGGACCCCAGATATTTAAAGGTGTTCACCTTTTCTAACGTTTGCCCATTTAACGTAATGTTGGTCAAATTACCTTAAGGAAAAAGAATGTATATATTTAAGATGAATTAAAGTAACTCGGGATCTCTGTTCTATTAGATTAAGCTAACACCCCACTGTATTAAATAAGTAACTGTGTACTTACCGAATAAAGAATAATTCCTGCACTACAACTGCTATTTAACTTTGTTTTTTGTGATGAGGACTCTTCTCTAGAGGCGTCTAGATGAACTTCACTCCTAAGGTCAAGGTGGGTGTCTTCACAACGTGTCCACTGTAGGTAGTTGATGTTGAACACAGCTCTTAAATCACATAGATAGTGGCGAAGATTCTTACTTCAGACTTTTCTGGTCTAAGAACCGTCTTGTAGCTTCGAACCACGAATTTTAGGAAAAATAAAAGAGCAAATGCCTCTGCTAAGTACATTTGTGAGCTGCAAATTAACAGGCACACTGTCTCGTTGGCCACCCACCAATGTTAGCCTCTCTGAATAATTATTCTCCCTGAGTATACACAGTATAACTCAGGAAATATGATTAGAAATCGCCGTTATTCTTCTTGTTACTTTAATGGGTAAATTTGTGTCTGGACAGCGCGAGGGCAATGGCTTGCCTGAATTACAATTAACAAGGTACATATATCTCACAAAATGATACTATACACTTGTTACGTACATTTATTACCTAAGGGGGTAGTCTTCGGTCCTGCCAAATGTACGCACCAGTCTTAAAATAGTTATATTATTTGTGCGTTCGATTGATTCACGCACTGACGTGCACAATGCAGTGTGAGTTGCTTTGGACGCACGGGTAACCTAGTTAGGGGATTCTGACGTCATGTTTTGAACGGGGCAGTTCGGACCATGTTTATGTCCGATATATATTTCTTGGATTTATCTGGCAAGTTTGAAGAAGCCATTATTTTGTAATGATATCTACTGGTATTCATGATGAAGCCAATAGTGGAAGTATCAAGTAAGTGTCGCCCCATGTCACATCGAATGTTTATTGAGTTAAATTAAAGTATCAGGCCGCTCCTAGTTTTGGTCTAGCGGGAATTCATCGTAGTATGTCATTCCTAGAATGGACAGACGGAGTCGTTAGCCCTTTTGAATTACCGTAGAGGGAGGATACCTACGAGTAAACGAAGTTAATTGAGTTGTATGCTTCACATGTTTTTATATGCCGTATTTACGTCAATGCCAAAGTCGTGGCATGGATATAGAGAGGTTAGTCAACACAGAACTCTAACCTGGTCGTATTGTCGTGGATGACTTTGTTTGGATTTTATATATATATGCTACCTAAGTATCGTATGGAAAAAGTCTGGAATTGTTACAAGTATGATAAGAAGTATTGCTCCTTGAGAAATGAATCCGTTGGCCATAAGATACGTCCTTGAAAGAAGGTCAACGGACTTGACTGCAATACATATGATATGGTAGAGGAAGTGATCCTTAGTCACTTGAATAAGAGGACTTAATTGTTAGAGAATCTTCATGAACTTGAAAAATAATTATCAACATTTTGACGTATGACCTTTTTGCACCTGTAACTATGATCGTCTTGTTCCACTCCGTATGTGTCACGTTAAATAAAATATATGTACAGTCATCACAGACTTGTGTGCTGCCAGTAAGTGACCAGTTAAACACTACTTGTTGGAGTTCGTTTTGAAGAACATTTTCTGACATTTTTGTTCCTTTGCAACCATTCGCGTAACGAAGTTCTTTACCATTAGAATGAACTCCCAACAACACTTTAGGCACATGTGATGTAATCATCACTTCTTATTGCTGCATTCGGAGTCTGGGGCCGCTTCTGCTTTCGCTTTCCTGAGCAAACTAGCATAAAACAAAAACCAGTGCTTGCTGTAGTGGTTTATGAACATACTATTTTCATATGTTGAGGTTGCCAGCTTCCTATGCCTTGTATAACCACTTAGCAAGTACAGTGATGTCACAATTCACATTTTTAACTATATGTTCACAATGTACCCCAATGGGCTATACAATCTCCTGGCACAGTAGAATGGACAGAGCAACTTTGATTAGATGCATTGAATACTTGATCGGGGAAATTTTAGTATTCCTCTTATGACGGGTGCTCTGATTCCTTAAGTTTCCAGTCTTGGTATTTAAAATTGCGGGTTCTCTTTTAAGTTATAAAGACGCCCAAGTTCTCTGATCTGTCACTTTAATTCTGGAATACTAGTCCGATGTTTCTCTCTGGCTACTGGGAGTTGCTAATTTGACGTTGCGATGCAGTCTGATTTGTGTCTCCGATTTCGCTAGATTATATTTCCATTTCTCAGTTCAAGTCCCAGATTGTATTTGTAGACCAACTTGCCAATGAAAGCCAAAGTTTATTCCGGCTCGTAAATTAAACTAATGGTAAGCTTTTTAGAAATATGTGGGTCGGGGTGTTAAATCCTTACTATCCCCAGCGAGTTTTAAAATATCAAATTTTAATATTTAAACTCTTGACCTCTTTCAAATATGACAATAATACTTCCGATTGTGTTTGTACAAACTCACAAACACATCGGTGAACTTATTTCCTGACTTATACCTTCCGCCCATATTGTCTCCTCTGACAGGTTATCTGTAATATTGAGACAAAGATGGTCCAGCGGAAGCGATTACATATATTACATGTGTTTATGCGTGCATCTCCCAGGCGGATTTCTTTCCGTCGATCGGGCAAGACCACCTGTGTCAACAATGACCGTCTCTATCATAGGTGGCTATACGACTTAAGTGATACAGTATTATCCGCTGACCTGTCTAGTTAGCTTTGTATTACTACGATTCACCTGACGAAACGTAAACAAGTCAAGGGAGTGGTCAGAAATGTAAGTGCATAAAATATGCCAAATAATAGGACGATGAGTGGGGAAAATGAAGAAATGAAGTGATACTGCCGGAGAGAACGAAAGTTATGAAAAGTGCACATCTGATTTCGTCACAGAGACAATGGTATTAAGTGATAACGACAGCTCGCTTAAATAGTAAGATAAAGTCTGCATGTGGCTAAGCATGGCTTCTGCACGAGCAAGGATCTAGCGTAACAAAACATAAGGTTCTAGGGAAATGTTTCCCTGGCGACTTTAGATACAGGAAAACGACGTAATCTGAAGCAACACTAGGCACTCTTACAAGAGACCTGAGTTCGAGATTCTAGACGCAGGCGGAAGGATGAAAAGTTACAGTGTCTCCCCCCGGGTCCACAAACTCTCTGTAAATCAAAGAATAGGAAACTAGCCGCCATCTATAAGAAAGGCAGAATAAAAATACCTTAAGCTACATGCCGATGTCCACGTGTAAAGGGGTGGAATTTGCATGTCCAACGTAAGATTGACAAGACTAATGCCAGAAATAGCGCTATTTGGAGCTAAAAGACAGAAAAGTGGGAGTTGACAAAAATAGAGAACACGACAGGGCAGACCACTCGGCTAAAAGTGGCAGAACTTTCCTTCAAATCACGACAAGTACGACAGGGATGCCCCTTATCAACAACTTTATTTTTGACAGTCATAGACTGGGTGATGCGCCAGACAACAGAGAGCAGTCCAAGAGGAATTAGATAGACAACATTTTCTACACTGGAAGACCTGGAATATGCAGATCACATTGCACTACTCGCACCTTCACATCAACACATCCAAGAAAAAAACCGATAGACTTAATAAGTATAGCCAGCAGGTGGGTCTGAACATCAATCTGAAGAAGACATAAGTCGTGACACTTAATGTGGACAATCCTGAGCCAATAACAATAAGGAACCAGTAGGTAGAACAGACAGGCACATTTACATACTTAGAATGCATAGTAACACCAGACGGCGGAACAGGCAAGGACATCAACAACAGAATGAACACAGCGAGAACAGCCTTTGCTAGTCTCAACAACATCTGGAAGTCTTCCCAGTACAGCACAAACACCAAATTAAGATTATATGAGAGCTGTGTACTTTCTGTGCTTCTATATGGTGCGTAATGCTGGAGAGTAACAGAGAAGGAAATGTCGAAACTGTCCTCTTTCCACACAATCTGCCTAAGGAAAATTCACCGAATCTTTTGGCCGAATACCATCACCAACCAAGAATTATTTATTCGGAGTAACCAAGTGGAAATGCACGCCATCATAGCTGGCAGACGATGGAGTTGGGTCGGCTACGTCCTCAGAAGGGACCCTGATGCCATTACAAGAACAGCTATGCTATGGACCCCCGAAGAAAAGCGAAAGAGAGGCCGACCAAAAACAATTTGGCGGAGAACTGTGGAGGCTGAGATGCAAAGAATGAACCAGAGTTGGGGCACTGTACGAAGGATGGCCGCCGACCGAACAAAGTGGAAGCAATTTGTTGCTGCCCTACAAGGCGCCACCAGGCGTGATGGCCACTGACTGCTTTGACAGTCTACGGCTAAAGATCAAAGAAGAAGAAGTTCGCTACTTAAAAAAACAATAAATAAACTTTCAATATACTTACAAAATATTAACAAAATTAACCAAATTAACTAATTAACCAAATTATGCTCACCTTTCTAATGTAAAGAAAACGTAACAAAGATTTATTTCCCCTGACACATAAATCCTACTCGGACTCGACACAGCTGTAAGAGCGTTTAAATAATGTAGATGGTAAACACAGATTATAAAGTGCATTTATCAAAGTTTGTTGTAGAAAAGCTGCGTTTCATATGACGCACGTTAACAAAAGTAACAAACTGTATTTATTTCCGATTAACAAATCTTGAAAACATGCGTTCTGAAGTTTTAAATGTAACTGAAACACTACCGTTCAATATATTATCAGAAGATTATCACTTCACCACTGTTTTGAAAATAATCTTTTTTATTTTCGTTTCTAAAGTAAACACAGGTTTATTATTCAATATTGAAGAAGAAAAAAAGTAAGCTTGGAGCACCATTAAAAATACAACCATGTTGCCACAACTTGTTCAGTTTTATCTCGGGCTAATTGAAATTCGGGTTGAACGTTTAGCTCAAAAGACTATCCATAACACCAGAAATCCAAGATAAAAACAAAAACACAGAATCACAGCATGAACTGTCTAACAGCAGTTGTTCCTGTCTGTGTATGGGATAAAATCTTGTCACCTGCTTTTTAGTTGGTTGACACTTTCTTGATATCCTTAAGTAAACTGCTTATCTCGCGTCGTTATCATCGTCATTATCATCACTTTTCTTCTGCTCCCTGAGGTACATAGGCCTTCAGCAAATTTATGCCAAGCCTTCATGTTCTATCTCAGCGGTTCCCAACCTGTGGTACGCGTACCCCTGGGGGTACGCGACAGGACGTTCAGGGGTACGCGAAAACAATTCTTCTTCTTCTTCTTCCTCGTTCGCCCTGAAAAGGACGGTGGTTGCGTTGTGTCTGTTTACCACGTAGCAGTGATATCTGCACCTTTCGGTCGACACATCCGACTTCTGCACGGCATTTTTTAGTACCGGGTTTGCCTTCCCATTGCGATCCCTTCTCGCTCAGCCAGCCTGCACTGCTGCAGACTGTTTCCAGGACCACCACGTGGAAGTGGAGCACGGTCTTGACCAGCTCTGGTTCGCTGGTCCTGCCGCAGGCAGTCAAGCTATGAGTCGCTGACTGCGGTCTCTATTGCTGCGTCTTCTGGTCCCGCGAAAACAATTGATTAATGGCGGAAAAAAGATACATATGTCAACAGTGTAAAAGACAAGTCAAAAGTTGTGAAATTAATTCAACGCTATACTATACAACATGAACTGTGTGAGACAATCTCCGCCGTTTTTCTTGCGCGCCACTGGCGTGCTGTCTGCTTGGACTGGCGTGTGTGAAAATCTATGGCGTTTCGTATCACCACAATTCAATATTTTTACACAATAGTTTACATTATGATGACTATGGGATTATAGTTGTGCCGTTGAATATTTCATCAAAAATATGACTTTTTTGATCTTCCACACTATCTATGAACGTCTAATAACCCGGAAGTAATACTCTTGACCCACATTTTACAAACGTGAGACAGTGAGACAGTGTTTCTATATACAGTAGTTTTTGTCATTGTTTTAACTTAACTTAAAGTGATTAATTGTTCAATTCGTGTATTATCAGATATGGATCAGTGGTTGAAAACCGGCACAGTAAAAAAGCTGAAACATAATGTGGAATGTGATCAATCGCCAAGTACTTCTCAGGACACGCCTAAGACTTTGGTGCAGGATAGTGAAAAGACACGATCTTCAGTTTTACATAGAGCTAAAAAGAGAAAATACAGTGACGAATACATGAAGTATGGGTTTTCGTTTATAGGAGATGAGGACTGTGCTAAGCCCCACTGTGTAGTGTGTCGGGAAGTATTATCCAATGGTAGCATGAAACCTTCGTTACTCTTGCGGCATTTACAAACAAAACACCCCAGTTATGAAAACAAGGAACGCAATTTTTTTCAGCACCTATCGAAACAACAGAATGTAACATCGTACTTGTCGTCAGCTAACAAAGATAACGAAAATGCGGTTGAAGCCTCCTACCGTATTAGTTATCGTATTGCTAAGTGTGGTAAAAATCATACTACAGCTGAGAATTTAATTTCTCCTTGTATAAAAGATGCCGTTCTGTGCATGCTCGGAGAGGAACATGTTCGCAAAATTAACGCTATCCCTCTTTCAAACAATACAATTTCTCGAAGAATGCAGGATATGTCTGACGATGTTGAAGCGACAATAATAAGTAGAATTAAAAATAGTAAATTCTTTGCTATTCAAGTTGACGAAAGCACAGATATTGCTAATTTCGCTGTTTTGCTTGTTATTGTGAGGTATTTGAAAAGCAATGAAGTTAAAGAAAACCTTTTGCTTTGTCATCCTCTGTCAGGGCTTACAAGAGGTGAGGATATATTTCATGCTATTGATTCTTATTTCAAAGAAAGGACATTAATTGGTCTAATTGTTGTGGACTATGCACTGACGGAGCCAAGTCTATGTCAGGTTGCTACTCCGGTCTTCGCGCTCGTGTCACGAAGGAAGCCTCCAATATAACCTGGAGCCACTGCTGCATCCACAGGCAAAGCCTTGAATCTAACCGCCTCCCTGGTGAATTAAAAGTCGTTCTTGATGAAGCTGTGAAAGTGGTTAATTTTATAAAGTCAAAGTCCACAAACTTGAGGCTTTTCAAAGTACTGTGTGAAGAGATGAATAGTCTTCATTCTACCCTGCTCCTTCATACACAAGTAAGGTGGCTCTCTCGTGGTAAAGTCCTTACCCGGCTGTTCAAACTTAGACATGAAGTCCAACCTTTTTTTGAAGATCATCCTTTCCAACTTACTTTAAAGTTACACGACTGTGATTGGCTTCAGAGTCTTGCATACTTATCGGATATTTTCCTACAAATAAACAAACTAAATTTGGGACTTCAGAATAGCTCGGTAACGATCTTCAATGTTTCAGACAAAATTGAATCTATGATTAAAAAATTAAATTTTTGGAGGTCGTTTATTGAAAAAGGCCAGCCTGAGGTATTTGAAACTCTGCACAATTTCCTATCTGAGAACGAGTTGCACCTCTCCCAAGAAATGAGCGAGAAAATAATTAAACACTAGAAAGGGCTAAAAATCATCTTTCGAGAAGTACTTTCCGAAACCTGGAAAAGAGAACTACTGGATTGTAAATTCCTTTGAAGAAGAATATTTCCAAGCAGCCGCATTATCAATCAACGAAAAAGAGAAGTTGATTGAACTTTCGACTGATACTACTTTAATACCTGAATTCAAAGGAAAATTCCTTATTAACTTTTGGGGAGACATCAGCAGAGAATATGAACAGCTGACCGACAAGGCGTGCAAGTTTCTGTTGCCATTTACAAATGTAAATTCTATTATAAAGCTAAATTTGTGTAGAATAAGATTGAAAAAGTGTGAACATATAACAAATGTGTATACAAATGGAACGGCCATATAGTGCCAGTGGAATAACAGGTGAGAAGATAGCGCTAGCGATCGATAGGATAGACATTGCGGAAGCTTAATGATAGCATTACAAGACAGGTTATGTTCTGGGTAAGAGAGATGAATGGAAATCGAAAAACACACCAAGCAAGAAGCTGGAGGCAGGCGTGAAGGGAATCAAGAAAATATGGAAAGACCTTGAACTGATGAGATAGAACAGCTGTTCCCAACCTTTTTTCACTTGCGTTAACGAACTAGATAATGATCAAACGGTTATTGGGTTTATTAATTAAATATCTACAAATATAGGGTTAGTAGTAATTGCAACGTGATGATGGTGAAGGCAATTCAAACAAAACACACAGATGAGATATAAATAATGTAGTTAGTTAAAATAGGAGAATGAACCTATGTGAAGCGAAATAATGATGTGATATGATACTTGTTACCAAACTGATGACTAATTTACACTGTCCTTGTGTCTCTTACGGCTTTTCCCGTGTATGATGATACACATGTATGCGTAGACTGTCCCAGATAGGTGAATGGTATGCTGTGTGGGTTATCTCCAAGACGAGGACGTACTGATGAAAGCTTTTGTGTATTGAGAACTTTGACAATATACTTTCCTTCAATGTTTGGCACTATCTCTATAGCGTTGACAAATCGTTTACTGTTGTCTTAAGAAAATGACTGCTGTCTAATCCCTGAAAGGCACTGGCTAGACTGGCGCTCTTACACGAAATGATCTTGGTATGTGGACTCAACAACTTGAATATGTACTCTTGATTCATAAAATATGCTTTGGAGTAAGGTGAGCTTGCTTGCTGTATATGCGAATCAGCTTGTAAATATGTAATCTTGATTCTTATAATGCACTGTTCTGAGTATGATGAACTTGCTATAAATATGAAAGTCAACTTGTGCGTGCTTTAGCTTGACTCATGCAGTAAGCTTTCGAGTGAGATGATATTTGAATATGTAATCAACTTGTGAGCACTTGATTAGCAGGGGAATAAAATGCTGAGAAATCCCAGTGTAAAACGTAGTCGAGAAAGTGAAGGATGTCCTAACTTGCGAATGCTGCTATCCAGACGTACACTTTGCTAGTTTCTTTCTGGTAGACGCCAAACACGTAATGTGTAGACTGTCGCAGATATAGTTGATGGTGCACTCCAATTGACGTTGAATGAGAATCCAATTGTCGCATAAAGAGTTTTGTATAGTAAGGAAGATGTGTAGGAAGCCCATAGACCTTTAGACACCAGTTTTCACAGATGTGAGCTAGTGTTGAGGGAAAGAGTTAACAGAAGGGCACAGGTTGGTGTCAGTGATTCTCTCACCTTTTAGACTACCAACTCTTGTATTTTTCTGGCGACGACTAACTCTTTCTTACTCAAATCTTTTTGAAGATGAACTAGTAGTAACAAGTAATACAAAGAGGGTTGAGAATGTTTTTCTGAACATAACATACAATCTACTAAGTCAAACTCAGAATGATGGTGAGTTACAGAATGTACATAATTACTTTAATTACAGTGAAAAATAAAATCAATGTTGACATGTACTTTGAAAAGAAATACTAAGAAATTTAGAACTGTCAGTGTCTTTGGTTCAGATAAGAATAAGAGGCTATTTTCCTCACTGACGAAAGTTATTCCTATGGCTATTTCTTGGATAAGTGAATTCTGATTTTGGTCTGGGTTTTAAGTAGACTTATCTGCTTGGACTTCTCCTAGGCGTCGCAGTAGGTAGGGATTACCAACTGGAGAATTTGATTCAGTGGGCTACAGTCCAAGAGATGACTAGGCTGTTCGTTCACCTGGTTGTGAAGTTGAATTATGATGTTCAGGTGCTGACGAGGTGTTGCCTGCTTAAATGCTGTAGACTGCTCAGGGTTGCTGACTTGTGAACACCGCTAGATGGTTTGAGACATAAGCACTAGTTCTCTCTGTAGCATAGAGCAACTAGGCGGTTTACTCGCAACAATTTACAGCAATCAAAATCCAGAAACTGGCTAGGATTCTGCAACTGGGCGCTCAGGACTTATCCACAGCTTAAGAAATAGAACTTTAGTAGCGTTTACTCTCAATCACAATATACTTGTAGATATGAGGTAAGTTGAGGCTTCTCTTCTATAAGCGTGCGATGTATTCCAACGGTTAATCAGCAAGTGATCTTAAAACTCAGCGTTCGTTCGCATGAAGTTAAAATATTTCCGTTCCCACGTCCAGAGTTAATTATTTCCCGTCTCATGCTTAGACACGTACGGTACCAAGATTTATCGTGGCGGTCTCCATTTGACCACTGAACACGGAAATTTAATACTCTGGGAACCACTGTCGTTTCGACTAAGCGAATAAATCGTATAGACGTCCCTAAAGAAATACTTTTAAGTGCCTTTGTAGAAGAAACTAGAATTTGGATCGAATGACAGGACTATTAGTGAAGACTAGAAAAAAAGCTAAAGAAACGATCGCAGGTGCAAATATGTCCGTAGAGAAAACAGACAAAATGTGAAGGAATAGAAAAGTAAGGAATTTTAAAATAATCTAGACGAAATCTTCGAGCACTCTGTGACATAGACTCAGACTTATGTTGGACAGAAGACACACAAGCCTTCGTAAGTTTTCACACTTAATATCAATGGTTGACTTTCTTTTATACTACTCCTTGCTAATGATGAGTTCAATTCTCTAGTAATTATATATGACATGAGACGCACATGAGAAGTGTTAAATATATTGCGCATGAGAGTGTGTGCACATCTAAGTCTGTAATGATAATCTAGCAAACTAGATGAAGATGAAGCATGAACTATCAATTACTCCTATCATCTTAAAGGAAAATCTTTTGATTTAATAAATAATTTATGAGAAGGATTAATTGAAAAACTGTCTTCTCACATTTAGTTATGATGCTGAGTGCAAAAGTGATCTTAACTAAAGAGTAAGAAAACACATTAATAGTTTTTAAAAGATTCACTAAAATCATTTTCCTTTAAGAACACAATACACCACAGATATGAATTTTTTTTATTCACACTGAATTAATTGCAGGCTATGTTCTGGGATATTTTCTACACCACGCTGTTGAAACTGTAATTGCTCTCTGGCAGAATCCGCGGTACATTATATTCCCAAATCACCCATATGTTCCTAAATCTTGCCTGTGACGTGAAACTCCGCCTCTAAACCAATCGCTAGGACTCCATATTGTTGCTTAGGCCATGGCTCTCTCTTGTCCCCAGTCAGGGCATGTCACTGGCTACAAGTGGGTGGGCTTTTCTCCACAAACTTTCAATTCCGTGCTATGGGTTAGTTTTCATGACAACCGGGTGTTTTCGGATTGGCCGGTTAATAAAAAATCACCCGCCTTCTCCTGTCCCAAATGTTGCGTCCATTGTCCCTTTCCTGTACTCCCTGTCATCCTTTGTGAGACGGTTTTCCCTAATCTCCTTGTTTACATCTAAGACACATACTGCTCTCTTTTTATCATCTGGAAACAAAAATTTTATATTTATAAATTTATAAATATATAATATAATATAAATATATAAAATATTTATATCTGGAAACAAACGTTTTTGTCAGTGCCCCGGCGTGCCGGCCATTGTGTCGCCTGGTAGTGACCATCTTTTGTTTAAACAGCGGATTAGCGATGAATAGACTTCCTTATTGTCGGCCGGGCGTATTCCAAAATACAAGATGGCATGTCTGACGATATTTACACGGGGACTTAGATATCAAAGAAGTTGTCTATGACCATGCTGGTGTTTTACAAGATAACAATGAAACCTAGTGTGTTTCCGCAAGGTGGAAAGATGAATCAAAGGAGTGTGAAGTTAGATACAAGTTATGATCAAGAAAAATTACTTTAACCACGATGAAAAAGGAAAATGTGGGTGAAAATAAAATAAAAAAGATGTGAAAAATGTTGGAAAAGATAGAAAGTGATAAAGATAGACCTACTTTATGACATCATTATACAAGGTAATAACATTCACAAGGAATTGGAGACATGAAGTGATAAAGAAGACATGGAAAGAAACTAGAAGGTTTTATACGTATTTGTTGCTGGTATCTGCGTAGGAAGATGAAGGGTAATGGTGACTGACATTCATAGATACAAAAAGTAAGTTAATTTTAACTTCTATGTAAATTATTAAAAAACTAATTGTGATTTTGATTTGAATATTTGTGCTGTTCATATATCTGTTCAAAATATTTTCTAGGACTTTCATTCATAAAATATAGGTTCCTTATGAACAAATATAAAGTTCCATCACACATGTGCTGACAGCAATGTATTTTACAAGTACAATCTATAGCAAGGGTTGGTCCCCCAGAAGCTTTTGGGATCTACTTTAGTAACACTGCGCCCTCTTAAGATCCACCACATATATTAATATGTGTGTATGCGGGGTGAGACGGGAAGTGGTGTAGCGTGATGTTAATACAAATGCCTTGTTATGATAGAAAGAAGCGAATGATTGGCAAGCAATCAAACGCCGCGAAGCTCGCTTGTTGACGAACCAGTTTTTATAATGGCGATCTGCAGAGGAAGGAAAAGTGTGTTAGTATACATTGGATTCGTGTGTCGTACACGTGAATGGAGCGACAGAAAGTGATGACAGTGATTTCGTTTTTTGAGGGATAAGACCAGCTATATTCATTCCAAAGGAATTACTTTTGGAGAAAATTGAAGGTAAAGGCTCCAGTATGATGAAAACTGCTGTGTCGATCGTCTTTCAAAATTTGGTATAAATCGACATTGAACCCAATTATGGAAAACTTCATTTAGAAAGAAAGCATAAGTTCTGTAAAGTAAAAGGAGATATAGATACAAGTCATGGATAACAGGGTTGAGAAGCATGAAGAAGATTTCTGGACCAGACTAACACAACTTGCTTGATACTGCTCGCAAAACACAAAAATACACAGTCTGAGAAATTGTGACGGGGTACTGTTCTCCTATACGCCCAAACTCTCACTATAAAAAGGCCAGCAGCGGACTATTCAAACTTTACACACACACAGCAGAAGACAGATAGACTGAAGGAGATGCTTGCCAAGGCTAAAACCTTTTATCATCTGGTTGCCGTGCAGCTCTACCTCACCAAACTGAGTCTGCTCTGTACTTTGCATCTATCCTAAGAGGGTATGTAGATTTATGAATAATTAATTGTTTTAGTGCAGCTTATTTTAATAAGAAGTGTATCAGAATCAGACCAGAGGACTGAACTGAAATTAAGTTGTGAATGTGTAAAGGAATTCGATGCATACCAACGGTAATCAGGATTGTCATTTGGATTGGTCAATTAAAAGTTATTATACTGGAATAATGGACTTGGCACTTCAGAATGTGAAAGGCAAAGGTAGCATCATAATTATGTATAAAATGTATTAGATTTATTCATGTATTGTTTTAGAATGTTTATGCAGATAGACACCTGTCTTGTCTCGCTATCCTGATCAGAACAGATCCATGTTTCATTCATATACACGCAAACATTCTGAACACTCTCATTCATGGACACGTAGGCTTGTGGAACCTATGACCAAAGTCCAGCCACTTGTCACATATTGTCTCCAGGTTCATTCGTGTCATACTCCAGAAGAGGTCAAGAATCATAGATCAATCATCTCAGGAACACCACATATTGCCATCTTTATTCGAGTATCCAGCCCCATATGTGCTAGGTGGCCTGGTACATACCTACAACTGATATTGATGTAAAGTATCACCACAGGACATTCACAGAACGTTATGTCAAGTATTCAGTGTGACAATTCAAACAGCCATTGTGAGAGTCAACAGAGAATTAAACTTTGGTGTCATGATGACAAAACTGTTCTAGAAGATAGGCAAGACAAGTGACATTCTAGTTTTTTAAAGAAAATTTGAAAGAACATTCTGTTTATTTTGAAGATTCTATCTCATGCAGTTCACAATATATTTTAGTTGCAATTCGAGAGTCTTCATTGGGAATGCAGAACAAAGTTCCTTTGATCCCGGGGACACCTAGATTTTAAATGCCAGCATTGGAGATCTAGTCCAAAGTTTCTCTAGTTTAAAAAGTCCCCCCTCCCACCCCCGCAGTCGCCTAAAGGTCTACAATATCATCCACTGGGATCTATTGGTAGATTGTGAGCGACTAGTTGTCGACCCCTGATCTAAAGTGTCTAGCTTGGCACTTTGTAAACTCTCCAAGCGTTTACTATGTTAACATTAAGGCCGCTTACACACAAAACCAGACATGCGGATGCCATCCATCATCATATGGCATCACGCATCATTTGGTGGCCAGTGTGGGGATGTGTTCAGTCAAAACAATGTTCATGCAACAATAACAGGGCAATCCACATAGGACGTCAGTAAACTCACGACGTATAAAGTCAATGAGTCTTGAAACAGCCGTTGACGTTTTTCTTCATTATTTATTGTGGACGCCACAGTGACAAAATGGTTACGCAAATGTGTAGGCACATCAAACAGTCATTATCACAGCAACATTCAATACAGCAATAAACGGTAGACAGCATTACAATGATGAGTCAGATGCATGTTATATTTCAAAGTGCTGTAAATGTAGTCAGATGAACAACTCCATCCTTTTCTATAACAGCCAGGAGATAACCAGATGTATGAGATCAGTTCACTCTCCTTAGTTTGACTTCAGCAAGACAGACACGTCTGCCGAAGTATAAATAATGTCCTCAAGAATATCCTCTAGATAATAAAGGTTTTCTAAACCTAGTTCATTTAACAAAGTAGCAAGTAATGGTCCTTGGTACCTGCATCAACCGATGCAGTACAATGCAGCGACATGTGAGCTGGGAAAAAACATCTCGTGACGACGACTTTCGCAGACAGGCTATGAATCGAAATCGCTCACGACCCAAAATCAATAGAGTTAATGAAAATGTTAATTTACCTTGCTTTCATGAAATACACAGAAATATCACGCCTCCCGGCATGTGCAAATACACTAGAGGTATTATCCCGAATAAACGAAATATCCATAAGAGGACTACACATCCCTGACAGAACAAAAATAGCGGAGATCCCCTCTTCAACGAGGCATCTCTTTCGCCATTCCAAATCGCTCACTCCCACTAGTGGTGGGCGGAAACCGATCGACCAAACAACAAGACAAGTCATGCGCAGTCCAGCGCAAAAATGACCACAGCTCAAAAGTTAACTGCATTCGATACTAACGCGAGAAGACAAATGCTTACCGAGAAAAGTGACTATAGATTTCAAGCAGTTGTTGCCCTTGCGTTATAAAACAGATATTGAAATAAAACGATGTTGCGAGAATTTATCACGCAACATATCACCACCTCCTCCCGATAAAAAAAAAATGTGGAACATATTTTTTTTTTCAATATCAAAGAGCAAGCGATAAGCGGCTCAAAACGCACGAATTATGCGCTGATAATTAATTAAATTGCCAAACAATAGGCTAATTATAGAGTGTCTGGTGAGGATATACCTCAACAGAAAAATAAATATGTCTCAAAAAATATTCACATCGGGGAGGTGTCACCAACACACATCACGTTAGCATGTAAACACAATATACGTATGCAAGTTACTATAATCATCATTAAACAGCATACTCTAATATTGTCTTTAAAAATGGATGTACAAATCTGATAGGAAAATTTAAATAGTACATTCTTTGACATGTAATGACATAAGTACATAGCAAAGTTAAACTACATGACGATCCAGGACATATGCTCTGGTATTCCGAGGGTAAGTACACAATCTAGAACTCGTAAGGTAAGTCCTCAGCTCAACAATGACATTCTGAGAAAGTACAAGCAATATAATGCTAATTAATAACTAATATGCTTCATAAGGTACAATACATTATTAATAATTGTGGCTGTTTAGTAAACTAACGGCCCTTATATTAACTACTCAGTCCTCCTCTATCATCTTAAAAAACGAACAGAAGAAGATGACAACAAAGCACGATAGTGTGTACATATAAAGTAAGTACAGATGTGCTAATCTATTGTAGAAATATAGGTGTGTTATGACTCTGTAACATATAGAAATATAGGACAGAAGTATTAGTTGGAGTCATGTGGGCATCTAGACAAAATGTCAGCCATCACATTATCCGCACCACGGATAGCTCGTACCGTGAAGTGAAAAGGTTGAAGAGCTATAGCATATCGAGTGGATCTCGAACTCTTCAAATTCTTAGTCTGAATAGCTGTAAGAGCTTTCTGATCAGTCTCTAGAATGAAATGTGCGCCCAGGAGGAATCTTTGTAGCTTTAGAATTGACCAAACCATCGCTAACAACTCACGGTCTAAAACCGAGTAGTTCCTCTCTGCCGCATTTAGTTTTCTAGAAATGTACATAACAGGATGCAGAGTATTTGCATATTCTTGCATCAGTGCTGCTCCAATCCCAGTGGATGAAGCATCACTCCGAAGAACAAAAGTCCTATCAAGAGTAGGTAATCTTAAGATGGGAGGAGAAGAAAATATATTCTTGATTTGGTCTAGTGAAGATTGGCATTCTTCAGACCAACGGACCAGATTAGGCGAACCTTTCTTCAACAATGTTGAGAGAGGTGCCATGATCGAAGATAAATTTGGAATAAATCTCCCATAAAATTGAATTAAACCTAAGAGACTCCTAACTTGTTTCTTCGTTTTAGGAACAGAGATGTTCAGTATTTTGGAAGTATTGTGGTCTTCTGTCTTCAAGAGACCATGACCAACACGATGACCCAGGAAAGAGATTTCACCAAAACCAACAAAAGCTTTAGAAGGTTTTGCTGTCAAATTATTCTCACGTAGAGTGGACAGTAAGTCATATAACCCTAAATAGTGATCTTCCCAGGTATCACTGAAGAGACAGATGTCATCTAAGTATGCGATGACATCCGAACGATGTGACAGAATTCGACGCATCATGCGAACGAAAGTGGCAGGGGCGTTCATGAGACCAAAAGGCATAACATTCCATTGAAATAGACCCCTAGGTGTAGAAAAAGCAGTAAGAGGTTTGGCATGCTCTGCTAAAGGCACTTGCCAATAACCTTTAGACAAGTCAAGTTTAGTGAAGAATCTAGAATTAGAAAGTCTAATCAGTAGATCTTCTAACAAAGGCATCGGTTCAGCGTCGAACTTTGTGACCTGATTCAATTTGCGATAATCAACGCAAATTCGTATGTTCTTATCCTTCTTCCGGACAATAACCATGGAAGACGAATATGGTGAAGTCGATGGTTCAATTATATTTAATTGAATCATTTCATCCAATTCCTTTTCCACTTGCGACTGAAAGTGTATAGGAATAGGATACGGCCTAACCCTAATTGGATTATTGTCGGTAAGAATTATGTCATGTTCTATGACATCTGTGTGTCCAGGAATGTCAGTGAGAACATCCTGAAATGTTTGTAACATCGACGAGACTTGTCGATGTTCGTCACCAGAAAGATTAGGAGAAACAGAAACGTTTTTCCAAGATTCCGTAGAATGTAATGGAACCACTGGAAGGGGAAGGTTGACATCAGAGAAGGTAGCTTCCTCATCCTGAATGACAGACAGGGATGAATAATGACCGTGAGGTGCAGGAGCATCATCCGTTGCCTGGAAAATAGGCAGCAAATAGTCCGGACGTTCGTGAAATTCCGAAAGCATGTTTATGTGGAAAGTTTTATGCTTTCCATCAATATCGACCACATAGTCAACATCGGAAATCCGAGAGACTATTGCATACGGACCTTTCCATGCAATAAGAAGTCTATTTTCCCTACTGGGGAGTAGGACGAATGCTTTGTCACCTGGACAAAGTTGTCGTAGACATCTATTCTTGTTAGCAAACTGCCTTGCCTTCTCTTTAGCAATTTCTGATGAAGCAGTTGCTAGCTTACATGCCTCAATGATCTTTTGTCTAAGAGCAATGACATACTCATATGAGGATTGAGTTTCATCGCTAATATCATCGGCAGTGATGAGATCGTGTAATAAAGACATAGGGCCGCGTGGACGCGCGCCAAAGACAAGTTCGAAGGGAGAAAATCCTGTGTGTTCATTAGGGACTTCTCTATAGGCAAAGAGAGCCGCGGGTAAAACCCTGTCCCAATCTTGAGGATGATCTTCAGTTATCTTACCAAGCAAAGTCTTGAGCGTTCTATTCAGACGCTCAACTAACCCATTAGACATAGGATGGTAGATACTACTGAGAGATCGTTCAATATATAAGGTAGACATTACCTGTGACATAGTGTCAGATATGAGTTGAGTGCCATGGTCTGACAATATTTCTCTGGGGAACCCCAAGCGAGAAAATATCAACCAAAGAGCATCTGCGATATCTGTAGTAGATATGCTCTTAAGAGGAATAGCCTCTGGCCAACGTGTGCACATATCGACACATGTAAGGATAAACTGATGTCCTCTGGCCGACTTGACCTTAAAAGGGCCAATAATATCTATGGCCATTTTCTGAAACGGCCGAATAGGAATGTCAGCAGCCTGGATAGGCGCAGCATGTCGTGGTCCTCTAGATTTGACCTCCTGACATACCTTGCATGATCGGCAGTAAATACGAATGTCCTTATTGACAAAAGGCCAAAAGAAAGCCGCAAGGACTCTCGACTTCGTACGGGCAAAACCCATATGTCCAGCACATTGCGAGTCATGAGCATGTTGTAATATTTGGACTCTCATGCTCTTGGGAACAAGAATTTGCGAATGTGCCGACGTAGTCGAATCTTGTACCATACGTACAAGTACGCCGTTTCTCATTGCAATCCAAGATTTTCTATTTGTATCCTGATTCGGATCACCTTTCTTCGCAAGAACGAAGAATTTTTTTAAAGAAGGATCTTCTTCTTGCAATTTTATGAAAGAGTCACGAGTAATTACTAAGTGACTATCTTGGCTATCAACTTCATTATCACTATTCAGTGAAGTTTCGGGTGTTTGTAGAGCTTGTGCTCTTGTAACTACTGCATTTGTAGCTTGCATGTTATTATCTTCCCAAGCAGCAATCTGCTGTGGGGTACACTCCCTAACTCCGTGAATATGACCAATAATAAGGTCCGCAATAGGATTAGGTAAGAGACAAGCATGCACATCTCCAGTAAAGAAAGGAGTGGCAATGCGAATTACAGCAGTAGGATATTTTTCTAGAGTGCCGCCAAATGTGACACATTTAATAACCCTTCCTGTAGCACAAGATGGATCTACAAGCGATTGTCTAACACCAATAGTGGTGCATCCGGAATCGAAAAGTAGTGAGACCGGAGTATCATTAACAAGACCCTTATGTAGAATTAAAGAACCCCTCCCGTCATGCGCAACAGCAGCAGGAAGAGCGGGAAGTGGGTGACCACAACTCAAAGTAGTTATGGTACCCGGTTCGAATAAAGTACTGCATTGGGGGCATTTGTTTGCTCTCTCAAAGTCAAAAGCAGAACTAGTGACAGCGTCAAAGTTTTTACTATCAACAACATGATTACAGGCTCCCTCAGTTTCCTGTTGTACAGCATTAGCCTGCTGATATCTCTTTTTTTTTTGTGTTGAGATCTACCCCGACTATTATTACCTCTGAAGTTATCAGAGTTATTATTATCTCTGCAGTTATTATTGTCTCTATTGTAATTGTTATACTGGTTCGAATTCCAGTTTCCACGATTACTATCATGTTCACATTGATGCGAACATCTATTTGTTTGGTTCTGAGGTCTTCGGCAGGAATAACCTCTATTACCATATCCTCTTTTGAAATGCTTATAATTATTAGGGTGATAGTAACGACCACTATCAGGTTGTCTCCAATTCTTCGAAGAAGAATCACCATGAAATTGGTTTCCATGATTTTGACAGAAATTACCGCTGCCCTTTCTATCAAAATTTTGTTGGGATCTACGAGCAAAGTTTTGACCATACGGAGCTGCCGAAGCAACTGGTAAACCTTCTTTCACCTTAGAGTTACCCATGGTTATGTGTGGGTGCGCAGTTACGTATTGGCAACAGAAATCTTCCATTTCTTTTATTGTTTTAGGTTTACGTTCATGAAGGAAAGCAAGGAAAGACTCATTGACAGACGACATGACTTTGTCTCTAAGTATTAAGTCCATAAGTCCTTCATAAGTTTTTTCCGTCTTAGATAGTTCAACCCATCGTGAGAAAGTAATGCGTATTCTTGCAATAAACTCGGAGAATTCAACTCCATTTTCAGGTAACATGTTTTTAAATTGTAGACGATAGCCGTCTTCGTTAAGCTGATATTTCTTTAACAAAGCGGCCCTGACAACCTCATAATTGCTCTTGTCAGGTTCATCCACCATATTTAATATACTTAGAGCTTTACCTGTCAGTATCCCTGATAACTGATAAACATATTTTGCTTTGTCTATGTTATGAGCTGTACATGCTTGTTCAAATCTGTCCAGATAGAACATTATGTCATCACTGGAAGGACTAAATGTTGGTAACTTAATCTTAAAAGTATCATTATTAGCCTTCCCAGAAGATGAACCCTTGTTTGAATCATTACCATTACTCATGCTCGTCAATTTCAATTTCTCCAACTCTAAAGCTAAGAGTTTTTCTTCATGTTCCATTTTTGCTTTCCTCTCATCAGACTCTCTTTGTAACTTCCTTTCTTCAGCTTGAGCCTGCATTTGAAGTCTTTCATTTTCAGCTTCTTTTTCAAGTCTTTTATTTTCAGCTTCTTTTTCAAGTCTTTTATTTTCAGCCTCTTTTTCAAGTCTTTTATTCTCAGCCCTTTTTCAAGTCTTTTATTCTCAGCCTCTTTTTGAAGTCTTTCAGCTTCTAGCTGTAGCTGGAGTTTTCTCTCCTCAGCTTCTGATTCCCTTTTTTGTTTTTCCATTTCCATTTGGAATCTCTTTTCATCCACCTGCATCTGCAGTTTCTTTTGTTCAGCTTCCATATGCAGTTTCTTTTGTTCAGCTTCCATTGCTTTATCATATCGAGCAGTTGCAAATTCTTCTAACTTATCACCAGTCTTCCCAAGCAATTTACCCTGCTCAATAAAGTGCTCAAATGTAAACATGTTGTCTAACATATGAGTCCAAAACCTGAAATAATTAACTAATTTATTTCAAACCTAAGTGTAACAAGTCTTAATTAAGCACTTGTATATTCACATCACATTATATTATCCCAGTCTCTGTGGGAAACAAGTCTCCAATCAAAGAACTTGTATATGAAATATCAGCACTCAAATCTTGATCATAAGTGCACTTCTCATTCAATAGTGCACGACACTATTCATCATTCATTTATCATCAGTATAGTAGTAACAGTGCATTAGCATAGCCCATTAACTAATTACTATAACTGTAAACAATGACTATGTAAACACATGCAGAATGTAAACATTGAAAATGTAAACAATACAAACAATGTAAACAATAACAATGTAAACAATAACAAAGATCAGCAACAATACAAAAACTTTCGCAGAAATCAACTAAAAATAAAGCAGAAATTAATGAAATATCACAAAAAATGTGACGATATCTGCGATAGAATTAAACAAAATACATGACACCACAGTGTATAAACAAAAATGTTGTATGAAACTAAATTATAGACAAGAGTAGGCTAACAAATACAAACAAATCACAACAAAACTAAAGAATGTGAAATAATAACGAAAACAATATTAAAACATGTCATCACAGCTAACATAAATAGCAACAGAAGTCGCTTAGCAAATTCCAGTATCGGAAATTTGCAAACCCTACAGAAAACGCTCACAATAGACGACCTCTATGACGTGGCATAATCTAACGGAGACACCACCCAACCGAGAACCCGCTGAAATATAAACATATAAATATACAAATAACATATAGACATATAATATATAGAATGAGATGATACACAGAAGACTCAGCAGAAGTATAAGGGCACAGTTTACATACAAACAGGCCACTTAACTTAAAGGCTTCCAATCGTAGAACAGCAGAAAAAACGGATGTCAATCAACGTCCTAAAGAGCGAAGCTCCAACGATGATGGCACATCTGAACTGCTTCCACTGCTAACACGATGGTACAAGAGCTTCTGAAATACTGTGTGTTGAGTTGTTTCGGCACTTGACCTTCTAATCCAAAAGTAAGTTGATGGAAATCGGTACTTGGCCTTCTTCAGAAAACAACCCGTTTCAACCGGCACTTGACCTTCTCAAAAAACGACAGCACTGGAACCTTGACAGCAGCAACTTGCTTGACTTGCGTAAAAGATAACAGCAGTCCGAGTTATCCGGCAACATGTAACAACGCCGGGTACTGTCAAATTCTTGTTTCCGTCAAAAGTTGAAATTTTGACTTTTACCGGGCAACGCCGAGTACTTTGAAAATTTTGAAGATGTTGACTGTATTGAAGAATGTTAATTTCTTGAAGGATGCTGATGAATTCTTGTTGAAAATGAAGTGGGTAAGGGACCCCGTGTTTGCTAGTACCAGAATCAAACCAGCTTATGGCCACCAAATGATGCGTGATGCCATATGATGATGGATGGCATCCGCATGTCTGGTTTTGTGTAGTGTGTAGATGTGTTCAGTCAAAACAATGTTCATGCAACAATAACAGGGCAATCCACATAGGACGTCAGTAAACTCACGACGTATAAAGTCAATGTGATAAATTCTCGCAACATCGTTTTATTTCAATATCTGTTTTATAACGCAAGGGCAACAACTGCTTGAAATCTATAGTCACTTTTCTCGGTAAGCATTTGTCTTCTCGCGTTAGTATCGAATGCAGTTAACTTTTGAGCTGTGGTCATTTTTGCGCTGGACTGCGCATGACTTGTCTTGTTGTTTGGTCGATCGGTTTCCGCCCACCACTAGTGGGAGTGAGCGATTTGGAATGGCGAAAGAGATGCCTCGTTGAAGAGGGGATCTCCGCTATTTTTGTTCTGTCAGGGATGTGTAGTCCTCTTATGGATATTTCGTTTATTCGGGATAATACCTCTAGTGTATTTGCACATGCCGGGAGGCGTGATATTTCTGTGTATTTCATGAAAGCAAGGTAAATTAACATTTTCATTAACTCTATTGATTTTGGGTCGTGAGCGATTTCGATTCATAGCCTGTCTGCGAAAGTCGTCGTCACGAGATGTTTTTTCCCAGCTCACATGTCGCTGCATTGTACTGCATCGGTTGATGCAGGTACCAAGGACCATTACTTGCTACTTTGTTAAATGAACTAGGTTTAGAAAACCTTTATTATCTAGAGGATATTCTTGAGGACATTATTTATACTTCGGCAGACGTGTCTGTCTTGCTGAAGTCAAACTAAGGAGAGTGAACTGATCTCATACATCTGGTTATCTCCTGGCTGTTATAGAAAAGGATGGAGTTGTTCATCTGACTACATTTACAGCACTTTGAAATATAACATGCATCTGACTCATCATTGTAATGCTGTCTACCGTTTATTGCTGTATTGAATGTTGCTGTGATAATGACTGTTTGATGTGCCTACACATTTGCGTAACCATTTTGTCACTGTGGCGTCCACAATAAATAATGAAGAAAAACGTCAACGGCTGTTTCAAGACTCATTGACTTTATACGTCGTGAGTTTACTGACGTCCTATGTGGATTGCCCTGTTATTGTTGCATGAACATTGTTTTGACTGAACACATCTACACACTACACAAAACCAGACATGCGGATGCCATCCATCATCATATGGCATCACGCATCAATATTTATCACATTCAGCCGTTACGTATTGAATTAAAATTTGACCATCCATTCCCATCTCCTTCGCGGTGAGCACAGCAGCTGATCTAAATTTTGCCAGCTCCGCCATACTTTTTTGACAATATAATAATATACAAGATAAATCTCTAACCAGTAAATACACTAAGTACTTCTAATTACTATATGACTATAGTCTAACTAATTCTAACTAACCAGTTAACTAATTAATTATTACTGGCTGTGAAGATTCACCAACTTTTATCTGCAGGGACACTTTTAATGTTAAAGGGAATTTTACATTTTATTTCCCTACTTTTATTTCTCCCACCAGGAGATCCTAATATTACTGTTGGGCTAATTATCCCTGGACAAGACCCCAATTTATGTAGTGGTGTTGATGGTATTGTATGATGGTGATATTACTAAATGTAATTGTATGAGGCCAGCTGTGAAGGCTCCTGAGATAAAATGTAGTTGAGAATTGTCAGAAGGCCTTTCTTGCTACCACTACGACCTCACACTTAATTTTTTTTTTTTAATGAATGTGGCTACGTAAAGTGTCTAGGGTTATGATATGTAGTGTGGTGTAATAGGTTATAGATATACCCACAGATATTTAACAAGACTAATAATATTAATAAATGTTAAAATACACTGAACCAACTCACGTGTGTAAAATTTTTGATAAAAATTATATTACATTTATTTTGTTCTGGATCAATTTTTTAGGTTGACCAGAACTTAAAAGGATTTAGAGATTATGAAAGAAATGCATGGAATATTATATCATAAATGCAATAGTGTACATATATATGTACTATACTAGTTAGTTTTATTAAAATGTTCTAGTAGTCATCTACTTGGGAGGATAGCTAATGTTTGTGCTGTTGGGGTGGCCTCATCACACCTGTCTATATTGACTACACAGTGTCCAGAAAATGGTGGGAATTTTTATGGGGATATTAGTAACTACAAAGCGTTGGTGAATGTCCAGCAGACCAGAGGCTCACTCATCTTGTAGTTGTAGCTCTGGTGCTGAAATCAGGTGGTCCCACCTCTCCGTGCTGGCGGGCAATAATGGTGGTCTCTGTCACAAGTACTGCACCGATACACTCGAGTAAAGTCACCAACTGAATAGACACTGCTTTGTTGACAACAGAAACTCACAGCTCTGCAATCAAAGTATGGGCCATGTGTCAAAATCTATTCTCTACCCACGTCTGGACACAACACTGACACAACAACCACATCATACAGACAGGTCAGATCTCTCTGACCAAACAGCACATTTACCATGGTGGTTTTACATCAGATAGATCCTCCCAGACTATAGATTCTGAAAAATATTTATTAGTTTTCTGCCCTAAAAGAGGATAGGTAATATGTTTCATTATTCTCAACACTTGATCTGTCTTGCCTAACCCTTGCTGGAGTTTATGTATATTGTTGGTCCCTAGACCCTGACTAGGGCGGGGGGTCTAGAGCAAATCCCTACTTGTTTGTAAGGCTAGATTTCGATATGGCAGTATCAAATCACTCAAACATGAAACAATATTCAAAATATATAAAGAAATAATTTCAATCTTACCAGATTATGAATAAATAACACAGAATTGGTAGCAAAACTCAGCTGAGCTGCTGGCTATAGTATGGCGTCCCTAAGCTTCTTTCACTTTCTTTCATATGGAAATCACCACACTTTAAAATCTGTGTCTATCACTGAACAACTATTGAGAAATGACCCCAAATCCGCGTCTAAGCGCCGACAATATGCTTGTCTGTGGCCAATCACTGCCTAGGTTTTTTTGAATTTCAAATTTCCTACCCTAAAGTCATTTCAGTCATGCTTCAGTCAAGTATGGATGTTTATCTGTTAGTCTGTCCGTCTCTACTTGTGTTTCTACAAAAATGTACTTGATTTTTGAACCAACCTTTCTCTCCCCTCCAAAATTTTGTCGTTAAAAGTTATTTTTAGACACAGCCACCACAATATCCCGTCTCTTCCATACTAAGTAGATTTGAACACCTGCGTCTCGAGGTCGTGTTTTTTTGTGCAATTAGCGACACTTTTAGATTCAATACAGTCTGTCGATGATGTGAACAACACTGTCTTTTGTCATTATCTTCAATATTATCTATCCGTCTGTAAAATTAAGAACATATTAGTTCACTGCTCAGAATGGGCCATCCGGCCAGCTAATTTTTATATTCCTAACATTAATATTAAGAAAAAAGTACTTTTTAAATTTTGTAATATTCCAAACATCTGCGTTTTAGCCGCTGAATTCAAATCAAGGGCTTGGTATTGCAAAAGCGTCCAATAAATGACTGTGGCGTAACATATCTATGGTCCCTTCTGTCGAGTTGCTTACTTTTTATGTCAACTTGGGAAACGTGACTTTTCTCCGTTTCCCCCCCAATTGCGTCTCCTTAGCCTTTCTAGTCTCACGCAATCTTTCCAGTCATATTTTTTTCCTTTTTGATCCGCCGTTCCCCTCCTGTCTAGCGAGTCAATTATTATGGAGGATGATGACCCGCGGTCTAGGCGATCATGTACTATTCGCAGCCTACGCATTATGTTTTTATCCTTAAATGTTATCTTTGGAGGTATTTTACCGTTGTATCTCTGTCAATTTCACTACAATTGCCATTACATTTAATGAAATACGAGAATTACGATTTACGAGTAACATTAGTACAAAAAACATTACTAAGGATTCTGTATGGTCTGGTACGGGAGGAGGTCCACACTGGGTGACACCAACCCTAGAGACGCCACTGGCCCCACCTGAAGTGTAGTCAAGGAATAGTGTGTAAAGAAGATAGTATATATAAATCTTTATACTCTTAGTAGTACTGTATGTGAGATATTGGATAAGTGACGTTACAACGCCAATAGCGAATACACGGCTGTTTGCCAGCGACGCTTTAGTTTTTTTCTTTTTTTCCTTGACCGCGCTATTAATAGCTATCGTGACAGAGGTCACGTGGTCAACTTCCTAACAGGAAAAAAATGTAGCGGCGTTTACTTTTGATAGGGCTTAATTAATGCATTTAGGCTAATTTTTTGGATCTTTTTATAAATACCGGCTTTAATTTTGCGTAAAGCTAGACTAGAAATGTTAGAGTAAATTTTAGAACAAGAACAAACATTTTATCACAATTAGAACAGAAGATATAATAGTCTGAAATAGTGTAAAATTTACGTTTTTTTTAAATTTTGTTATGGTCTGTTTCTAATGCAATTTACACTAAAACGATCACGATCAACATGCATAACAAATTACAGAAATCAAAAGTAGAAAACCTGCAGAAAATGGATATCATAATTTTGTTTTGGTTTCATGCGTCAAACATTAATTATTGAAACTTTAAATTGCAAGTCCACATTTATTACCTTAAAATAACACACCCAATTGTCCCCAAAACATGAGAGCTAACAATTATCTCAATCATACATCACGATGGTCATGTAAAAATGAGTATGGTCATGAGTAAAACGAAATGTTCAATTTAATAAATAAAACATACACCTATTAAATGATTTCCACACTCTGTTAATTCTGTCACTCTCACGCAACAACTGCCATAATTTGCTCTAGCCCCAAAATTTCGCTCAATTATCATTCACACTTCCTTTTTTTTATAGGAGGAATCTGTACATTCACAGATGGAGAAATTTGTAACAGATGAGTTCCCATTATAAATTTTAATTGTGAAGTTATATTTTTAATACCGCTGGCGCGTCTGTCAATTCTGGAAATAGTGGAATGTACAAATTCTCTTCCTTGCTCTCCATGCATGCCCATTCCAAAGCCATGAGTTCTGATCCAGTCTGCGCAATGTTTTTCTAATGTGTGCTGTTTAAGAATTGTCTTACTGGGGAATAGCTTTCTGAACAAAGACCTACATGTCTCTATTGATGCTGTTATTGATTCTTTACTAATTGGTTTACTGTGTGATATTTTGTTGTGTACTTTCTCAAATGCTTCGTTCAGTGAGTTGAATTGTTCTTGGGTAATAAAAGCTATGTCAGTTATATCTTGTTTGTCTGTAATTTTCAGTGTTTGTGTAATGATTGCTCTTGTAAGATCTTTATAAACTTTTTGTGTGAGATATCTGTGGCAGTGATTCCCTATGAATGCCCTGCTATGTTAAGCCTGTGGTATGATTTTGTGTTTGGCTAGTACCTTGTCCAAGTGTGAGCAAACTGGACCAGACCTAGCACACAGATCTTGAAACTGAAGTTTGGCCAGCGAATCTTGTGCATTTTCAAGTTTAACTTTAAAACTATCTGTCTCCTCCTTATCCTCACAAAGTTCAATACCTGCCAGAAAAAAATTCAATTTTAGCTTCTAATTCTTCTGCCTGTTTCCAGTTCCTACCAAATCTCTTCAAGTTCTTAATAGTACTAATGTTTGCATGTATCTCTTGCGGATTCTCAAATATCTTTGCGTCTATTGTATCGGCTACCTGTTCTAGAAGTCTGTGGTGTTTCAAAACAATGCCTAATAAAATATGAAGGTAAGCAGGAGCAACATTTTCAATTTCAATCTCTAACATTAGTTTGTGTTAACAATTATGGTAACGTGCCACTTGCCTTTTATTCCCTTTCTCATATTTCATATATCTATTGTAATCTCTTATCAACATGGCCAAACTTCTTGGTTTGCAAGTTGTATGCTCTCTGGATGTCTTTATTTCCTTGTTTTGCTGGAGACACCACAGACATGGGTATGTTCCTTGAGCTCCAGACAAACCAAACATTTTCATCAAATAGTCATAATCCCCGAATAATAAAACAACAACTTTTTTACCATCCCACTCTAAATCTTTTAGTGACTCTATCTGAGCTTTCATACCATTCATAAATATTTCTAAATTATCATATGTATCTCTGACTCTAGCCATTGATAAAAGGATGGTATTAGATTTAGAATTTGGTTTCTTTAAATTTACTACCTGCATTGTAACTTTGAACTGTGAATGAAAGACGATATACAAACAGTTACTTAGAATTCTTTGGCAGCCGTCGTGTGCACAGGATTGTCTACCAAAGAACACTAATGGAACAGTCCTTATCTCACACACAATAAAAAAAGACATTCATATTATAAATACAAGATTAACAAGACTTGAAAGATAGATCAAAGTAAGTGGAAGTAATCTATCTATAGCTTTGCATGTTTTCTGACGCTTATATACGCAGCTAAATATCATTATAAATGAATGAAAATGCAAAAACAGATGGTACTTTACTAAAAATTATTTTTTTACAACCTTATTTAAGATTTGCGAGTATCAGGAATGCGTTTACAGCGATTTAAATGTTATAAAATCTGGTGACAATATGCTTGTTCTTGTAATGCCAAACTCACAAAACTGACTACCACACATTCTCAAGATATGAAACCACAAAAAAAAGTATGTGGAAATAATCTTTAGCTTCCCTTCGAGAAGTATTTATAATTATAAACTCAAACGAATGGGCCGATTTTTATATATTAAATTAATAAAATGATTACTTATTTTATGAATTTCCTCAAATGATGACGCTATTTTCAAAAGTCTGTAACTCCGTCAAAAATAATTTCAAACAAATAAAAATGCAATCAAAAATAGAACACAGAACAAAGTTATAGTACACAAAAGAATTTTAGCGCTGTGTTTATCCAGAACGAGTGTGTAATGATTTATATAATTACTGATTTTACACACACATCAGCTGATTTTCCCCGCCAAAACCCCCAGCAATCATTTACGGTGCACATGAAGATTATTACCCGGTGTCAGAATTCCGGTCACCGAAACTAAAAGAGCGCTCTGGTATAAGGCACAAACAGCCGTGAATAACACAAGACTCTTATTTTAAATTATTGTCGTAGATTTCCGATAGGAGAATTAAGACTAGGTTTGGTCCCTTCTGAATAGGTTTGAATAGGTGATAGACTCAGTGAGAGTTAGTGAAAGGTAATAGAATTTCCACACACGTGAGATGATAGATTTTGATATAGTGGCTGTCTCTGAAAGCGAAAAGAATTCTTCTCTCTCTCACCTATCTTCTACAACAGTTGTTACAGCGTCAGACAGACTACACCAATATACATATTACGTATATTTCTATCACTCACAGGCACGCACATACACGTGACGACAGGTAAACACACAGACGTGGGAAAACTATAACAATGATATATATATTATCTAGAACGAGCTGACCAAACACGATTATTAAGTTCAAGAGCGATTTTATTATCAGGAAAAATCGGCTCACAACATCAAAGAAAGTACATCAAGGAAAATACATATACACATAGTCATAAAAAAATCAAGGAAATGTTGCAAGGATGATAGCCCCGTTATAGTGTTAACTCTAGGTTTAGCCCGGCCCCGTTAAGAGAACAGATGATGGCGCCCGAGTCACAGATACATAGAGTTTGAGTCTAAGAGTTGTCTTTGTTTTATCTCGTAATTATATGCACAGAGTTTGAAAAAAATCTGATTTAACCTAAGACAAAACACAAGAACTCTAGCCTTAGCAACAAATTATGCAGATTGGAAAAAAATTAAAACAGCAACAGGGTGTCAAAGATAAAATAGTGAAAAATATCACTCAGACCAGCGTACACTCGTTCATTCCGCCATGGCTTCTCATACTTGTACTCACGACTTTGCTTGCTGCCTCTTGGAACACATTGATTTTAGATTTTCACACAGACTCAAACAATGCAGTCTTCTGCCAAGAAGTCCCCAGTTCCAAAAGACGTATTTAACTTGGAGTCTCCGGGAACGACTACTTGGGTATGCAAATTTGTTCAAATGTCTGATTAAGTCACCTAACAATTATTCCAGGCGCGGGAGTTAGCAGAGCACAGTGTCAATAGCGTAGGTTTCTAGAAATGATGAATGTCAGGTCGGTGCCTTCCCTCAGTATAGGATTCACTTTAGTCACACCACAGATTTGTCCACAAAATATAATCTAGTCGGGAAATGATTGTTAATATTCACGCCACCAGGCAGCAAATTATATAGAGTTTCTAGAAGAAATTAAGTGCTGGCTCCAAGGTCCAGTATTTATCATTACAGTCTTTGAAAACCCGTTATAGGGATATTAGTATTTCTGTCTAACTTGCACCGTCAGATCAGTGTTACTTGAGAAAACCCACGTGGTTCAAAATAAGGACTGTCTATTTCTTCACAAGTATGGAAACTACTACTAGGTGCTGGTAAAGTTAGGGTCACCCCAAAACTTTCACTGTGTGGAGGAAAAATAACACATATAATATAATAAACAGAATCTGTACTGGTTAAAACTTACATTTAAACTTGCAAGCAGAGAGCTTTGCTTATCATTTAAACTTCCCGTGACGTAAGTTATATTTAAAAATCAGCAATCCTCATAAATTAAGAACACGTGCGTATTCCGTCACCATTCATGAGGCTGGATTCTAGAGTTTATACGTTAGTTTAGAAAAATACACTCGACTGAATATTAGCAGTTAAATTAAATTTATAAATAGCTACAATTGCCGTTATAAGCTAGAAATTTTAATTTTATTCTGCTTTCCACTGAATGCTTCCCTAGAAAATATAATAGCCTACCACTTTATTTCTCTTCTGCGCTAAAGAAATAGATTAAAATGAATTAAGCGATTTAACACTTTAACACTCACAAAATCTATATATCTATCATATTAATTACCTCAACCACAGAATTACAGGTAGTCGCACAACTTAAGAATAAAAATGCTGAAAATATTTCTGGAAGTCTAGAAGTTCGACAAATTGCCGAAGCAAACTGAGATCTTCGCTAACAGCTATTCTGTTTTCGAGCGACCTATCTACTGTGGAGTCTATGAGCGAGAATGAAATTAAAGTTTCAAACTTGGCCAATATCTTAAAATCAGACAAAAGGCCCAAACTTACTTCGCCAAGCGAAATTATCTCCCCTACTCCCAACATTTACGTCCGCTTAACGCGTGTCGTAACTGTCACCTACTGACCACGATGTACGCGTGTCAGTTTCAAATCCCAGACAGCCTGACTCCATTTCAGGGCAGTTTTCACACTACAGCTGACCATGGCCCAAGTGAGCGCCGTGTCAGTTTGGGATTTTCCAGACAAATGTCTGGATACTGACCGGTGCAGATGTAAAGTATCACACCTCACCGGGACTAATGCCGAGAAGAAGCTCGCGCGCTCGGTGAGAATGTAGACGATTTGCTACGTCCTATGTTCAGCGAACCGACTTATCACGCCTTCTGACGCCCTGCAGCCCTGACATCTACGTAATATCGTCCTAGCGCGATTCTCAGTTTTGAGAAAGAAAAAGGTAAAGTTTGCGAATTATATGAAAATAATATTCGCAAAACGAATGGATGAAAAATATACGGGAAAAATGAAATACAGAGATAATAAAAGAGAGAATTTGGGTGAACGAATAGGAAGAAGATGTAGGAAATTAAATGAATATAAACCCTACGTGACAGAGCCTCCCCCCTTTAAGATATGGAAGCACTCCATGTCTACGTTATGGAGTTTAATTTCCTATAACCGTAGCTTCGGGGTGTCTGTCCTCTTCCCTCTCATCTTCCCCCTCCATCTCTGTCCAATTCCTACTCAAGTCCACTCCTCAAAGTTTCCTTCCCCCGGAATGTCTCCCATGCGCGCTTGAAAGAGCGTCGCCGCTTCTGACATTTTTGAAAGATTTCCTGTGATAGCGGTGGAATATCCCTGCCACTATCATCATCTTCGTCAGTTTTGGCGATCGTCAGGAGATGGTCGGAGGTTGGCACTGGTTTTTCCAAGTATCTCTTTAAGAGAGATTTAAATGGAAAACCTTCTCCTTTCCTTCAATAGAGATCTGGTAGTTAGCCTTAGAAATCTTTTTCAGGACGGTAAACGGCCCTTGCCATCCGATCTTCAGTTGGTTGTTCTCAGTAGGGAGTAACACCAAAACTTTCTCTCCTGCTTCCAGTTCTCTCTCTTCCGCGACTTTCCTGTATCGGTTAGCGTGCTTTGTGCGAGCTCGCTTAAAGTTAGTCGTTGCTAGGTCCCACCCTAGTTTCAACCTTTCCTTTAAAACCGACACATATTTACTTGCTGAGACGACTGTCTCATCCGCCTTCTCGTCTGTCAGAGACTGAAGTAAGGCTTCAAGCGGGCCCTTAATGGGTCTGCCGAATAAGAGTGTAGCTGGCGGAAATCCTGTGGAAGTATGAGGAGATTCTCTGTAGCCAAATAATGCTGCAGGAATACAGAGATCCCAATCTTCAGGTTTCACTTGTGCCAGCTTACTTAGCATCATGGTGAGGTTTCCATTAGCACGTTCCACGAGCCCATTTCCGGCCGGAGTATATGGCTTAATGTGGATGTGCTGGGTCCTCAAGATCTTAACGATCTCATCCATCAACAGGTTTCGGTATGGAGATCCATTATCCGTCAACACTTGCTGAGGGAATCCCAACCGAGTGAAAATCTGCACGAGGGCTTCTGCGACATGCTTGGCATCTGCGCATGTTAGCGGGATAGCTTCCGCCCATAAAGTGCATGTATCGACTAAGGTCAGGATAAACCTGTTCCTTCTTTTAGTCCTTTCGAAAGGCCCTAAAATGTCGATCACTACCCGTTCGAATGGTGTTCCCATTATTGGCATTTCACCCATGTGGACTGGGGGTGTCCGTTGCTTGGGTGGTACCCGTTGGCACTGGGCACAGGATTTGACGTACCTGATAATATCAGTGTTTACTCCTGGCCACCAATAATGAGTGGTTATACGTTGGTTTGTGGCGTTCTGTCCCATGTGTCCGCTAAAGGGAAGAGAGTGCCCCATTTCTAGGATTTGGCTTCTGTACTGTTTCGGTACTAGGAGCTGGTTGTAACCTTGCTCAGGCTTGCCCGTTCTCCGATAAAGTACGCCGTCCTCAGAAAAAATGTCCCCGTGCTGTTTTGGTTCCTTCGCCATGGGCAGTTTCCTAAAGCAGGGTGCCAAGTAGGGTCCTTGTATTGCGCTTCTTTAAGTTCCATAGGTAACAAATTAGGCGCAGGCTCCCGTTCCTTCTTGGTTTGCCCTCTTGTAGTTACCGCTGCCACAATCGGCTCTTCCGGTTTCCCAATACACACGTATCTCCCGCCAAGTATGACTGGGTAGATGGGATCATCCATAACAGCCGCTTTGATCACGCCTCTGACAAAGTCAGAGTGTATCTCCACCAATGCGATGGGAAGCGCTGTAGGTGCCTCACTCTTACGAACTCCACAAAGTTGGACGGTCTCTGCTGTCTCTTGACCGGGTTTGACCAGGTTCCTGGCAACAATGCAATCATAAGAAAGCCCCGTGTCAAATAAGCAAGAAGTTTGAGAACCGTTCAAAGTAACAGTACCTCGCGTTGAGGGTCTATCCCCAACAGGTTGGGAATCACTGTCAATAATTCCGCCTTGCGAGACTGTCAATAAGCATCCGATGCGTTTCGGCTCGGTGTGCTCGGTCTGATCATATGTCCCGTGCTCAGGGGTTCTCCCTTTGCCACCTTGTCCTTTCTGGCTACGCTGCCATGTAGGGCGGTCGGGTTGATCAGACTGTTTGGGGTGGTTGGGGTACTTGTTCTTGTAGAACTTGGATTTTTCAGGAGGGGGGTTTTGAGGTCCAGTTTCTCTGTGGTTGTTTTGGTTAGAAGCCTGAGAAGATTGCTCTAGGTTATGTTTTCGAAAATGCTCCTCTGTCGGTTTCCGCTTTGTGGCCGGTAGTTCAGCCAGCGCATTGTGATAACGCTCAGACTTTTCCAAAATGTCTTCAAGTTTTTCTGCCCCCTGCTCAGCGAGAAATCTCCGGGTATCAGCAGACAAAGTGTTCTTTATTTGTTCAGTTAGAACAAGTTCCTCAAGACCTTCATAGGTAGAGGGGAGCTGCGAAAGCTCAAGGCACTTTGTTAGATATCCCTTAAGACGAGATGAGAACTGGTGAAAAGTTTCAGAATTCTCTTTCCGGCTGTTGCGAAACAGTTGCAAAAACTTGCGAGCGTTCATTTCAAAGCGCTCCAGTAACGCTTTCTTCAACACATCGTAGTCGTCTTGTTGGCTACTTTCCAGCTTAGAATAAACATCATAAGCAGAACCTTTTAGGGCCTGGGAAAGTTTCATATTCCAACGCGACCTCTCTAACCCGTACAGAGTTGCAATTTTCTCAAATTTTTCTAACCATGTGTCAATCTTCTCATTTGGACAAGGAAAAGATTCAAGAGTGAAAGACATAGCATTTAGTTGAAGAGATTGAGTGTTAGCAGGGTCAGTTAAGGAAGAATGAGGAGAAGACTCTCCATTGCTGGAGGTAGAGGCAGCACCACGACTTTGGAACTCAAGAGTTTTAAGCGCCAACTCGTGCTGTCTCTGTTCCCTCTCCTTCTCGTGCTGTCTCTCCTTCTCTCTTTCCTCCTGCTGTCTTTCCTTCTCTCGTTCGTTCGCCCTGCGAATTTCCATTTCTTCATCCATCTTCTTCTGCTGTAAAGCTTCAGCTGCTTTCCTCTCCGCATCATATCTCTCCAGTTCGTCTCTGACAAAAGCTTTCGCTTCCTCTCCTTCCAGTCCCTCCTCTCTCGCTTCGTCCCTGAGGAGTTGTCTAAGCTTTGCCCTCTCGGCCATATTATGTCAGTGACTGAGACACGTGGAGATAGAAAATAGGAAAAAGAATAACCTGGTTCCTACCACTTACGAGAAAAAAAAACCAAAAATTCAAAAGATGATATCCTTAACCCTGGGATACCTCCTCCAAAGTAAAATCTAACTATCGCTGCTATTATCGGCAATAAAGCACTTAATGCAAAACACGACTACGCCAACTAAATGGTAGTTAAGATAACTTCTGAAAAATAAGTTGCTACAGTGGAAAAGCAAAAGAATATTGCAAAAATTAAAGAGAAAAATAATCCCTTAATTTTTAAAAATCCACTATAAGTTCGCCCCTGAAGTCAGATCGGGTAAGGGAGGGAATTAATCTGGACAAAAAGTCCGAAACACACTCCTTAACTTAGTTCAAACGCCGTTCTGCCTCAGTACCCAGTGAATGTTATACACTCACCACTTTACCAGCATTTAGTATTACAATCAGCAGTTAACATATATCCCGACAAAATCAACCTGTAACCAAAATGTATATTATTCAAAGATGCTGTGGAAAAAAAAAAACTTATTAGTTTGTGTGGTCAGCACGCCCGTAAACAGATCGCTAGTCTAGGGGGTAATTATTTTTAAAAGATACACAGTCACAAGACATCACACTCTTACTCTATATCAGAATACAGAATCTTAAGTACAAAAACCAGATAGACGAGTCCACGTTTGTCGTACTCGTCTTCCTATTCTAAGTTCAAAGACCGGAAACGAGTCCCCATTTGTCGTAGATTTCCGATAGGAGAATTAAGACTAGGTTTGGTCCCTTCTGAATAGGTTTGAATAGGTGATAGACTCAGTGAGAGTTAGTGAAAGGTAATAGAATTTCCACACACGTGAGATGATAGATTTTGATATAGTGGCTGTCTCTGAAAGCGAAAAGAATTCTTCTCTCTCTCACCTATCTTCTACAACAGTTGTTACAGCGTCAGACAGACTACACCAATATACATATTACGTATATTTCTATCACTCACAGGCACGCACATACACGTGACGACAGGTAAACACACAGACGTGGGAAAACTATAAAAATGATATATATATTATTATCTAGAACGAGCTGACCAAACACGATTATTAAGTTCAAGAGCGATTTTATTATCAGGAAAAATCGGCTCACAACATCAAAGAAAGTACATCAAGGAAAATACATATACACATAGTCATAAAAAAATCAAGGAAATGTTGCAAGGATGATAGCCCCGTTATAGTGTTAACTCTAGGTTTAGCCCGGCCCCGTTAAGAGAACAGATGATGGCGCCCGAGTCACAGATACATAGAGTTTGAGTCTAAGAGTTGTCTTTGTTTTATCTCGTAATTATATGCACAGAGTTTGAAAAAAATCTGATTTAACCTAAGACAAAACACAAGAACTCTAGCCTTAGCAACAAATTATGCAGATTGGAAAAAAAATTAGGACAGCAACAGGGTGTCAAAGATAAAATAGTGAAAAATATCACTCAGACCAGCGTACACTCATTCATTCCGCCATGGCTTCTCATACTTGTACTCACGACTTTGCTTGCTGCCTCTTGGAACACATTGATTTTAGATTTTCACACAGACTCAAAAAATGCAGTCTTCTGCCAAGAAGTCCCCAGTTCCAAAAGACGTATTTAACTTGGAGTCTCCGGGAACGACTACTTGGGTATGCAAATTTGTTCAAATGTCTGATTAAGTCACCTAACAATTATTCCAGGCGCGGGAGTTAGCAGAGCACAGTGTCAATAGCGTAGGTTTCTAAAAATGATGAATGTCAGGTCGGTGCCTTCCCTCAGTATAGGATTCACTTTAGTCACACCACAGATTTGTCCACAAAATATAATCTAGTCGGGAAATGATTGTTAATATTCACGCCACCAGGCAGCAAATTATATAGAGTTTCTAGAAGAAATTAAGTGCTGGCTCCAAGGTCCAGTATTTATCATTACAGTCTTTGAAAACCCGTTATAGGGATATTAGTATTTCTGTCTAACTTGCACCGTCAGATCAGTGTTACTTGAGAAAACCCACGTGGTTCAAAATAAGGACTGTCTATTTCTTCACAAGTATGGAAACTACTACTAGGTGCTGGTAAAGTTAGGGTCACCCCAAAACTTTCACTGTGTGGAGGAAAAATAACACATATAATATAATAAACAGAATCTGTACTGGTTAAAACTTACATTTAAACTTGCAAGCAGAGAGCTTTGCTTATCATTTAAACTTCCCGTGACGTAAGTTATATTTAAAAATCAGCAATCCTCATAAATTAAGAACACGTGCGCATTCCGTCACCATTCATGAGGCTGGATTCTAGAGTTTATACGTTAGTTTAGAAAAATACACTCGACTGAATATTAGCAGTTAAATTAAATTTATAAATAGCTACAATTGCCGTTATAAGCTAGAAATTTTAATTTTATTCTGCTTTCCACTGAATGCTTCCCTAGAAAATATAATAGCCTACCACTTTATTTCTCTTCTGCGCTAAAGAAATAGATTAAAATGAATTAAGCGATTTAACACTTTAACACTCACAAAATCTATATATCTATCATATTAATTACCTCAACCACAGAATTACAGGTAGTCGCACAACTTAAGAATAAAAATGCTGAAAATATTTCTGGAAGTCTAGAAGTTCGACAAATTGCCGAAGCAAACTGAGATCTTCGCTAACAGCTATTCTGTTTTCGAGCGACCTATCTACTGTGGAGTCTATGAGCGAGAATGAAATTAAAGTTTCAAACTTGGCCAATATCTTAAAATCAGACAAAAGGCCCAAACTTACTTCGCCAAGCGAAATTATCTCCCCTACTCCCAACAGTTACGTCCGCTTAACGCGTGTCGTAACTGTCACCTACTGACCACGATGTACGCGTGTCAGTTTCAAATCCCAGACAGCCTGACTCCATTTCAGGGCAGTTTTCACACTACAGCTGACCATGGCCCAAGTGAGCGCCGTGTCAGTTTGGGATTTTCCAGACAAATGTCTGGATACTGACCGGTGCAGATGTAAAGAATCACACCTCACCGGGACTAATGCCGAGAAGAAGCTCGCGCGCTCGGTGAGAATGTAGACGATTTGCTACGTCCTATGTTCAGCGAACCGACTTATCACGCCTTCTGACGCCCTGCAGCCCTGACATCTACGTAATATCGTCCTAGCGCGATTCTCAGTTTTGAGAAAGAAACAGGTAAAGTTTGCGAATTATATGAAAATAATATTCGCAAAACGAATGGATGAAAAATATACGGGAAAAATGAAATACAGAGATAATAAAAGAGAGAATTTGGGTGAACGAATAGGAAGAAGATGTAGGAAATTAAATGAATATAAACCCTACGTGACAATTATATCAATCTAGATTCTAGAAAGAACGATATTTATTAAGGCACAGTCTTGGTCAACAATTGGTAAAAACTGCAACAGTCAAGTCAATTAAAATAATTAATCAATGAAAATGGAATAAGTGCAAGTCCAGTTTTAGTTATCAGATGTTCTTTCCTTAATTTTAGAAAGGATGCTCTTTCGTCATCAGGGAAAGTTGTATCGCTATTCTTAGCAATCTATTCGAGAGAAATAAAATAAGCAACTGAATTGAAAATGCACACTTGCTTGAGCTTTAAATTGTAAAAAGATATTGTCTGTGAAGTCGATTTTGTCGTAACTGACAATTTAGGTCTTGATGAGTCTTCAATTTTGTGAATGACGTTCGTTGTAGTTTCACGTTCGGTTGTCAGATAATAATGGGCGACTTTTCCACCGCTTGCAACAGAAATTACGAGGTACTTTCTCAGGAAAGTTGCACAATGGCTTCCTTTGTGAGATCTCGCTCGCACTCACACAAACTGGAAATATAGTATCATTAAATGTTACCGCTTGAGACTGTGGGTTATTTCACTAAGGTGGATCGTTAGCAATGTGCCTGAGAAAAATAAGAACTCTCGTTCTTACAGTGGCCTCTCCATCTTCAGAATTTTTATCGGGGATTTTAGCCAGTAGAAATCAGTCACTGTAGAAATGTACATTCTGTTATGCTTCAGGGCGAGGATAAAAAAAAAGTGCTATCTATAAATATGAATCTTGTCTGACTATTCCGTGGCCCTATTACCCTGTGTTGCCCGTGAATCAGGAACGACTGTCCGTCAAATAGCTAGGACAAAAGGAAACTATCTCACAGAGTCTCAGTGCAAGAAAGATTGTCAGAGAAACGCGATATCGATAAGGGTGGTATTTAGGCTGACATCAAATTCACCACCCCTATCGACACCAGGTATTAAAGTGTAAGATGTAGGTGTCTTATCTGGTTTAGGATGTTGCTGTGTAGGTTGTAGTAGAATAGTTCCCAGAGTACAACACAGGCAACATGATGTGTAGAGTCATAAAAATGGTAACTTCATTTTTCGTTTTCTACCATTTATTGCACGCCACAAAACAGTCATGATATATATGTCATCACCAACATAGTCCAAGAAATTCAGCATTCAAAATAATATTAGTGCCAGCTGATAGTCATGTAGAATCCAATATTCATAGTGTAAACAAATAGCTTCCACATATTCGATAACATAAAGTTATGGTTCGTGAAGCTGTATACATAATATATAGCCCAAATCTGGGTACCTAAAGTTCATACATATAAATTCTGCAACAGTGTCAGCTGCATCTCATAACTGTTCATAGATAATAATAAATACTCCCTTCCTGATGCTAGCAGATCAGATGTGTACAATAAGTCCATTTATCCTCTGCACGTGAATAGCATACTGGGAATACAGGTCAAGCCAACCTTTATAACGTTCCTAAGTCTAACCATCTGACTTGGATGTGATCTCTGATATAACGAATCCTGGAACACAGACAATAGCCTTGTTTGGTCTAGAGCGACCCATATATATATATATATATATATATATATATATATATATATATATATATATATATATATATATATATATATATATATATATATATATATAACTAGTTCAGGTATATAGATACCTGTGGCGAAACCTAATCAAAAGTACCTCTCCTTTTTGAATCACACAAGCGAGCAAAGAGCAGCAAAAAATGTCGAACTTTTAGATGACATCGAAAAGTTCAAATAAAGAGGAATTACCTTTATTCGGAATCAACCACAAAACATATGCCTCCAGGCAGGCTTGAATAACACTGGGAAATAGTCTAGTTAGCTAACTAACTCACAAAGACAATGTATTTCCCTCAGAGAAATCACAAGACGCAGATTTGCGTCCACTTTTTGCTTAAACCATTTTGTAACTCTCCGACCTGGGCGGAAACCACAATCGAACTCTCCAAGTCTAGACATGCGCAGAACCCATCTACGTGAGTATCAATTCACACAAGACGATTCTAAGAACATACGAGATAAGAGACATTCACTATCGCTCCCTTTATGGTCATGAATCGAAAACCTTAAGACAGGTTTCAGACATCTACAACACTTGACTGATACTACCAAATAAGGAGATATGGTCACGCTTCGTTTAAGAAATTATAGACCGAACGAGTCTCAAACCAAGAGGAGGTAAACTCATAAAAAATAGTAGTCTCAAAATCTCGAGTTATGTCACTTTGACTGTAAAATAATATCGTACACATTTCAGTCAAGAAAATGATCATACAAAGATTTTTTTACGAAAAAAAAAATGATTATACAAAGACTTTGGACAACAAATGATCTGTGCGTAACATTACCGCACCCTCCCGGGAAAAAAAAATGAAACTTTTTTTTTAAAATCCTGGAGCCGGAAAAATCTAGGCTCCTAACGCACGTATGATGCGCGGATATATACCTAACAAACTAGCTCAACGCATGGAGCGAAACTGAGATCATATCTCAGATCTTTAGAGAAAAAATTTATCTAAGTATACGCGTATATATTCCAGGAAGGTGCCACCAACACACGCCACAATGATGGGAACATCATAATGAAAGTCAAATTACACTCATGCCAATATATGAAATTAAATCCATTATTATAATATCATGCAATGTGTTGCAAATAGCGGTGTAATATAATAATATACCGCACTATACTATTACATCATATAATGCATCGGTAATTATTAACTAAAATATGTGTTGTTCTTCGTAGATAAGAATACAATCAAATAGAAGAAGATGTGAACATCATCCGCTCCCAATCTAGGACAGGACTTGATATCATCAAAGTTTCACAATGGACATAATCTCGCTGACTTCAATGATGTGCTGCGAAAATATCAATAACACAAATCTTAAAGATAACTGTTAAATCTCTTAATACAATCATGAAAATATATTATCTAAATGTGGCCGAGTGATCTTTTGGCCCGTATATCACTAACTAAGCCTTCTTAGATAATTACATGGTACAATGTTATAAATTCCTCAAAAAAGTGAGAAAATATTTGCCAACATGTCATTATAGCATTGGACTGTATATCAGGAAATATATATGACAAAAGAATCATGTGGAATCGTGTGGGCATCTGGACAGAATGTCTGCCATCACATTATCCGAACCACGGATAGCTCGCACCGAGAAATGAAATGGTTGAAGAGCTATGGCATAACGGGTGGACCTCGAGCTCTTCAAGTTTTTGCTCTGAATAGCAGTAAGCGCTTTTTGGTCGGTTTCCACAATGAAGTGTGCGCCTAGAAGAAATCTTTGTAACTTCAGAATAGACCATACCATAGCCAATAACTCACGGTCTAAAACCGAGTAATTCTTTTCTGCAGCATTTAATTTCCTAGAGATATACATCACCGGATGCAGAGTATCAGAATACTCCTGCATAAGTGCTGCCCCAATCCCAGTTGACGAGGCGTCACTTCGAAGCACAAAAGTCTTCTCAATAGTAGGTAACCTAAGGATAGGTGGAGATGAAAACATAGTTTTAACCTGGTCCAATGAGGATTGACATTCTTGCGACCAGCGGATCAGATTAGGCGATCCTTTCTTCAATAAAGTAGAAAGCGGTGCCATAATGGATGACAGATTCGGAATGAATCGTCCGTAAAATTGGATCAAACCTAAGAGACTCCGTACTTGTTTCTTTGTTTTAGGGACAGAAATGTTAAGTATTTTTGAAACATTGTGGTCCTCTGTCTTTAAAAGACCATGACCAACCCGATGACCCAGGAAAGAAATCTCACTAAATCCTATAAAGGCTTTAGAGGGTTTTGCAGTCAAGTTATATTCGCGAAGAGTAGACAGCAATTCGTATAAACCCAAATAGTGATCTTCCCAGGAATCACTGAACAGACAGATATCGTCTAAGTATGCTATGACATCTGTACGATATGCGTGAATTCGCCGCATCATGCGTACGAATGTAGCACGGGCGTTCATAAGACCGAAAGGCATGAAATTCCATTGGAATAAACCCCTAGGTGTAGAAAAAGCTGTAAAAGGTTTGGCACGTTCAGTTAGAGGAACTTGCCAATAACCTTTAGACAAATCTAGTTTGGTAAAGAACCTAGAATTAGCAAGTTTATTTAGCAGCTCTTCCAATGAAGGCATAGGTTCAGCATCGAACTTCGTAACTTGGTTCAATTTGCGATAATCTACGCAAATGCGAATGTTATTATCCTTCTTCCGAACAATAACCATAGACGAAGAGTATGCTGAAGTGGATGGTTCAATGATTTCCAATCGAATCATTTCATCCAATTCTTTTTCGACTTGTGACTGAAAATGGATAGGTATTGGATAGGGTCTGACTCTGATAGGATTATGGTCAGTTAGTATAATGTCATGTTCGATGACATGTGTGTGTCCCGGGATGTCTGTAAGAACATCCTGAAATGTTTGCAACATCGAAGAAACTTGTCGATGTTCTTCAGCGGAAAGATTAGGAGAAACGGTAACGTTTTTCCAAGATTCCGTAGAATAAAGTGGGACCATAGGAAGTGGAAGATTGACATCAGAAAAAGTAGTTTCCTCATCCTGTATAACTGACAGGGATGAGTAATGACCATGAGGTACTTGAGAATTGTCCGTTGCCTGGAAAATAGGCTGCAAATAGTCTGGTCTGTCATGAAATTCCGTGAGCATATTTATGTGGAAAGTTTTATGCTTTCCATCAATATCGACAACATAGTCGACATCGGAAATTTTGGAGACTATTGCATATGGACCTTTCCATGCAATAAGAAGTCTGTTCTCCCTTGAAGGAAGTAGAACGAGAGCTTTGTCACCTGGACAAAGTTGTCGTAGACATCTATTCTTATTTGCAAACTGCCTTGCCTTTTCTTTAGCAAATTCGGAAGACGAAGTTGCTAGTTTGCATGCCTCGATGATCTTTTGCCTAAGAGCAATGACATACTCATAAGAAGATTGAGTCTCATCGCTAATATTATCGGCAGTGATTAGATCGTGAAGTAAAGACATAGGGCCGCGCGGTTGCGCGCCAAAGACAAGTTCAAAAGGGGAAAACCCCGTATGTTCATTGGGGACCTCTCTATACGCAAAGAGAGCCGCGGGTAAGACCCTGTCCCAATCCTGAGGATGATCCTCAGTTATCTTCCCAAGTAAAGTTTTCAGAGTCCTATTCAAACGTTCGACTAACCCATTAGACATTGGGTGATAGATACTGCTGAGAGACCTTTTAATATGTAGCATAGACATTACCTGTGACATAGTGTCCGATATAAGTTGAGTGCCATGGTCTGACAATATTTCTCCGGGAAAACCCAAGCGAGAGAATATTAGCCAAAGAGCGTCTGCGATATCAGCAGTTGAGATGCTCTTGAGAGGTATTGCCTCTGGCCAACGTGTGCACATATCGACACATGTAAGAATAAATTGATGTCCTCTAGCTGACTTAATTCTAAAAGGACCGATAATATCTATTGCCATTTTTTGAAAAGGGCGAATAGGAATGTCAGCAGCCTGGATAGGCGCAGCATGTCGTGGTCCTTTAGATTTGACCTCCTGACATACTTTGCAAGAGCGACAGTAAATTCGTATGTCCTTGCTCACAAATGGCCAAAAGAAAGCCGCAAGAACCCTCGACTTTGTACGGGAAAACCCCATATGTCCAGCACATTGGGAGTCATGAGCATGTTGCAATATTTGCAATCTCATGCTTTTGGGCACAAGAATTTGTGAATGAGTGGACGTAGTCGAGTCTTGTACCATACGTACAAGTACGCCGTTCTTCATAGAAATCCAAGATTTTCTATTAGTATTTTGATTAGGATCACCTTTTTTTGCTAGAATGAAGAATTTTTTGTAAAGAAGGATCTTCTTCTTGCAATTTAATAAATGAGTCACGTGAAATAGTCAAGTGACTATCTTGGTCATTTACTTCATCATTATTAGTTAATGAAGTTTGTGGTGGATCCAGAGCATGTGCTCTTGTGACCACCGCATTGGTAGCTTCCATGTTTTGCTCCTCCCAAACAGCAATCTGCTGCGGGGTACATTCCCTAATTCCGTGAATACGACCAATAATAAGGTCCGCAATAGGGTTTGGAAGTAGACACGCGTGGACATCTCCCGTGAAGAAAGGAGTAGCTATATGTATTATGGCAGTAGGATATTTTTCCAACGTGCCACCAAATGTGACACATTTGATGACCTTTCCTGTAGCACAGGATGGATTTACAAGAGATTGTCTAACACCAACAGTAGTACATCCAGAATCAAACAACACTGAGACTGGATTACTATTTACAAGCCCCTTATGTAACATAAGAGAACCTCTCCCGTCATGAGCAACATTAGCAGGAAGAGCGGGCAAAGGATGACCACAGCTTAAAGTAGTAACGGTCTTCGGGTCAAATAAAGTACTGCATTGCATACATTTATTTGCTCTACCAAAATCAAAAGATGAGCATCCGATAGCATTATGGTCTTTATCATTATTAACCTGTTTATCTGCTCCCTGAGATTCTTGTTGAACAGAGTTTGTCTGTTGATATCTTTTTCTCTTATGTTGCGATCTACCGCGGCCATTATTGCCTCTGCAATCATTAAAGTCCCTACTGTAATTTTTATCCTGGTTTGAGTTCCAGTTTCCATAACTGTCATTACCATCTCTATACTGGTGAGAACCTCTATTATCTTGGTATTGAGGTCTCTGCGAAAAATATTTTCCTCTATACCGATTACCTTTATGAAAATTTCTAAAGTTACCGGGAGTAGAATACCGTGTAATATTAGGTTGTCTCCAGTTCTGGGAAGAAGAATCTCCCTGGAATTGATTGCTATGATTCTGGGCATAATTACGGTTACTCTTTTTATTGAAATTCTGCTGGCTACCCTGAAATTTACGCATAAAATTTGGGCCATAAGGTGCTGCCGAAGCAACTGGCAGACCTTCTTTTACTTTAGAGTTGCTAATGGTTATGTGAGGATGTGCAGTAACATACTGGCTACAGTATTCTTCCATTTCTTTTATGTTTTTAGGCTTACGCTCATGAAGAAATGAAAGAAAAGATTCATTAACAGAAGACATAACCTTGTCTCTAAGTAGTAAGTCCATAAGAGCTTCAAATGTACTCTCTGTCTTAGACAGCTCAACCCATCGTAAAAAAGTAAGACGTATCCTTGAGATGAATTCAGAGAATTCAACTCCAGTTTCTGGTAACATGTTTTTAAATTGAAGACGATATCCGTCCTCGTTAAGTTGGTACTTCTTTAACAATGCTGCTCTGACAACCTCATAGTTGTTCTTGTCAGGCACATCTACCATACCCAACAAAGTCAAAGCATCACCTCTAAGTATCTTGGACAGATGATAAACATACAATGTTTTATCTATGTTATGCACCTTACATGCACTTTCAAATCTATCTAGATAAAATGTTATATCATCAATTGAGGCATTAAATGCTGGTAGATTAAGCTTGAAATCCTTAGCATTAGTCTTATCTGACACCTTATTTGCATCATTAGCATTACTAGACAACTTCAACTTTTCTAACTCCAAAGCTAAGAGTTTTTCTTCATGCTCCATTTTTGCTTTTCTCTCTTCCATTTCAAGTCTTTTATTTTCAGCCTCTCTTTGTAATCTTCTTTCTTCAGCCTCAGCCTGTAACTTTCTTTCTTCAGCTTGAGCCTGTATTTCAAGTCTTTTATTTTCAGCCTCTTTTTCAAGTCTCTTCTCCTGAGATTCTGCTTCTCTTTTTTGTTTTTTCCATTTCCATTTGGAATCTCTTTTCCTCCACCTGCATCTGCAATTTTTTTTGTTCAACTTCTAATACCTTATCATATTGAGCAGTTGCATATTCTTCCAACTTATCACCTGTCTTGCCAAGGGATTTCCCTTGTTCAATAAAGTAATCAAGTGTAGACATGATGTCTAATATTATGAGTCACAACCTGAAATAATTAATTAACTTATTTCAACCTTAATAGTAACAAGACTTAATAAAGTACTTGTATAATCCCAATGTTTAACCCAACCTCTGTGGGAAACAAGTCTTTGACACCACACTTGTATTATTCAATGTATAATAATATCACAAGTCCCTTCTTAATCATCAGTGCACTACATAAATCAGTGCATAACCATCAGTTATCTATCATAACTGCACTACAATAGTGCATAAGCAAAAAACCACCAGTTAGTTATGATAAGTGCACTATAAACCAATAGTGCATGAGCATATATGTAACAATAGTGAAGGCTAACTATGCAAGAACTATGTAAACAATAACAAACAATGTAAACAATAACAAACAATGTAAACAATAACAAGGATCAGAACAATACGAAAACATTCGCATAAGTCAAATAAGTAGACAGCGAAAACTAAAAGAAATATCACAAAGAATGTGATGACAAAATGCGAAAATATGACAAACAAATGACGCTACAGTGTATAAACAAAAATTTTTTGTAAAGAACTAAATAATAGGAAAGAGTAGACCTACAAATACAAACAAATCAAAACAAAACTAAAGAGTATGAAAAAATACCGAAAACAACACTGACCATATCGTCACAACTAACAAAAATTAGCAAAAATATTGCTAACAATTTCCAATTAAGGAAATTGCCCCTAACAGAACGCTATCATAAGACCTCTATGACGTGGTATTTCTTATGACAGTCACCACCCATCCAGACCCGCAGAGAAATAAACATATAAATATACAAATAACATATAACATATAAACATGTAACATGAAAACAATAGGAGAAAGTGTGAAAGTACAGAAGGCTCAGTTAGAACATAAGGGCACAGTTCACAAACAAAACAGGCCACTTAACTTCTATAAATCCAGCGTCAGCACGGTGCAGAACAGGATGTAATCAGCATTCTGAGGATAATGATCCAACGTTGATTAACTTCTGCTCCCATAAACAGCCATGACGAAGGAAATGAGCTTCTAATACTGCAACAGTTGCTACGGCACTTGACCTTCTGAATCCGCAACAGTACCTCTGAGACCGGAACAGTTGTTACGGCACTTGTCCTTCTTCCTTACAGATCAGGAAAACAATTTGCTCGGAACTTGGCCTTCTAACTTCGGAAAACTGGATACCCACGAGCAGCGCCGGGTAGTTTCAAAAAATCAGCAACTGTCAGGAAATCCGGATACTTTCAACAAAATTTCTTGTAAGGTGGTAGTTGATGCTGTAGTTGTATCTAGTATGATGATGATGTCTGGGTTTGTTGACCCCCTTGATAGCTGGTACCAGAGTAAACCAACATTTGGCCACCACAATGATAAGGGTGGTATTTAGGCTGACATCAAATTCACCACCCCTATCGACACCAGGTATTAAAGTGTAAAATGTAGGTGTCTTATCTGGTTTAGGATGTTGCTGTGTAGGTTGTAGTAGAATAGTTCCCAGAGTACAACACAGGCAACATGATGTGTAGAGTCATAAAAATGGCAACTTCATTTTTCGTTTTCTACCATTTATTGCACGCCACAAAACAGTCATGATATATATGTCATCACCAACATAGTCCAAGAAATTCAGCATTCAAAATAATATTAGTGCCAGCTGATAGTCATGTAGAATCCAATATTCATAGTGTAAACAAATAGCTTCCACATATTCGATAACATAAAGTTCTGGTTCGTGAAGCTGTATACATAATATATAGCCCAAATCTGGGTACCTAAAGTTCATACATATAAATTCTGCAACAGTGTCAGCTGCATCTCATCACTGTTCATAGATAATAATAAATACTCCCTTCCTGATGCTAGCAGATCAGATGTGTACAATAAGTCCATTTATCCTCTGCACGTGAATAGCATACTGGGAATACAGGTCAAGCCAACCTTTATAACGTTCCTAAGTCTAACCATCTGACTTGGATGTGATCTCTGATATAACGAATCCTGGAACACAGACAATAGCCTTGTTTGGTCTAGAGCGACCCATATATATATATATATATATATATATATATATATATATATATATATATATATATATATATATATATATATATATATATATATATATATATAACTAGTTCAGGTATAAAGATACCGGTGGCGAAACCTAATCAAAAGTACCTCTCCATTTTGAATCACACAAGCGAGCAAAGAGCAGCAAAAAATGTCGAACTTTTAGATGACATCGAAAAGTTCAAATAAAGAGGAATTACCTTTATTCGGAATCAACCACAAAACATATGCCTCCAGGCAGGCTTGAATAACACTGGGAAATAGTCTAGTTAGCTAACTAACTCACAAAGACAATGTATTTCCCTCAGAGAAATCACAAGACGCAGATTTGCGTCCACTCGCTGCTTAAACCATTTTGTAACTCTCCGACCTGGGCGGAAACCACAATCGAACTCTCCAAGTCTAGACATGCGCAGAACCCATCTACGTGAGTATCAATTCACACAAGACGATTCTAAGAACATACGAGATAAGAGACATTCACTATCGCTCCCTTTATGGTCATGAATCGAAAACCTTAAGACAGGTTTCAGACATCTACAACACTTGACTGATACTACCAAATAAGGAGATATGGTCACGCTTCGTTTAAGAAATTATAGACCGAACGAGTCTCAAACCAAGAGGAGGTAAACTCATAAAAAATAGTAGTCTCAAAATCTCGAGTTATGTCACTTTGACTGTAAAATAATATCGTACACATTTCAGTCAAGAAAATGATCATACAAAGATTTTTTTACGAAAAAAAATGATTATACAAAGACTTTGGACAACAAATGATCTGTGCGTAACAGATATGCTTACATCTGTCAGAAACCAAACATAAACAAAGGTAAAGGTAATAAAAATGAAATTCCATCAACTGTGCCAGAAATGGTTATGAGCACATACAGTTATATACAAATATAGTATATACTCTTCCGGAATCTTGGGTACTTCCAAGAATTATCTTTTGTCTGGTTACAACTAGTGGTCACATAATGATCAATGGATCATATTAGCTTTGAAATATTCTAATTTATACCATAATTTATAAGTTTCTATATCAATAAGAGACTCCAGGCTTATATTAATTCTCTTTAACACATGTGTTTATGTTGGGGACCGCACTCTCGTATTTGATCCCCATATATTGGGGGCGCTGTTATATATATATATATATATATATATATATATATATATATATATATATATATATATATATATATATATATATATATATATATATATATATATATATATATATATATATTTGTTTGTTTTTTTTTCTGGACTTCCTTTGACAGCAATAGAGCCACTCCCTTATTGTGTAAACGCTTTCTTCCTCATATCATGAGAACAGTACCATGTCTCATGTGATCAGTTTAGATCATAGATTTTCCCTATGCCCTTCCGTCTTGTCTCACAGAGTCCCACATTTCTTCTGCCACCTGTGCAGCTTTCCGTTGTTCGTTTAGTTTTCGAACATTCCAGGTACCTAGTCAAAGATTTTCATAATTTACTGTATCTATAATATCGCGGTTTCTTTCTTCAGAATCGTTCACTTTAGTATATGAAACAAGAGAGTTTATTACCGAGGCCCTCTTTAGCAGGATTATAAAGAAAAAACAAATTAATAAGAAACTTAAAATCCGGATTACTTAGGGATTAATATCCACTCAATGTGTTACACAATCTATGCGACTAAAAGTATTTCTTCTGATTGATGTTAGACTCAGTTCGTGCACTAAAGCAGCAACGTCTGGTCCAGGGTTTCTTAACTCATGGTCCATGGGCCGTTGGAGGTCCATGAAAGGATTCTAATGGGTCGGTGTAAATAGCTAAAATTGTATTAGTAAATTTGTTTATTATGCTTTTATGTGCATTTGTCCCCATGAAAGGGTGCATAGTCTTCATCGGACAATCAAAGAGTTTCATCATCTTCACTGGACAATCAAAGAGGTTCATAATCTTCATAGGACAAAGAGGTCAATAGTCTTCATCGGACAATCAAAGAGGTTCATAGCCTTTATCGGACAAGCAAAGGGCCCATAGCCTTTATCGGACAATCAAAGAGGTCAATAGCCTTCATCGGACAAAGAGGTTCATAGTCTTCATCGGACAATCAAAGAGGTCCATAATATTCATCAGACAATCAAAGAGGTCCTTAGTCTTCATCAGTATCGCGAGACGCGCTGGGGCCGATATCTTAGTGTAATCGATCACTGTGTAACGCGTAGGTTTTAGCCAATGAGAGCAGCGTAACCATTTTCTGCGAAGCTTGTAGGTTGAAGGCTGTAACTAAGATGGAATCTTCAGGTGTGCTTATGTGTTTGTCTTTCCATTGGAGTTATGAAAATTCGGATGGATTACTAATAAATAGACATCTTACTTACTTACTTAGTCGTTCCCCTTCTACCGTGAGGTGTAGAGGTTTGGAAGAGAGAGCGCCAGACTATTCTATCGGCTGTCTTCCTCCTGGCCTGGTTCCATTCTAGTCCTCGGTCCTTCAAAGATTGTCTAATGTTGTCCTCCCAGCGGACTCTGGGTCGTCCTCGGGGTCTGGATCCTTGGCTCTTTGTTTCCCATGCTTGTCGTGGTAGCCGATCTTCTCCCATTCTGCAGACATGGCCAAACCATCTTAGTTGGGACTGTTCTACTTGGGTCTGTAGGGGGTGGCATTTTAGGCCTTGACGTATCGTCTGGTTGCGTACCATGTCTCTTCTTGTTACTTCAACCACCTTCCTCAGATACCTCATTTCTGAGGTTTGGATCTGGCTTTTATGGGTTGTAGTCATTGCCCATGACTCGCATCCATATGTCAAGACTGGGACATAGGTGGAGCGGTATACAGCCATCTTCGTTTTCTTACCAACCTCTCTCTTGCTGAGGAATCCACGATTTATGGCCTGAAAAAGTCTCCCAGCTGCTGCTTTTCGAGTGGCCAACTCTTCTTTGATGCCCCCCTTTCGGTCTATAATAGCTCCGAGGTATTTAAAGTGGTCGACCTGCTCCAGGACCTGTTCTCCCAGCTTAATCTGATGTCTTCTTTCTTCTCGTGATATCACCATGGATTTTGTTTTTAGAGCTGCTTATGACCATCCCTCTCTTCTCCAGCTCTTCCTTCCAGACTTGCAGGTTGGATTGGAGATGTGCCTCTGATTTAGCAATCAGGGCAACATCATCAGCAAATGCCAGCTCTGAAATATAGACCTGTCTCATCTTCCAGTACCCCACTGAATACTTTCTTGTTCTCTCCTTACATGCCTTGATGACATCGTCCATAAGGAGTATGAAGAGGTAAGGTGATAGGATATCACCTTGTCTTACACCAGTGGTGGTCCTGAACTCTTCTGACTTATGGTTTGCTGTCCTCACATAATTTTTGCAAGACTTGTAGAAGCTCTGTATAGCATGAATCAGAGGTGCTGGAATATTCTTCCTTGCCAAACAGTCCCAAAGTTTGCTCCAAGGGACCCTGTCAAACGCCTTTTCCAGATCTATGAAACAAAGATGGATCTCTCTCTTATACTCAAGGGCCTTTTCACTCAGCTGTCTGAGTGTGAAGATTAGGTCTTGAGTACTTCGGTTTGCTCGGAATCCGCACTGGACCTCATCCAATTGTGGCTCAGCTAGGCGTCGGAGTCTCTGCTCTAGGATTCTAGAGCAGATTTTTCCAGGGACACTGAGACGGGATATGCCTCTATGGTTTCCACACTGTCGATTGTCACCCTTTTTTGAAAATTGGTGTTATGATGGCGATCTCCCAATCCTTTGGTATGGTCTTGTTGCACCATGCTGCCTGTAGGACCCTTAGGAGTAACAGGTCGCCTGATGCTCCCATGTACTTAACCATTTCTGGTGTTATACCATCATGCCCTGCTGCTTTGCCCATCTTGATTTTCTCCAGTGCTGCCTTCAGTTCTTCCATCTTTATGTCATCTTCATCACCATTGGTTTCCTCTTCTGTGCTAGTGGTTATCATTTCTGATGTTTGACCTTGCTCGCCATCAAGGAGTTCTGAGAAATATTCTTTCCATCTTTCCATTACTTCCTTCGAGGCAGTAAGCAATTTGCCTTGCTTGTCCTTTATAAATTTGAGAGGGCATTGTTTTTCCTTCCTCATGTTCTTTAGGGTCTTATAGAACAATTTCTGGTTTTCTTGTGCATCTTTTCTAGCTTTTCTCCAAATTCTTCCCAGGACTTCTGTTTTGCTGCTAGCACTTTGTTCTTTACTTCTGTTCTGAGTGTCACATATTCTCTATATTTTTCCATTTGTCCTGTTGTGTTTTTAGCTCCTAAGTATTGTTTCCATGCCATTTTCTTCTCTCTTATTTTCTCTTTGACTTCCTCTGTCCACCAAGGTGTCCTCTTTCTCTGGTTCCCAAGTCGGACTTCACCACATGCTTCTGCAGCAGCTGTCTTTATGATATCCTTGAATTTAATCCAGAGGGTTTCCAAGTCATCAGGTTGTTCTTCTGTGTTGCTCACCGCTGCAGCAATAAGCCCCTGATATCTGGTCTTAATTTCTGGCTCTCTCAGCTTGTAGGTCCTAATGCTCATTTCTCCTGCTCGTTTACTTGGTTTCTTGCGTGATGTTGAGCAGTTCCTAGGCTGAGCAACTCTTTCAGTTGTTCGTTTGATTGTTAGCAGGTAGTGATCACTTCCAATCTCTGGCCCCCTCCAGACTCTTGCATCTCGGACATATTTGAATGAGCTTCTCCGAACAATGGCATAGTCGATCACTGACTTCTCATTCTTTGTTGGTTCACATCTAGTGTATGCATGTATGCGCTTATGGTGGAACTTTGTGTTTGTAATGATCAGATTCTGCTCACTGCAGAATCTAAGGAGTCGCTTTCCATTGTCATTGAGAGTATCTTCTCCATATCTTCCGATAACTCCACTCCATCTAGCATGGTCATTTCCAACTCTGGCATTAAAATCTCCGAGCATGATAACTTCATCTAGGCAGTCATCCACTGTCCTTTGAAGCAGCTCGAAGAATTCCTCCTTGACCTCTGCTCTCTCATCCTCATTTGGCCCATACACTATGACCAGGTTGACTATGGTTTCTCCTTCTTTTAGTTTCACAACCATAATGCGCTCTGAGACAAAGTTCCACCCCTTGATACTATCTTTTTGATTTTGGGCCACAATGCAACCCACACCCCCTTTAGCTCTTTCGGATATGGGTACACCACTGTAGAGCAGCGTGTTGCCATTGAGATCCATGACTCCTTGTCCTTTTTTCTTTGTTTTCGTAATAGCCAGGATTTCTAGTTTTGCTTTCCTCATCTCTTCCACCAGCTCCTCTTCCTTCCCATTTATACTTCTTGTGTTCCATGTTCCATAAGTCGTAGTCCGTAGTCCGTTCCAGTTCGTCGCCTTTAGAATCAGTCCGGTTTTCTCTCTTTTGTTACTCGTAATCGTGGTTTAAAGCAAACAGGTGATTGGCCTGTTGTGCCTTTGCATGGTGGAGGGGCTGCCTCCTTACGGCCTCCATGCAGGCCGCCCTCCTCCTTTTTCATCCGGGCTTGGGACCGGCATTGGCGGAGTTAATAAATAGACATCACGATTAGATATTAGAGAGCCTAAGCTTCGTCCAGATACCTATATCTTTGTATTATGTGCAGTACAACCCAAGATAATTGAGGTTAAATGCAGAAACACATGAATCATACAGAGTTTTGCACATTCTCGTCTGCCATAGCGAACGATACAATGTACTAAAGTGCAAGAAAGTTACATAGAACGACAGCTCTCAATTGTCCGGTTTTAACAAGGCCAAGATGAAGAAAATCGAATGAATAACAAAGGAGCAGGATGTAATGGAAGTTTTAACAAAAACACACACTTGGCTCGATTCAGCACATTTTGCAGAAAGTGCGACGAACGGATACCCTATGACGTCAGCGCTCTCTCGTTCGTACGATACAGAGGTATAAAAAGGAGAGAAGCGGATGAATAGGAACTCACCGCCAAAATTTTCAAACACAGCATAAAAGGACAGAGCTCGCCACCAAGCCTTTTGCCATTGTGAAGTGTGTGCAGCCTGCCAGGCCCTTGATGCCCTGTGTGTATTTCTGAATTGAGGGTAAGGCTGACTCGTTTAGTAAATATGTACATAATATTATTGTATTGCATGTTCAAATTATACTGTGTAGAATCATATTGTGTAATTCTTGGAGGGAAGAAGCTATTGATGCTGTACGTTTCTTTTAAATGAACCACAGGATAAACTGGAGTGTAGAGTCGTGTAGCGAAAGGTTTTTCAAGTGTGATGATAGTGGTAGAGAAGAAGTAGAATCTCTCTCCAGAAAGTATGAAGTCCCAGTGCCAGAGAAGTGCACTGGTATCACAATTGAGTTACGGCTGTGAATACTCTGAGCTGGACAATAGATTTAGGCTTCAGAAGTATACTGTGCCACTTTCGCTATAGTAACCCTATGTGATAATATAATTAAATTAGAAAAAGTAACTCAAAATTTAACAGTTAAAAATTTACCAAGTCAAATGAGTACAATTTCATAATTTATTATGTACATCTATATATCCTTGTAATGAGAAATTGGTGTTGGAAGATGGTAAAATGTATGATTATTTATAGTTACAAATTAAAAATAAATAATAGTAAAAAATCTTAGATGAATCTTCCAATGAAATTATAAAAGTCTGTCACAGTATATTTTTGATATATCTTGATATGTAGTCTCTAGCTGTTATCATCATCGACCATCGCTTTAGAAACTGCTCACAGTGTTTGTTGGATTGAATACAGAAAAACGCACCTTGTGTTTGTTCGAGGTTTCTGAGACACACTGATGATCAGGAAGACTTTCCTTCAGCCCACCCTATAACTACGGGAGACTAAGGTGTTGTTTGACGACTAGTCTTCAGTTAGCAGGATCAAAGGTCCTCAAGTCTTTAGTTTAAACTCGATCACGAACTCTATCATGAGCTCGATCAGGAACGATCATAAAACCTGGAACAAAAGGTAATAGGTGGCCATGGTGTTCCAACAATCTCCAACTACTGCTGTTCATGAGGCGACCATGTCTTCAGTGTTTGTATATAAATGAACGAATCATGGTAGTATGTTACAGAGCTAGCATGATAAGATAATGTCCACTGTGCAAAAAATAACAAATTACATGAATAAATCACATGTTATGTTACATGGGTAAGATATAACCTTTGCCTTCCACTTATGGATGCCAAGTCACTTATGTACTTGCCGGTATGTCGTAAGCTTCCAGGCAAGAACTAGCCATGATATATTTGGCTAACCAATTAATGGTTATGCTTCCTGACAATGCTGGTAGAGGTTATCGCTAGTTAGCATCATTGGCTTCCTGTATACCCTTTTTATTATATCTGATACCATCAAATCGTAAACAAAATCTTGAAATAAAATGATATTAGTCACACATATATCTTTAATAAACTTACATACCCTCTTAGGATTAATAAGCGCACGGTGAGGCTGTATTGGTTGAAGTCTATCTGCCCTGCGTGCAGCGTGAAAAAAAGAACTTTTCTTGCAGATACTGTCTTCCAGTTTCTCACTCTGGCTTCTGGATTTGGTGTGTGTGATTTTAAACGCGCCGCTGTGTCCTTATATTTGGGTGACTGTACCGTACGAGAAAGCACCGTCTGAAGTCCGCTAAGATTTCGTTTAGTCTCTTGGTTTGAGGCCATCTGTGCTTTTTCTGTACTTGTTTTCTCTTATTGTCACTACACACTTATCTCTTTCCTTCCTTTCTAGGTATCCTTTCATTTTCCCCATATTTATCGAAATCCGTTGCGGTATGTAGTTATAATAAATTTTTAAAGATTATTAGCTAACTTTTAGCAGATGTGATGACGATGAAAAATGTTAATTATTTTTAAAACTATTTATATTTGAATAATATCCTTTTGGATATTATTCATACTCCTTTGGTGAATTATTATTATTTAAATGTCTTACAACCAGGATTGCTCTTGTAGATTTAGATTCTCTTTCCAGCTAATGCAAACTTTTAAGGTCGGCCATATTTCATATATTCGCTATTTCCTACCTTCTTCAATGTTGGTCGGCTAGACGAAGTGCAAATTTTTCAGCCACTTTCAAACTTCGAAGCAAGACCCGCCGCGTTGTCCTTGCGCTGTGTGCGTGTGTGTGTGTGTGTGTGTGTGTGTGTGTGTGTGTGTGTGTGTGTGTGTGTGTGTGTGTGTGTGTGTGTGTGTGTGTGTGTGTGTGTGTGTGTGTGTGTGTGTGTGTGTGTGTGTGTGTGTGTGTGTGTGTGTGTGTGTGTGTGTGTGTGTGTGTGTGTGTGTGTGTGTGTGTGTGTGTGTGTGTGTGTGTGTGTGTGTGTGTGTGTGTGTGTGTGTGTGTGTGTGTGTGTGTGTGTGTGTGTGTGTGTGTGTGTGTGTGTGTGTGTGTGTGTGTGTGTGTGTGTGTGTGTGTGTGTGTGTGGTGTGTGTGTGTGTGTGTGTGTGTGTGTGTGTGTGTGTGTGTGTGTGTGTGTGTGTGTGTGTGTGTGTGTGTGTGTGTGTGTGTGTGTGTGTGTGTGTGTGTGTGTGTGTCGCGTTACACATTTTCACAAACAAATCAAGTGGTACGAAATCTCGGTACAAGTAGTTATCAGGAGACTTACAAAGCCTTTCTTGATTACTGGATGGAACAATACATGAAGGAAATGTGAAAGATTAGGATGAATCAACTAAATGAATGATGTGTATATACTTATGATAACATATGCCTATACTATGTCACTGAAGTCAAATGTGAAAGATTAGGATGAATCAACTAAATGAATGATGTGTATATACTTATGATAGCACATGCCTATACTGTACTATGTCACTGATGTGTAATGTGAAAGAATAGGAAGAATTAATTCAAATGAATGATTATATATATATATATATATGATAAAATATGCATTGAGTATGTCACTGAATTGATCTGTCTAGACTGACTTAACAAATGACATCTGATGACTTACTGGCCTCACATCTGTGCTAGAGAAAGTGCGTTTCAAAAAGATCGGTCGACGATTGACTTCAAATATCTCCATATTCCTTGCACTGATAAACATGATTTTTAGCATGTGGTCTTATATTTTCAATGTCCCAAAGTTTTTATAAAATTCAATGTTGCAGGTAGTGTTCTTTTCTTGCAACGGCTAATTCCTTTGATCTTTTTTAACGAAATAATTATTTTGTCCTGGAAGAAAATAATTTACCGTAAATGACGGAAGTTGCATATTTTCGGCATAGGCGTCTATACAATTCGAATGTTAGAGGGGTTTGTTAACTGATTACTACGTGAGGTCCTTTTTTTATTTCTTCGAAATATTTGAGAGAATAATAACCCCTATTCGTTGTAAATGTTACTTTTTATACTAAAACGTGAATGGATGCATGAAGAGGTGAAAGTACTGTGTATGTTAAAAATAGTAGTGAAATCGTGGAGATAAAAAGGAAATGAATTGGTTTACATATACACATAGATGGAGGAGAAAACATATAAAACATATACGGTATTTACACACTTATTCTGAGTCAGACGAGTCTAACATATTGATGACTATTCTCGGCTGAACGAACGACAGTCCATCTTTTTTTCCAATAGTCCTTTTCCTCTTTTAAGACATGGTCTTCACATTTACAACAATAATCTTTGTCTATCTGCGAGAGGGCGGCATATGTTAGTTCTTCCATATTGCATAGTTTGAAAGTTTTATTTTCAGCTGCCACCTGTCCTTTAACTTTTGCCCAAACGAGTTCAATTGGGTTTAAATGTGAATGATAACGTGGCAGTCTCAAACACATATGGCCATGCTGTTGAATCAACTTGTCTAAATGGAATATCTTGGTCTTTTGCGATTTCTTAACAAGGGACAGTAATTCAGGTTTCAGAAACCCCTCGTTAAATTTAATGTCTTCTTTTCTGAGCCAAATCTTTATAACATCTTTTGTACTCGAAGATGTCGGGATTTTGTCTTCTTCTGCCTCAGCGTTGTGGTATGATGCGCTGTCCATTATCAAACAGGATGGTCTGTCTAGGGATGGAAGAAGAGTATTTTCAATCCACTCTCTAAATATGTTACCGTTCATCTCGGTATGATAGTCCCGATTGTCCGTATAATTGGAAGTGAAAATAAGTTCAGCATTTTTCACTAGCTCACTAGCCGACGGTCAAGATAATATGGGCCCATGATAATTAAAGGTCTTTTTTTAGTGAGGGAGAATCCAAATGTTATATGTAATTAATTATGGTGAAGAAGGTGAGTGTGGTTTGGGACAGTCACTCACAGTAGCGCACACACCAAGTCATGGAATGGTGTAACGTCTGGTGATATTTTAACCATGGTTTATTACAATTATAACATCACGTAGATCTAGACGAATACAGTTACATCGAAACATGAATCTTCATAATGTAGTTAACACACCATACGGCCCTTACACATCCTGGCCTACAAAATCTCTACTCCTCACATCAGTGCACAAAGACTGCGTCTACGGCAGTTATATAATAATCATGGCCTACAAAATCTCTATAGCACATCAGTGCACAAAGACTGCGTCTACGGCAGTTATATAATAATCATGGCCTACAAAATCTCTACTCCACATCAGTGCACAAAGACTGCGTCTACGGCAGTTATATAATAATCATGGCCTACAAAATCTCTACTCCACATCAGTGCACAAAGACTGCGTCTACGGCAGTTATATAATAATCATGGCCTACAAAATCTCTACTCCACATCAGTGCACAAAGACTGCGTCTACGGCAGTTATATAATAATCATGGCCTACAAAATCTCTACTCCACATCAGTGCACAAAGACTGCCTCTACGGCAGTTATATAATAATCATGGCCTACAAAATCTCTACTCCACATCAGTGCACAAAGACTGCATCTACGGCAGTTATATAATAATCATGGCCTACAAAATCTCTACTCCACATCAGTGCACAAAGACTGCATCTACGGCAGTTATATAATAATTCCTATATGCCATGTGTGATCCATTCATTGATGAATCTCTACTGACTTATCCAGTGCAAAAAGATGAACTCCTTCCAGATGAATTGGTTGGAGCTGTCTTGATTCCTGGAGTTGCCTAACAAAATCTCTTTGCCCCGAATACCTGCAAAGCAGACTGGGGGGATAACTGTCGGGGATCCCTTGGGTGGTGGATGATATATCACCCTAATTAGAGGCCATAACCGAGGGCTTAATTATAGCTGTCACATTTAGTGCCGATTCTCGACAAATAACGTACGAAGTTGTTTGTAACTATGTGTTCAAGTATTCATTCGATATTGGTGAACAGCTGTATTACATACGAGCCTAGAGCGGATTGCATTTCAAGTTTTTAGTTTCTTGTGTGCCAAATACCCAAATTAGCTGGGTTGCCCGAAGATATAACTCCATTTGTGGTGTTATGGCACTAGTTAAAACCAAAAACTTGAATGGTTACCCCCCTACATTTCAGGATTCTCTGATTGCCCAAGCCATACTCAAGTAGTCACCCAATACGCAGAGTATATTTGTAATTGTACCCCCCCCCCCCCCTTCACCATCGGTCGCCCACTCAAGCCCAATTATTCTGGGGGTAGGGGGACGAATAATAAGTTTGATTTTGGCCCCCCCCAGAGTAATGTAGTGGGTATACCCAGTACTCCATCAGCATTTGTCCCCCAAAACAAATCATGTGCCAAGTTGTCGGGTGCTGATTTCCCCCCATAAATTACAGACCCCCCCCCCCCCCCCCCAACGCACCCAACAACTACTACACATTTAATTTTTTGTTCAGGGTTGGTAACAAAAACAGTTGTCCCGGGCCTCAGTGTGGTGGGTTAAAACCCTTTTATTGGGAGCGTCTGGCTAATGTTTATAGGGGATTTAATGCAGGTAATTTTTTTGGCTGGGAAAAAATAAAAAAGGGCTGAAGAAAAAATAATAATTTCCAAATGGCAAAATAAAAAAGATCTTACAGTAACAAACTAATCTGTAAGGTTCAAATCAAAATTGTAACCCACCAGCCCACACAAAAAGATAATAGGCTGGTCAAATCCAAAATTAATGTGAAAAAAAAACGAAAAAAAAAATTCTGAAGGGGTCCAAAATAAAATAATTGGGGGGGGAGGGGGGTCCTGTCGGGTGTCGACTTATTGGTTTAAATATAAAAGAAAAAAATGGCAAATCAAGGTGTGGGTGAGGAAAATTATTTTTCACCCCCAAAATTTCACCCGGAAAAACACTCGCAAAAAAACTAAAGACCCGTTTGACCACCCCCACCTCCCCCCCATTAGAACAAAAAAAGAAAATAAAAAAAAAAAAAAAATGTTGTTTTGAAAAAATGAATCCTTTGGGAAATAAAAAATTTTGTCCAAAGTAAAACTTGATGTTAATGCGCCCCCACCTCCAAACCTATGGTTGTGTGTTGTCTGTTACCACTGTCCCTGTAACTAAAAACATACCGCCAAAATAACCCTATAAAAAACCTTCCAAATTAAAACTTCAAAAAAAAAAACTCTAAACCATCGATAAACTAAAAAAATGTACGTAAACCACATCCCTTTATTGCGGTAACCTTACGCTTTTCTGACTTTTCCTTTTGTGACACCCAAAAATAACAAAAAAAAAACAACTAACTACCCTAAAAACTAGGTATAACCAAAAACGTTAACTTAACCTATCCAAAAATATACAAACAACCCCCAAAAAAAAACCAAAAAAAACCACCCCCACCCCTCCAAAAAAAAAAAGAATCAACAAGGGTGCCATACACACAAAAATAAAAACCCCCAAAAAAATCTCTGTAAAAAAACCCCCCACAAACCAGAATAAAAACAAAACCCCCGTGCTCATCCCTCCCCATAACCTGGACTCCACCACCTAAACACACCTTGAAAAAATTTTAGTAAAAAAAAAACTCAAAAAAACCCCCCATTTGACCCACCAAAACAACAACCTGTCCCCCCTCCCCCACCCCAAGTAACCCCAAAACAACCCACCCAACCTCACCCCCCCAAAAAAAACAAAACCCCCCCAAAACCTCCCAACCTCTGAGGTGCCAAACCCATTTACCACCCTCCCCTTTACACCCACCCAACACCCACCTCACCCCAACCCAACCCCCTAAAACCAAAAAAAAATGAATACACAAACCCAAACATGATAAAAAAATGACCCCCTTCCTCCCCCACCCCAAACCCCCTCCCCCCCCCCCAAACCTTTACTCGCGCCCCCCCAATGTGACACAACACCAATAACCCCCCTCAAACACACCCTATAATCCCCCCATTATAAATATTCCAAAAAACCATCCAACCAACCCCCAAAAAGGGGTGGCCCCACCCCCACCCAACCACCCCACAGGCCACCCCCCATTTAACCCCCTGGCCCCACGCCAGAATTTAAACATTGGGAACCACCAAACCCAAACTCAAAAAAAACCAAAAAAGCAAGACAAATCACTACCCCCCCCCCCCCCACCACAAAAAAACCCAAAAACCAATTTGGTCAACCCCACAAAAAACCCCACCACCAACCCACCACCCCAACCCCCCCCCCCCCCCCCCCCCATGACTACCCCCCCCCCCACCCCCCCCCCACCCAAGAACACAACCCCACCATGGTAGTCACACCACCCCCACAACCCTCCCCCCACCCCACCCCCCCCCCCCCCCCCCAACCCCCCCCCCAACCACCCCCCCCCCACCCCCCCCCCCCCCCACCCCATATATGTAAATATTAGAGACACCCTAAACTCAAAAACTATTTTATCCCCATTTTAACACCCCAATCCCCCCCCCCCACCCCCCCCCCCAATCAAATAGGCCAAAACCCCCCCCACCCACAAACCCAATCCCCCTCCCCCCCCCACCCCCCCACCCCCCACAACCATAAAACCCCCCCAACCACCCCCCCCCCCCCCCCCCAATTTTATAAACCCCCCCACCCACCCCCCCACAACCGTTACCAAAGCACCCAACACCACCACCCCCATTCAACACAACACCCCCCCTACACACCCAACCCCCCCACCCCAAACACACATCCGGCACACCATTCTAAAATCAAAATACCCACCCCCCCAACCCTTTCCCTATACCCATACCATAATCAGAAGACTAACAGCACTTCATCAATACCCAACAATGTTACCAACCAATTTTCTTACATCCCCACAAATGACCCCCGAACAAAAAAACAAAACAACACAAAAATAAACAAAAATAAACAAATTAAAAAAAATCCAAAAATAAAACAAAGCACCTAAAACCAAAAATTATAACATTCTTTCAAACCTCAAAACAAATATGAAAAAAATAAAACAATACAACAATAAAACCAAAAAACAAACTCTCTTATGTGGATTCCCACACCACACAATACACCCTCTAAATTTTCAACAAACAGAACCATTACAAACCCTAAAATTACCAAAAAAAAAAACACCATCCAGAAACAAACCAAATGTCTTCTTACCTAACCCATCAAATCACTTACAATTACCCCTACCATCAAAACCACATCAACTTCAAACTAATACAAAACCCAAAAAAATAAACAAAAAAAAAACAACAAATCACCAACAACACAACCAAAAACAACAATCTTGACAAAAAAAAAACCCCATTTAATAAATAAAAAAAAAAAAAAAAAGATAAAAAAAAAAAAAAAAAAAAACAAAAAAAACTAAAAAAAAACATAAAAAACAAACAACAAATAAAAAAAAAAAAAAAAAAAAACAAACAAAAAAAACAAAAAAAAAAAAAAAAAAAAAAAAAAAAAAAAACAAAAAAAAAAAAAAAAATAAAAAACAAAAAAAAAAAAAAAAATAATTTTAATTTGTTTAAAAAAAATTACCAAAACAAAACACAAAAAACATAAAAACGTAAAAAAACTACAAAAAACCAAAACAAAAATAATAAAACAAAAAAAAAAAAAAATCACAAACATAACATAACATTTACAAAAATAAATTTTTAACAAAAAAAATTAAAAAAAAAAATCCAAAAAAACCCGACAAAAAAAACCCACAAACCCATGTGAACAAAACCACAAACAACAACCAAATACCCCTTTTTTTTAATCCCCCCTTTATTCCCAAGGTTAACAAAGTATCTACAAAAAATACCACAAAAAAACCCAGCGCAAACAAGAACAAAACAAAAATATCATTCAAAAAAAAGATTTAGCGCTAAATAAAAAAACTAAAAAAATTAGTTTTTAAGTAACATCTCATAAACCAAATTAATATAAATGCAAAAAACACCAAATAAAAAAAAGACCCTACAAAAAAACAAAGTTATTTTTCGTATTAAAAAAACATAAAATTAAACTATCGTAAAAATCAATAATTGGCTGCATAAAAATTCATAAAAAACAACAAATTTTTAACCCCGAGCCTTTCCCCCGACCAAACCAAAAAAGACGAATGTTTAAACAAATAATGTCCTACGGATAACATTTAAAAATCATAATAAAATAACAAAACAACTCACATTAAAATAATCCAAGTAATGTAAATTTAGCTTGGCCACCAAGATGGATCATGCGAAATATTTGAATATAACTACCACAATCCATACGGGTAAAAAACCCCTCAATGTATCGACTATAACTGTCGCTGCCCAATGTAGTTCAAGGGAAAGATGGCGAAGCATCATTCAAAACATAAACGACAATCCCTCGAAAACACAACAAAAGGATCCATTCTAGGGGGGTAACAATGAACTGACGCACATATTTCAGCACAATTATTCAGACCATGAACATAAAAGATGGCTAAATATCTATTTTCGTTTGGTTAGACAATCGGACCGTAACCTTCCATAACCATATCTCAATCCCCTTTTTCGTATTTCAACTAATTTACCATGTTCAGCGTTCTGAAACAGTACAATTTTACACAACTATTACACAAACCCACCAAGGCTTCAATACATTGGAAACACCTACACATTCATAGCGTTTTACTGCATTTTACACTAAATTACCCCTCGTCCTCAACACTCGCTTCCCCTTCCTTATGGATTCTACTGTACTTTTACATCACTCCAATTCGGCCATTTCAGTCGTCTCCCAATACATAATTTCTTTATTTCATTTCTTTCCCCACCCAAGATCTTCACGCGATATTTTCTTTCCCATTACTTATCGGCCTTCGCCTCTCCATTTTTTTTCATTTTCTCTCCACATTCTAACTTCCTCCATTCTATTAATTCCGTTCAATACAAGGCCCCAATATATTCCATATTCATCATACATTTATCTTCTCCTCTCTTCCTCTTTGCGAAACCATTCTCAGTATTCTTCACCTAATATCAGGAATTTGTCTCATCTAACATATTCTCAACAATTTCCCCACAACCTTTCCAAACCCATATTTTTTATCTTATACGGGTTACAACCTTACAACAATTACGCAATCACAAATGATTTACTTGTTGATTTTTTATTTAATATTGGGATCTACCCTAACGAACCTATGTTCACGTTTATTGCTTTAGAGATTCTCCTCTCTCAATTGCATTACTTTCCCTGCGTGTATATACTTTTAGGCATCATTGTGCTCTTTCATTGATTTTCTTACCTTCTGTGTTTTATCTGTGTCCTTTGTTATTGTTTTTGTCTTTTTCTATCTCCTCCTTAATTCTCTAGTATACAAACTTCCTTAATTTTCAGTGGTGATTTTTATTTTATAATTAGTGATTTCTAATTAATCTGTAATCCCTGACACCTTTCCTTTTATTTCCCCCAACATCATTTCATTCCCTTGCATCAATGATCTCCTTGGAATCCCACATCAACCATGTATCACAACACAACTGAATCACACCATCAAAAACCACAAATCAAACATACTGAATACCTGGCAATTCACACCAAATCAAATCCACTGATAATCCATAACAGGAATCCGAGCAATGACATTCACTCCCCAGCAGCCCGCCCAATCGAAACATACCAACATTGAACTCTTATTTTCCATCTTGATTTGTACACTCTATCAAAAATGGTGATTTTCCACACCTACCTCTCCTTCTTAGCTTCCCTATAGACCGATTTATACTTTAATGCTTTGATGCCTTTTTGGAATTGTTTGATACTTTTTCTGAATCTCTCATTTAGGAATCTAGCCAGATCAACAATTCTCATGATGACAGCATTTAAGATTTCTCAAGCCGACTTTCAACTCTTTCTACTTTCTATCTTCACCTCGTTACAAACTCAGCACATCTTATCCCATTCTTTCTCACTCTCTTAATTTGCGTTTCAATCATATTATTAACCCTACATCCCTCCCTAGCTTCAGGGGTGGATCCTTTCCTTGTCCCTTCTTCTTAGTTTTCTATTTTATCTCTTTTCACCCAATTCGTGCAATAAATTCGCAATTCTTTCGAAATGTTAAGCTTGCCGACCTTATTACTTCCCTTATTTTATCCATTTTCAGCTAATCTTATCATCTTTTCCTTGGCGCTTACACATAACCAGCATATTACATATTCCCACTTATTTTTCATAATTTAAAATCTTCTTCATATCCTTTTCAATTTTCTAAGTTCTCCTTGAAAAATTGCCTTCATACCGCTCAAAATTTGTCGGACTATGATCCATTGTTAATCCAAAATATTGCCTATCATACGATTTCATTTCCAACACTTCCATAGCATTCCGTACCTAGTTCTATAAACCGTAAATCACTCACCGAACAATCTTTTTAATCAGAAGCAGAGAATTGGCAGGAAGATCAGTATCCCAAATGCTTTTCTGAAAACCGAAAGGGAAAACCCCCCATCCCCCCTTCCCCTGATACCCCCGAAACAATCTACATCAACACGGGGGCAATATTGAAATGCAGCCTCGAAACGGGCACGTGGTTTATGAATAATACTGCATACGAAGCATACGGAACACATGACACCAACCAATATAAACTGACCGCGACTGTATATGAAAGATAATTGCCAACACCTACAAATTACACCGCAACCCTCCACAGCGGCCACCCAAACACTTAGTGCAAAAAACGAATAGAATGCGTGATTTATCGATCCTCACAAAGTTTCATTTGTATATATTACAAATTATCCAATAGCTTTGATACCCGGTCGTCACATTTTAAATCCCATGCCGGTCGTAAGGATTGCAGATCCAGATAAGACTAACAGAGACTGAAATCCACCAACTATCCATTAACGGGAAACGACTCCGCACCCCTAGAAATTTCCAGGTTTTACAAGACACATCCTACCATCCTATCCAGTGCCATGGATCTTTTTTTTCACTTTTTCCACACATAATCTACATTTTCCTATCCCTTTTCTCCGCCTCCAACAACTCAAATCAACATTTTTTTACCCAACTGCAAGACTTCCAACTCACAATCCCACAACAACCGCTCAACCATTCTAAGCGGTAAAAATCCCAAAAACCCCCTCGAGTCGACAACCACGCTCCGAACACCATATGTAACGTGCCTAATAAGAGTATAAGGAAAATGCCCCCAAGGTGTACAACAGCCCTACCACTACCCCTCCTCTCAGTCTACCCCTCAAAGTATAATACCGACCACTTAATCCATTCAAAATCACCGCCATGCAACAATACCCAAACCGTATCAATCCGAAGCCTCCCACTCCGACTCTTACCCTAGCCGATAAACAAAAAATTCCTGAACACAACCCAATCATCCGCACTAACCCTTCAATCGAAACAAAATTACCAACACCCATTAACGCGCCAAAATATAACAGCGAATTCAGCAAGCTTACCATCCACAAGTAAGCCACTCTTATCGGGTGTTGAGATATACCAAGGACCATTCCACAAACGGTTTGCCATTACCTATCTCACAAATTCCATATCCAATAAAAAATAAATATAAAAATAATTCAACTTCAAACAATCTATACCGAAATAAATAACATTAATCAACCTTAAATAACAACACACCAAAATACATTCATATTGTAATTCTCTTATATAAAAACATTATTTCATAATTAATAACACTACAAAATTCATCAATCACCACTATCCATTCCACGCCCATATAATTAACCCCCCACACAACATTTGTGTTATCCAAACTACTCTCCCAATAAAATCAACCCAACCTATAGCAATTCATAATACAAATTCTATTTCACACGTGATCATAAAATCAAAATCACCAACAAAATCTTTTCACCAAAAATCAACCACACCTAACAACCACTCCATAGGTAAAGCTAAAGCGTAAAGATTAAATCGCACTGTCAAATGTCAAGTAATCCACAAAACACTCTATATACCACTCCACAGGCGTAGTCCACCCTCACATAACAACCACGTAAACACAACACCACTCCCCTCCAGCACCCATTCTATCCCACCGAAAATCAACCAGATCTGCACAAATAAATCACCGGTTGGTTTTTAACACACTGACTTGAGATTTTAGCACAGTTTCTTTAATTCTTACTTTATAAATTCTACAGAACTGGATATAACTGTAAATTCTGCCTTGTTATTCTGCTGTGCCGCCCAGCAAACATTATCATGGAAACAATATCTGTATTTGCCTGAGAAGCTTATATCTCCCACGGTCAAAGGATCTCTGTCCAACCATTCTTAAACCCTTAGAATCCGCAGAAAAGTGGTAAAAGCTGGCATTTTCGCAATTTAGTGAGCTTCTGAGGTGTGACAAGTAAAACATATTCTAATCTTACCTATACACCTGTCAACGATCTGTGACAGTAGACCCCCCACCATACTAGTCTAAGCAATACTTACAATATCAAGACCATTATATATAATTCTCTACATCTTGCCATCTTCACTAATATCATCATCCTTAAGTGCAAACTGGTACACTTTAATTTCACTTGTGTTAAACTCTCCGCTTTTAAGACCTAGCAGCCTAGCTTTCCATTCTGCAAGCAAATTTATTCAATTCTTCTAAACACAATTTTGACCACTAATATCTCCACCACTTAAATTCTAAAAACTTCACTCCAAAAATCCTTATCAAAATCCTCATCCCTCAATCATCAATATCATGACTACATTCGTAAGCCTGATTCACCAAAATCTCCAAGGGACCCATGGACATATCCTGGTTATCGTGGTAAACCCATCATTTTAGCAACCAAACAATCTCTCTACGTCTTCTCTCAAATAAACTTTTATGAGCTGGTGACTAGACTATTCTAATTTTCGCTCATATTTCTTTCCCCAATCTGAACTCTTCCAAGCTAAACAACTATTACATTTTGTCAGCTGCCGATGCATGGCGAGCTAATTTGAGTGTGCGTCTGAACAGGGCTAGCAAGCCTCATGAACTTAAGATTTACAATGGAAATATCTAGTAAGTAAGTTTAGGTCACCATTTTTTTTCCCACAATGGGGCTAAGTCCATATTCTCATTACAGGAGGTAAACAATACTATGATGATGAAGCAACTATTCGGCCGAGATCTCCTCGTGTCTATCGATCTGAGATTTATGATCTCCAAGCGCGTACATGCTTCACAATCCCATCACATTATCCCTTGAGACATAGCTTCTTCAACAATCCTGGTCACTATAGATTATCATAACCCCAGCGAGCATGAACTTAGCAAATCGTACACGCCCATACTCTACAATATCATTTTCATCACGTAACATAAAACCACTCAATAAAAAAAAATTGTCCAAAAACAGACGAAGGTCCAAAACAAATAATCATTGCTAGATCAACTAGCAACATACTCACATAGAAGGAATTAGACTGAAATCTCATTCAACCCAATCAAACTCCAACTTAAGCTCATTGAATGAGCACAAAACCAAAAAATCTACTGTCCAAAACATGTATGACTCAAGCTCTATATTTACTTTTTTAAGTCAATTAAAAAATACTGACAATTAACTGTAATCTATCCTTCCAATGGCGCGACAGATACTGCTAATACAGGTCTAGCAATATCCGGTCCTCCAGAGTATCTTGTATACACTCACCTCCATTGTGACTTGGTTGTATAGGTACGAGTAGTCAGACCATATAAGTCCCCTTCTTAAACATCCTAAACTTTCTCATTATACCAAATCAAAGTTTAGATGCTCAAATATTGTAATCACAATCCTATAGACAATGCAAATGCATATTCTAACTAAATTAAATATCGCTTATAAGAGTATCGACAACAACAACAAGTGGAGTTTATGCGAATAGAGAATAGGTTAGAGCAGATTAAGTACGAGGCTATCCGTTGACAGTGGAACAGAACATGATTTACACGATATCCATACCACAGCAACCCATCAAAAAACAAATGACCCACAAAGCGAGCTATACAGATGGGGGGGAGTAAGTGGTCGGGGCGCTGGACCGCGTATCCTGGCCCAACAGCTACTGGTGGTTATTCTGGGATTATCACAATTTCTCTGGGACGTCTAAACCTCCATATAACCCATCTTACCACTGCAGCGAAAGTAGTAAAAGGACTAAGCTCTCTTTAGTCACTCAAGATTTCTCTCTCGGATCTGGCAAAAAAGTCATTTACCGAATGTACCTGTATAGGGGTCAAACCTTAATCATAACAGAACGATAGGTCACATAACCAATATCACCAAAAATAACTCTGGCAGCTCGCGCGCCATCTCGGGGACAACGTTGTACGGTATATGGGAGCGTGTGCCAGACACTGATGACTCACCATACTCATAGCTGCTTCGCTAATACGTTTTGATCATACTGCCCATATCTAAAAGACTAGTGGAACTAAGACCAGCTCTTCAACTCAACACAATTTAACGGCATTATCAAAATGGTAATGGGTCAGAATCTAACATTATTTGATAACTATTTCAACTGGTTACCTTCAGTATTTGAGTTGGGTCGCTACATAATTCACTAGATAATTCGCCTAAGATGTAGTAGTGATATTATAATGGGGCAGTAACAAGAGCCCAGTTTTGATACGAACTGTGTCTATCTAATAGATACTTAAGAAGCGTTGGTGAACGGACTCCATGTGTTTCATCAGCAAAAAGGAACCATAAACAACAGGTTATTATCACATAAAACCCACGCTTCCGTCTATAATGATCATAGTCCATTTAAACTAGACCTACACTTCACAACATGGGTCTTGTTACTCGAATGTGAATGCGAGGCTCATATTCAACGACGATACCGGAACAATTGGATAGTCCTACACAAATATCAAACTTACATTTTCAGGTACACTATCCCATTTATCTCATAGGAGAGCACAATATCTCAATTACACTTATAAAAATTATAATATGCGTACGAATATAGGAGGCGTAGATGGATTGGGACATAGTCCACTCGCATAAGCGCCCCCATATAACCCAGCAAAATTCCACAGTACTCACCAGAACCCCTGATTTGCTATACGGTAATCTGACCGGGATATTTTACAGGAGAGTTGTGAGCTTTTTTACCTTCAATACTACTATCACTTTTTCTACACGAATACAAGTCATATTCACCCTCGAAAACCCAATCAAACTGAAACTGGCAACTATCACTACCAATTTATGCATATAAACAACCTGACCTTCAATGAAGCGTCGCTGGTAATTTATATCATCCTGTCCCTCAAATCACACCACTCTCTAAAACGAACCTACCATTGCAATACAAAGTGCACCAATATGACCTGCTGAAAAACTACATACACATATAATGGCATACGTAATTCATGGCAAAAAAATGGGGGTCATCCCAAATTAACTCAAGGGGACAGACCAAGTCAAAGATACCTGGGGTCTAGACGGGTCGTGGTGATAGTGTACTAAAAATAAAACTAAACCCCACAATTGATGTAATTACTTACATCAGATGGCACCCAAACACATAAGACTGGGTCTACGGGTAGTGATTTGAAAATAGGTACCCTGGGGGGTTTGGACTATATTAGTACGGGGGGGAGATTCTACTCCACATCAAAACACAAAGAACTAGGGGGGTGTGAACGGCAGTAATATCAATAAGGCACATGGCCTACAAACACCTCCAACCCACTCACCTAGAGTATAAATTTAACTATCACAATGCAAAAAAAAACATATAGGCGTGAGTAGATCGGCATGTATATGTTACATCCAGGCCTATATATTCAAAATCATTATATATCCCACATTTGTATGAGGATACAATTGTTTGTTGTATATACGGCCAGTAATATATATCTTAAATTACCCATTATAAAAACCTTAAAACCAAAATCTCTACACCACATAAGTTGATCATGGACATTATATTGAGACTATAAACCATAATATTTGTAACGGCAGCTTAGCATATAATATAATTTTCCTTGGCCCCCTCTCACAAACATCTAGACTACACATCACTCCACATCACCCAGGGCCACTTATAAGACTAAAAACGGCTAGGAACAAAATCAGTTTAAAAAATAAATCAGTAAGAAGAACTTACCTCGACTCCACAAATCTTACCATTCCATAATCATGCACCAGGACATTCTACGGATGGTTACAACAAATAATCATGAGCCTATCAACAATCCTCATCTTGACAAAAGTAACATCAAATAATAATACTTAATCTTCTACGGCACTAAATATTCATCTAGGCCTATAAAATAACCTTTACAGTCACACCATGCACCAAACCGAATTACAGTTAAACAATATTCTAATGCACCAATACCATCGCGCAAATGATTATATATCTACACATACAAGGCCGTACAAAAGCTCTACTAATCATCCATTATTCCCAACATAATATTTATTTATTTTTATAACAAAAAACTTAATTTCAAACAAAAAAAAACAAAACAAAAATAATTAATAATAATTAAATATATAAAACACCCAAAAATAACCCAAAACACCACATCATGCACAAATACAAACAACATCTACAACATATACAAAAAAAATCAAGGCCACCAACAAAAACAAAACAAAAACATCAGTGCACACATAACGCATCTACGGCAGATAGACTACAAAAAACACGGCCTAACAACTAATCTTATTTTATAAATTTTCATCTTTCTAAATGCACAAATTTACAGCACTGCATTTATTTTAGATCTTATTACTAATACCAAGGCCTTTTTTAGATTTTTATTTGCCCAGCGCAGGCATACATCTTTTTTATTTTATATGAAATTTTTTATTGATAATATTACATTAGGATTTTTTACATCTACCACTTCTAATAAATATTAATCTTTTCGCAAAATTCTTCATTTGAACCCACGGAACATGTCACTTCTATCAAAACATCCATTCACGTATAGTGGCGAAGGTTCTAACCTGTTGTATCGGTTTATATATTTTGTTGTGTCTTGACCAAGTATAATTTGCTAAAAGTTTTTTTATAATGCCTTCGCGATGTTTTTCTGGGGTTTTGAGATATCGTAGAAGTTATTCACAAACACAAAACAACACTTAATCCAACCAATAGATACACAAACATTCATACTATTAACCACAAACAGTTTACATCCACCTGATTTTATCCACAATACTGTCCACCACCACCTCACCACCCACCCCCCACACCCCAACACATCCCCAAACCCCCACCACACCCCACCACCACAACCACACAATTGTAACCACCCACAAACCCAAAATAAAACATCCCCACAACCCCACAACACCAACAATCAACCTAGACCAACCACCAACATCACCAACAACCCCCCCCAAACCAATAAGATCACCTACACCCACCACCCCCACCCAAATTACACCCCTAACCCCCCACACCAACAAACAAAACCCCCCCCCCCCACCCACATCGTCAAACATCCAACCACCATACCCGCCAAACCCCAATCACAACCCTCCCCCCCACCCCCCCCCAACCCCCAACCCACACCCCACCAAAACCCCACCCCCCCATCCCCCCCATACCCCCCCCCCCCCCCACCCCCACCCAACCCCTGACCACACCCATATGGTGTGCAACACCCCTAACACCACACACCCCTACACTAACCCCCTCCCACCCCCCCCACACACCTATCACCACCACGAACGTCTAACCCTCACTGTCACTCCCACAAAAATTACACATCCCTCACTACCCCCAGAATACCCACCCAACAATCCCCCCCCATGCACTACCCAAACGCTACCCATACCCCAACACCAACACCAGCACCCTCGCACTTCACATCCCGCCTCCCCCAACCCCACCGTACCCCCTCACTCACAACCTACCCAATCCACCCCCACTCCCAGAGCAGTACCAAAACCCCCACAACCTAAAACCCCACCCACCAAAAACCAACCCATAAACAAAAGTATCCGTTCACCCCCCCCACCCGAAAAATCACCCACCCACCCTAACCATACACACAGCTCTTCCAAACCCCACGCCACTTAGGGTAACACCCTCTACACAAATCACACTACATCATTCTACCACAACCCCCCCCCCCCCCTGTCCACAAACCATCCACACACTCACTTCCAACCTTCACCCCCATCGTCCCCACTACTGAAATTGAACCCCTGCCCAAACACCCCATAGTCCCCCACACCCATACAATCACAAACCACCACCGTTTTTACTGTTGAAACCCAACCCAACAAGACATTCTAATGATTTTGATCAATTTCCCAACCAATCGGCAACCCTAATATTACCCACCCCCCAGTTTACCCACACAACCCTCATCTCTCAGACACCTTACGTACGCTCAACATCACAAAAAATTAAACCCATCTACAGCGCACCAACGTACTACCACCACAACTAATAACCAAACTTTAGTCAAGACACCATCTGCAGTAGGGAACGACAATTAATACCTAAAACCGAATACATTTAGATACCCCGTACCACATGCCACAGACCATAACAATATACACCCCCTAAGCCGTCATTTTCCCTTACTGTCAATACTATCTACCAAATTTCCATCATGTAGGGACCTGTGTTGGGTAAACCTGCTGGGAATCTAAACGCTCACAAATACTTTACCCCCTAACCCCCCTCCCCGAACCAATACCAACCTCCCCCACCCCCCCCCCGATCTCAAAAACCACAACAACCATCCCCCATAAACAATGGATCTCCTCCATGCTACCCCAAAACCAAAACTATACATAGATGATTCATACAGACAGTAAACTAGAGACGCCTATACCTACCCAACACTATCCCCCACAGTCTCAATTACCCATTTGCTGACCCACCACAACCACGTAACAGCCCCACCCTCAGATCCCACCCCCCCTACCCAACCCAGCAACCCATTGCCCCCTCGCCCCAACACCTCTACGTTTACGCTAAGGTTGGTACAAATTTCCCTGACCTATAAGCATGTTCAAATCGGCTAATACAGTCTATGTCAACCTTGCAAACAATGTCCGACCTAACGCAATTTGTCCCATAATTATCCACAACAATACCTTGGTCGCAAAACCCCCAACTCTTACAGCACACAACCCCAAATAACTCTAACCACCCAATACCCACCGACTTTGGATTCAATGTAGCACACGTTCCTCAGTATGAATTGACAATCGCCAGCACCGTATCGTCACTGTCCGTGATGTACAGCAGACAACAACAATACTACTTCTTCACCACGACAACCACAAGAATATCCAAGGCGAGCAATTTAATAACACCTCTAACTGTAAAACACATGACTCAAACTGTCATCTTACCACTGAATCCTAATCTAAGCTTAACTCGACAGTACCTGCTAGCGCGCAGTGGCCCATCTTTGTAAGCGCTTCGCGCAAAAAATAAACAAACGTGCGTTATTTATCCAATAAGCCTAGCAAAAACTCTGACAACTTTCAAATGGAACACCAACATCGTTTTGATAACTAAAAGAAGGAAGCAATTTCTGGTGATTTCGGGACTTGATTTAAAAACTCTCAGCATTGAACACGTTAGCCCATTCTAATGACAAACAAATCTCGGGCCCACTCACATAACTCAACGAGTCCAACAAACCCCTCGCCGAAATACTTAGGTTCAACACCACAAAAGTAGGAAGTGGCGGTTGGACAACCCATATATAAGCCACTGAGTTTAAATAATACAACTAAGATACTCTCCATAAAATTGGTATGGCAAACCACGTTCTGCTTAACCCATGAATCTAGTTCCCTTAGGAGCAGCTGCATGTTCAAACCTACATGACAACAAGGCAAACACAATGTACTCCGCACCACGTATACATGTGGGGCAAAAATAAAGGGCAAAATTTTCTAACTCTAACACAGCGACAATTCCCTGCCTACATCCAACACACAGGGCTTGAACGATAACCCCCATCCCATATCCCCCCTAATAATATACCACAGCTTCTTTTTACGGGAATTTTTTCCACCTAAGGCTCGCATTGGGTATCCTACATGCAATTTATTGATTAAAGACTAATTCCCCCAGTTTTCACTAAACTTCAAACGTGACATTCGGGGTTTGTCAGTTCAATCTTTTAAACATCTGAAAGCACCAGCTGGTACAGAATTTCCTCTCTCCCTCCTTCCCACCTGTAAATCAGTGGTCCCGTAGCATGTGTTGAACCCCCCCCCCCTCATGGCAGCCTTTGAAGCAGAGTGGCAACGATCATCATACCCACCTCACATACAATAACCTCTCCCGCCTGTTCCACTCCACATCTCCTCTCCACCCATGAACAGCTACAATTTATCCCCTCTGTAGGCCAATTTGCATCATCCTCTCTGCCTTGCTGTGGAAAATAGACAGGTTCTATAAGCTTATTGTAATTTCTTTACTGAAAATCTTAATACTGGGCCAACAGTTCTTTAATCAAGAATCGACTGTATTCCACCAAAATCTTTTATTACACAAGCATGGCAGTGCATGTACTACTTGTGTAAATTATTTTTGTTAAGCATAAGATTATTTGAAAATGTTTTCAAAATAACATTACAAAACATTCAAACCAGGCGCAACTTACGTATACTAATGTACTTTGCACAGATGTAGCCGCACTATTTAAAATAATGAGGAATCCTCTTTTATGCACCAAACTGGATAGTCTCCTTTTGGCTGCTATCCCGCATTCTCTTCAACAGCAGAAGTTCATTGCACTAGGACAGTGTCATCTTCTTGCTCTCGTAACCAAGCCATCGCTGTTTCTAGTGCTATAAAGGCCTCTTCAGGACTTGGTCGACGTTTTGGTTATTTCTTCATAATCTACAAGTACATCATGTACTTCTGAATGGAGTCTTCAACATCGGGTCACTACATGTATTGAGGTTTTCTTCTTGCACAAAAGACAAAATTTCTTCGTCATTCAAAAACTGAAAACCAGAATCATTAATCCATCTTCTAGCCCACATGTGTGCATCATCATTTTGTCACAGTCCGAAAATCCGGGCATTGCTTGAAAACAGTTCCACAACTTCATTTATAACAATCATCATTTGTGTCCCACTGCAGTAGATTTTTTCATTTCCTCCTTTTTTCTTATCCAAGCAATCTATTCCCAAGCCTTGTTGAGATTATCTTGTGACAGGTGTGGTCCAAGCATCATCAGCTACACATATAGCAGCAGTCTTTGAGATTTCAAGCTTTTTGTGGAAAACGCCACCACACTTTCTTCATCTTCAGCCCATCAACAATAAACGACGCAGGACTTCCTTCTTTGTACACTCACTTTATTAAGCTATTAGCTATAAAGACACCCTGACCTGATGAACCATGTGGTTGAATCAGCCTATAACAAAGTTACATTTGGGAGGGCAAGAAAAAATTACTTTAAATCACTGCAGCGCATCAACTAGCAAATTCAATGTATCAAGTCCGTCTCTGGATGAGATGGTGTTCATTGTCCAGTAAAGAATTAACTTTTCCTTAGTTTTATCTTGTTCTCATAGTGTTCTCAACTCCTCAACCTCTTCACATTTGGGATGAACTGATTTGTATACCAATCAAGAAATATTTCACTATTCATCCAAGCACTCTTCTGTGCTTTGTAACACACAAAGGGAGACATGTCACATTCTTTCTTAAACAAACGTGGTTTTTTTGGCTTTTGCCGATTTCATTAGCACCGGTAAAAACGATGACTTCCACTGGCAATTCGCGCGCTACCAAAATTGTTTACTCCTCTCTAGTTGCACTTTTTAAACCCAGGGGGCAGCAGCTATCGCGCTGAGAGATGCAAGTGATTTTTTTGAGGCAATGATTTCATTCCAGTATAAGCCAGCTCCTCTCATCGGCATTATACACATCCATATCGAGTGAATAAACCTTCTTCTTCCCAAAAAGCCAAGAAAGTGCGTTTCTTTAAAACATTTTTTTAGCGGCAGTTGACATCGCTAGATAAAGATTCCCCTGAATCTCCAATTCTCGTGATTATGCCATGACGAGATTTAAATATATTTCTTATAACCATCCCTGGCCTAGCCTTAAAGTCAGGAGGACCGTACAAGTTGATTGTTGAACTGAAGTGCCTTTTCACACAACATAGAAACCAGAGATAAGGATTCCCCATATGCTTCATCTTATGCTACCAAACCCTAATAATACAAAGCCTCTTCACTAATTTCAAATCTTTCTCATTACACATGTTTATCACTCAAGGTTCTTCGACCAATACGATTATCCCATTCGACCCTTACTCATCCCCACCACCTAATTTTCGATCCTTTAACCTAAACTCATTCCTAAATCCTGACTCAAATCCCACACATATACAATCCACTCAATTCCTACACATATACACTATCGATACAATAACATACAGACATACATAATACTAAACCCATCCCACACCAATCTTAACCAAAATCCACATCAAATCTTTGACGACACATTTTCCCACCCCCCCCCTTATCCCACACTCCCCCTCTCCCACCAATACCCCACAACAAAATCATAATACTCAACCCCCCAACAAAAACTAAGCCCATACATTTATAACTCACAACCCAACTGGAACACCCAAATCGCACCACTAAATTTTAATATACTCTCTACCACCCTCCCCCTAACCCATACCCCACCAATTTACATACCACCTCCTCAACCCAATTATTTTACCCTAATATTCTCAATACTGCGGCATCTGTTCACCAACCCGACTTCTCTACAATCCTCAAACTTTACCACTCACCTTACACTGGCATTGGTCAAAATCAACTCCCTACCCAAAACAATATCACTTCACAATTTTCCCATTTAAAACACTTTCTTTATAAAACCCCATGACATTTCCAGTACCCTACAGCGGATCCCACCCAGTACCCCCTTACCAAATATTTCAACAAAATGTCCACTCGCTAATCACTATCCCATTTACTCAGTCCCCCCAGACCCACAAGATTACTAGACATTCCTCATATCCCATGATTCTCGTGGCAAATACTCACATTAAATATCCCCTCCTATCCCTTTTCCCTGACACACAGTGTAACACATAATATATACACCTTCCCAACATAACCCCCCAGACCCCAATTTACCACCATCCAAACATTCAATCCCTTTCATAACCTCCCCAACCCACACTACCAATGTCCAACCTCTTTCCAGATTCTCCAACCCTTTTCAACAAACAACACTCTAATCCCCAATCTGGCACCCCACAAAACACTAACTCAAACAATTGATCCGAGGCTTAAGGAAAATTCCTCCTCAGCTTTACAACCCACTCATGCATATTACACCATCCTCATATCCATTCAAAACCATTCCACCAATCCACCAACCACCCAATCACACCTCTCCTCCTGGGGCGATCCAAGATTTTACCCCCCTATCCCTTCTGGAAGATACCCCCAAAATTAATCCTCTCCATCCTATCTACATCAAATAAACCCTAATCACCATCACTTCCCTCCCCACCCCCAGATTATAAACCCTCCAATCCCATACACCCATCATAACCCCCCCTCCCCTCCTCTTCAATTAATTTCCACACTGATCCCCACAATACAATAAACAATTACACCCCCAGTATCAGAAAGCGAGGTAGAAGTCTCCCAACTGCTAAACCTAATCCAATCTGAGAAACAACTTTACCAACACTCATATCAAAATCCTCAAAGAAAAAAATAACAAAATCCATTTACTAACTCCTCCCTAATGGTTTAACTACGAACAACTAAAAACTTAACTAGACCTCTGCAAATCCCGCATTAGTATTCCTTCTAAATCACTAAGAGATAGGATTGAGATAGTGTAACTGTTTGCAATTACCATGCAGTTTTTTTTTACTTTTCCTCTCCGACACGAAAATCCTGATTCAGGTTATGGAGACACTATCCTAGGCCTTGCTCAAGTTTGCTACTCGAACCCTACGCACAAATATTACAACATAAATTAAACAATTTATTTACAATCAATTTTCCATTAAAAAGATATACAAATATGTCGAAGGCAATACCACCACAATTCATGGAAATACAAACCACAAATATACGTATACATCTGGCGATGTAATAATTGGCACAAATATCCCGATCTTGCCTCTGTCCCCAGGCTTTTTATATTTGAGAAAAAAATCTAAGCAGGTTCTCAAACGCCACTGTTTCCTCTTGATTAAATTTATTTAAAAAGAGCACTGAACATGAACGCTTCCAAATTGACGAGATATAGAGGACGGTCATAACCACTCGCGCCATGTTTACAAGCCACAGCTTTTCAATCAAGGAAAGTAACCCTTCCTGAACACCAAAAAATTAATTTAGTATTTGTAATCACGATAAATACTTGTTTCCGGGCCATTACAATTTACTTCTATCAAAATCAAAAATAAGGATTTAACACATATGGTCAGGCACAATCTTTTCTTGCCCGTAAAACAAAATGGTGCGTTTATCAAAACAACATTGCCACTCGTGCGAAATATATATTTCTGGTGGTTTAGATATCTAGAACACCCTCATCCAACTATTTTCTTTTGGCTATAATTTGAGTTAATTCCTAGACTTATCTATAGCGAAAACACTTAAACATAAATTCTTATATGTCGCAAGACCTAAGAACCCAAATAATAGAAAGATATTCTTAAAAGAGTGAAGCTAAGTGCGGGAAGGCTTCAAAATCAAGTATACTCTTCTTCTATGATATAAAAGAATCGAATGCTGTTTATAACCACCAAATTCCTCACTCTTCCAAACTATTAAATGTTCTGCTGTAACTGAGTCAAGACTAAGATCCAGATTTAGAACATAAAAACATGATAACACATGTCATGTTTCCCTAATAAGCATTTATACAGGCGTTAATTAAACCTTAACTCTCGTATAGGTTATAGTTGAGTTTATTCCCACTGTCAATTTATATTTTAAAAAAAAAAAGCTAGTGATTTCATATGTCCTTACGCTGGGGTGGCATTTAATTGTATATCGCGACGGAGAGACTCCGCTTGTTTTAAGTGTTGCAATTGCTTTCCCTAGCTATTCAGCAACTTTCAGATTCAGACCTCACCCACCTCTCTCTAGATCCTAAGTTCACTAAACCTGTCCTTTTATCATACACAGACAGTTGGACTAAAATAGCAAAAATTAATGCACAAACAAAGAAATATAATCAAGTCCAATTACGCATGCCAGATTCTCATGGTATATTTCTAAGACCTTCAGGTACACAACGATTTTTATTAGAAACAAAATTTAAGTTTGAGACAACGTTAGACTAAACACGACGTGTATTGTGCATGAGACAATGATAAAAGAGCTTTACTTTAGTAAAACAAAACGAGAAAGCGTGAATAATTATGCAGAACAAAACGAGAAGATCCAAAAAAGAGGGATCATCGACTACAGTCACATAATGTGATCAGCACTGGAGGTTTCTTATATACCGACTACTCTTCTTCTATCACCTTTTCACTATTGAAAATTCTAAGAGTTAAGGAGCTTTTACCATTAATAACCTTTCTAAATTCTTATATATGTGGATTATCAACGTAATGATTTTCTAACGACAAAACATTCTCCCCCCTCATAAAACAGACGTTTATAATGTCAAACTCTATAATTCCAATACTACACATACGAGTAAATTAAAATTTATTATTATTTAGAGGTAGGCTTATACGACACCGAGATACTCATACACACAAATAAAAAAAACTACCATAAATCCCAAACAAGATCGGATTGGCGCGGCATTTTAAAAAAAAAATCCGCACCCAGATATGTCTTAAATATACCAAAGTATCCAACAATGGCTAAAAAAAACTCCTCAAATGGCATGCATAAGTAAAGTTCGCACCCCATCTGAAGTAACTAAGGAAATTTCACATGACTCTACCGACGCCTGCGCAAGAAACGACAAGGTTATTTGCGATCCGATTGCAACTATAAATGCCTTCACCATACAGATAACTATTTGAATTTCTTTATCGCCCATATTACTGAGTAGTCATAAAAGACAATACTCTTTTTATCCGCTAGTTGGAGTAGCAATATGGTAATTCTCAAGCTTTATTCTCAATCTAATACATGCTAGCATAGAGCACAAATCTCGGCTCAAATCCCCCATACCAAGCAATACTGATATCTCTGAAAAACAAGGTCGGCCACCCAAACAACCCGATATTATATACCTATGGCATCACGTCCTATAACAATGAATTCACCTTGACATTAAAGAGTCAGAAAAGTAAATTCAAAATAGTTGCTTGTAAGCTATTCCTATCAATTCCTGTAAAGCGCTAATTACACCACTACTGTGAGTTGTCCATCATACAAAAATAAAAAGCAAGTACTTCGATACTTAGGATTTCTTCTTACGTGTCAAAATCATTAATACAGCGTGCACAATATGGAATTAAAGTATATTTGATATACATATTTATAGACAAACCCCACAATAATACAAACCAAAGGATCCTCTAACGTCATCTTGGTTTGAGCGTGGGACTCAAAAGGGACTTACTTTAAGTTTCAACTCCTAACTTCTTGGGGTACAAGCGGGGAGTCATGTATTCCATATGTGGATGGACTGTGTAGATCCCAAGAATTCTCAAAATTCTTTACAAAATCTTTACATCCACAAACGCAACATTGTCGTTTGGTCGGGCTGAGGTTAAATTCGCTTCTCTCTCAATCGATTAAACAACAGCATGTTCAAGAATAGAGTCAAATGTTTTCCAACCAAAAAGTTTCCTGTTGCTATACCAAAAAGGATATCATCCATGCTGAACAATTCGTCAATGCATGCATATGGAATAAACAAGAAGTTCCCAAATAAATTTTTCTCATCATATACTGAGATAAACACACAAAGGGGCCGCATTCCTTCAATCCCCAAAATGGCAATCTCAGTTAACTCAAATAGTGTCCACCTACTGTAGTACAAAAACGCACGGTAAATGGTCATAAACCCACAGGCTTAACCTAGTAATCTGGATAGTAATCCTATATAACTCAGGATCCAACTTTTGAGAAATTTTTAGCTTTAAGTTTACATGCAATCAACAACGGATAATGTATCCGGCAAATGGAACCACCTGTCCTTCGTGGAGCAGCATAACAAGTATCTCTCACTGTAAATCAATACAGAGTACCAGAGTCTATGTTCTCTCAAACATCCAAAGGTATTCCTTAAGAAGCGCACTACCAGGGAACTATTATGAACAGATTCACTGTGAGCAGATATAAATTCCTTCCTTACAACACCAAATAGTATCTCTTCCTCTCCTTTCAAAGCTTTCTCCATAGCAAAAGGAATCGAATAGGCGTTTCATACAGACAGGTGTGGGGTCTATCAGATTCAAAATCATATTCCACTATAACTACGTTTGATACAATTACCCCCGGTCGGTCTGTGAGTTCACCATTTGAATGATTAATCCTAGAACCTGTTATCCACTCTCTCTTTCTGATTTTTAGTTAAAATGTGAACAGGATTTTTCACCTGAGCCGCAGTCACACAGGGGTGAAAATGATAATATATTTCAAAAATGCATGAAAGTGGTTCCATTTACATCACCATTGCAAATGGAACAAGGTAACCAAGGGTGTCCTCTTCCGATGTTCTCTCTTTTCCCAAATATCTTCATAAGATTCATGTTAATAAACGAGCGCAAAAGGCCTTATTAGCTTCAACTCTTCCTCCAACATCCTAATCGTTATTTGTATTATTTCTCCGACATTTCAGCTTCTTCCTCAGGCAAACAATTTGCGATCCCATATTTGCATTTCACCTTCATCGTTTGTGATTACTCGCCAACCCGGTAACGTAAAGAACCCCATTTGTTTTTCTTTCCAACGGGGAAATAAAATCACTTTTGAATAGTCCAACATGCCCCGACATTACGTATGAAGCCGCCCACATATGCAGTCTCGAGAGAAAAATCATCGTACAGAAACACATATGGTCTCGAGATCCGAAGCAATACATGGGTCATGGCGGTACTTTATCGTGACACCGTACATAAGGAACCGCCCAGGATTGGCCAGGGAAAAACGACTCAAACCGGCGTTTTACGCGACAAAAGCGAAGGGTTTTACCACAAATTGACGGCCCAGCTTGGCCCGTGACTTCCCGAAATAATATAAATACCGCATAATCTACTAGAGTGTAGAAGTAAAGTCCAGTTTTTTTTACCATGTTGTAGGAATGAGATAAAAATATAAAACCCAAAAAACGCATAGCCTAAACACGTGTTAAATATTCAGAGTGGTTGATAATTCCAGTATTATCTGTGCTTAAATAAGTGGTTCTTGAAAGGATATTGCGAGGGAAACGCAGGTTAATAAATCTAAACTTATAATACATTTTCCTTCATATTTTTGATTATTTTAAATTTTTTAACCTTCACAGGCTAACATGTGCGAAAGATAAATTTCCAAAATTCGGTTGCATAACTGACTAAAACAATCATAAGAATTTCCAAGAAGAATGAGGATGATAGGGAGGAATAATTAATATTCATATTACACCATTTATCATCATCACAGTCTCCCAAACTAGCGCCCAACACTCTCAAATCCACACAAGATATTTAACCAGATCATATAGATTATATAGTATCTCTAGTCGATGAGAGAGAGAATATGAATATAACTGAGCGCAATCAGTTACTAAAATTGATTCAAGTGACAAAACCAGATGATTATTTAAGATGTGAAAAAACTTACGAGAGAAGACATTTTGTGTGTGTCCCTTGTCGCCAGTCAATTGATCAGAAAGTCTTGAGTCTTACATCTAAACGAGTGCAAACGTTGTCTCTATAACGACCTAAACCAGACAATAAGTCTTCTATCAAAGACCACTGGACATTATTTGTGGCCTACGTCAGAATAAATCATCTGCCCATAAAGGAACCATACTTTTCAATGTCCTCAATCGCCTAAAAAAAAAGGAATATATGCGTCCCCATCACCCTGCAAAGATCGATCTAAGTCTGATACGGCAGCATTTCTTATCCCGTCGATAAACCACCATTGATACTGCTTGTCTCAACAAAGTTCAATCCAGATTTATCACAAATTTGTCAATAACAGATTCATTCAAAAATCTCACATCATAGAAAGCAACTCAGAAATGAATCATTATCTGAAAAGCTCAAGCAACAAGAGCTACATAATAGAAGGGAAATCGCAATATTATAGCTAAGTGCCAACTACCCTCAATAAGCGTGCACAATCTAATGAGGTCATAACGTATAATAATAAACAATTTTATGAGCATAGTAGATCACGACAGTAGCGATGAAATGCCAATTTATGACGTTCCTACCTAGATATTACCTGACCGAAATCTAACAGTATCACAAGTGAATATTTCGTGAATGATAACCCGTGTGGACCAGTACCCCTCGGATATTTAGACAAACATACCTTTGTTATCATAAGTACAGCATATTAAACAGTGATAAACAACAGCTAAAAACAGAGATATATACACAAACAGGTGAAGTAGAATATACAACGAAATAATCTCCGCCCATGCTGTATCTCAGCTGTACGAGCAAAAGGTATTCTCATCATACAGGAACGTCCTCAGCTTAGAGAATACCTCCACTCGCGACCAAAACGTATAACAACAACTTGAGGAGCATAATTATCAAACAGGTGAGATCGTCAACCTCATATTCGAAAGCGAATGCATTTAGTAGACACAATGGACTGTGTTAGAGTAACTCACCACCTTTATTGGTAACACTTATCACATATCACACAATCATCATGCTTATCACTTTAACAAACCATTTCATTCTTAATTAACTATTACTTAATTACAACTGTAATTTTATTATTCTATCTCATACTGTGTGTTTTAGGTGTGAATCGTCTTTCACCATCATTCACTTCTAAACCATTACCTAACCCTATATGTGTGGCTGGATATTTCATTATACACCCAACGATCGGGATGATTTACATTATCAAGAGATTTGTTAATGTTCTCAACTCTGCTGTCGGGATAGTAACATCTACTCACACTAAAGGAAACCATTTCTCTACTCAGCATGAAGTGCGTTGGGGCCTTTTCCCTTTACAGGAAATCCTAAGGGCTAAAAGCTAATGTCGTCATGGTGGAAAAACAGCGAAACCAACCAACTTTTCCCCAAAATTACTAAAGTAAAAACAACTGACCCCAAGTGGAACAGACATTCGCATATACTTCTGTCTTCATGTCCCGTAAAATCAAATACCTCTCTGAATAGGTCTTTATTCATTATTTACAACAAGTTCCAAATTTCTACAAAGACCTTATAATCCAATAAACTCATAGACCTAGTCCCCTGGCAAAAACCTTACTGTTGTAGATCCACCCGAACTGGTTAACACTCACACGACAATATCCCAATGATTAAATTTTTTCATTATCCCCATCTTATATACTATCTTAAAAAATGGCGTTTTCTAGGATCACCTTCTCTAGATAACTGTATATAGGACCTTGAGCCACATCAATTTTGTAACTTATTCTGACTAACCTACCGGGTAGAAGAAGCAGATAACTTCTCACATCCTTCCCATCTCATCCACAACAAAATCAATGCCATAATCTCTGGTCTATTATGCCTTCCTTTATAAAAAAATAGCGCATGTTTTCCCTTCCGGCTTGTTCTCAAATTTTCCTTTGGCAAGTTTTACCAGCCAGTTTTTAAAAACGAAGTGGTCAACTCATACAACATATAGGTATAACAAGGATGTAATATTTTCCTCCTGCCTTTTCAATCATATCCACCGTTTCTTAACAGACCAGCGTCTTCAAGTGGACCAATTAATAAGCCCTTTACCCAACTTAATTAATATTGCCGGTGGCCATACCGGTTTGAAAAACTATGGGGTATACACTCCCGAAAAGCCAACAGAGGTGCGGGCGTGAATGCGTACTTGGTCCCAATGTCTCTGGTTTTTTTCGCATGTGCACAACTTTCTCAGGATTAGACATCAAAACGTAAACGCCCATTAAAATCTTATCCACTTGGTGGGCCGAGTTATCCCTATGCGGGGATGGTACACACTACAATGAAAAAGTCTGTTTGTACCTGGCCAAATCCTGAACAAACCAAAAAACCTTCATTCTGTTAGTTTCCCTCCCCTTTAACTCGCGAGAGACACATTATCAGATCCAAAGCTTTGAATGGGAAAGCCTAAACCTTGTGAAAATTGTTGAGTAATAAAGCCATCGGCCCACATGTTTAGAATCAAATCGATGAGCAGGGCATACCGCCTCATCCCCACATAGAACACATGTGTCCCCCAATCAGACAATGTAGAGCTGTTCCTTTACTCTAAAGTCTTCGAGTGAGAGTTCCCCCAAAGCGATCCACGCCCAAACTCTCTCCAAAAGGTTGTTTGTCCCACTATGGGCATCTTCCCCCCAGACAGATAGCCTGGAGGGTTCAGTCCCCCCCAAATGTTTAGAGTGGCTACTAAGATTGGCAATACTGGACTGGAAAATTAACGACTAATCGTGGTTTGTTTATCCGTTCCAGTTTTACTACACCTGATGTGCCAGTAAATATGAGACAAACTATTTCGCCTGTCCCTGTCTCACGCGAAGCGCGCCTTCGCTGATCCTCCATATGATGACCCACTACTTGAGAAGGGAAACTTCGTCAAATCCCCTGGTTAGTTCCAAACACTTTCTAGTCCCCAATTGAATGAAGAATTGGGATAAATGACCAGCTGTCCCCGTAGGACCATTTGGATTTCAGAACCAACAAGCCGTTCCTATATAAAATCATCTTGTGTCATCATATAGTAAACACTAACCCCATATATAAGATTCCTCGCCTTGCCCTGGTAGGTGATATAGAGATTTGGGCAAACTATCTTGAAACACGGCTTAAGTGTTCTTAATCATCCTCCAGCCTGATCCTTCCTCATAATCTCCATTCTGACATGAGTCGTATGAAATTATGGTATTTTCCCTCCATCTATACCTTTTTAAAGCTGACAGTAGATAACTGTTGAATCCTGAGCAACTGTTTGCCAAATATCAACAGGTCTAACCGCTCTAAACAATGGGATCTCCCCAAGAATGACATATCCCTACACCCAATTTTTCCAAAACAGAGGTAGACAAGAATGTGGCGTATCAAATATCCTAATACACTGAGCGGTCGCGTTGGTTATGATTTCGCTATCCCCACCATATAAAATCCCCGTTCATCACCATTTATTCAGGAGCAGACGGGAACATTGTACATGGGTACATACATCCTTTGGTTTGCAAGTATTGAATCACCAACAAAGTTTCTCTGTGGTGAAATTGAATGAGCTGCCTGCACCCAAGTGACAGGTAAACTCACAACAGTGAATACCATCTAAATCTATAAATTAAACCCTGTACTACAAAAATCAACAACCTTATGCGGTGACACAAAGCCAATACAGAATGGATGACATCTTCTAACCCAACACTGGTGGAGAATTGGTGTGCGTTCCTTGTAGTTCAAGCAGGTTTGACCATTTTTTATTATCTCTTCTCATTCTCCTCTTTATCTCTTTCTCCCCACTTTATATATTTAATTACCAGATGAGGTCAAAGACCGAGCGCAAACTGCGGACAGGTTCCTTCGTAACACAAAAATGGTCCCGAGTCCATGCCTATGCGAGAATCACTTACAATTAAAAATAGCGTTGTAAACACCCATCTCTTTATCCTTGGTTGAAAGATTTTCTTTCATCATATTTTCCTTCATATCGCATTGTTGGTTTTATTTTTATTGTCATCAAAACCGATGGCCTCTCAAACGGATGCAATACCTTTGTTATTGATCATCACGGAATCCCAATTTTAAATTTAACACAAAGCTTTCACTAGATCAAGCATGCACATAATAATTTATCTAAACCAGTTTATCTTATTTATTAACAATGATAACCTCTGCCACGCACTGAGCTCGCATGATGACCTTTCAAGTCAACATTTAGTCAATCCTCACTCCCCTATATGTCCTTTTCTCTGCAACAATCCTTGTAACCATGAGAAACCTATCTCAGTGTCTGGCGGCCATATGGTACGTTCTACTTACAGTTCTATAGAGGATCCAATTTCCAATCAGCATCCTTGGTTATTTCTCCCAGAGGAGTATGATCCATTTTTCTCCAAAAATGTCTTTCTATCAAAAACCCGATCGATGCAGAAACTGGTGATAGGTTTCACCTGAACAGTATTATTAGCATTTCGCTAAACTTATCTATATTCCTATTAAAATTTCACACATGTTATCTTTTCATATCTTGAACAAAAGCCAAGCTTTAGGCATGTCATACAATTTCCTTGAATACACCTCACGACCATATATGTCGTGCAAAAACTCATATAGCATCCACCACAAGAAGCCCATGCTCGATAACAATAAGCTCCACCTTAATCTCTTATTCATTAAACCCCCATCCAAATTCAAACCCCATATAAGTTGGACGCAAGGCATAATAGTTTATACATAAACATAATTCTCGAATAGCACATAGAAAGCTCTCGATATCCACTTCTTATTTCTCTTCTCTCTCACTCACACAAAATGATACAAAAATGAAATACAAAGACAGAGGTTGACAAACCCTGAACTAGCAAAAGCAACGAAGGTACCGGGACTAGTCAACCATTTCAGGAGCATGGCCTTACAACTCACAACTCCCATAGTCGTACACTCGAAGGCTCATGTTCGCCATATTATTAGTAATACTCTACTCCTACCATACTTTCCTGCTACCCTTTATATCTTGCAGCCAAAAAGTTCCTAAGAAACTCGCTAAGTCTATCCCAATTCAATTTCACTATCGCCCGTAAAACATTTATCTACACTTACCCACCTTCTGCGCTCCAGAGTTCCGTCTCAAATTGTTAATTCCTCTCTTACATTCAGTGCCTGGACCAAAGTTCCAAATGTATGCTTACATGCCATCTCAAGCCTCAATCCTATGCAACCATCTTAATTTCTTTTTCAGCCTCTAACTTATCTTTCCCCTCTTTTCTAAACTATTCTTTCTTCACGTTCAATATATATGTCCCACAATTCCGTAGTGCGACATTAGGCCAAATACATTAACTTTTCCCGTCCATTCCAAACATCATATTAGCAGTACCGAGTGCCCAAGGACAGCAGTATAATCGAAATAGAGAGCCAGGGTCCGCCAATTTCTTTTTTCTAAACTAGGTAAAGTAAACAATATCTCTACCTAAACAAAATACCCTTCTACAAAAACCCTATTCAAGGACAACCACGATTAGCCACGTTGATACGGAACGTCAAGACGAAAACCTAAACGCGCCCCCCCGGCAATACACTATGTTGCGGTAACTAAAAGACAGTGAATCCCACACCGACCACGCCCGACGCCAAACGTTCACTATATCCACGAACCAAAAGCGATACTACTTAATAGGGCTATGTGGGAGGGGGGGGGATTACAAACAAGACTATCGCGAAAGAACTGAGCTAAGTGAACAACAATAATGTTAGATCCAAAGCGAATCAACGACAGTTGATAGTACCCATAGAGTGTAGTAGTTGTAGATAAAACCAGATTAAACCCCAACTTGCTACCACAATAATTAATACCTCAGTCCATATTTCTATACAGGAATATTGTGACTGACTCACGTTGAATGTCTAGGGTTAGTAGAAAATGATTAATTGTAGTCACAAACAACAACAGACATATAAACAATATAAATTTAATCCACAAAACAACTTTAACAACAAACACTGTGACACTCACACACATAATAACACTCTATATATAGTAATACTATCTTAAATGGAGCTCAAGTGATAAAGTTTTCAAAATAACAATATGTATTAAAGTTACTGTACATGACATATATATGTGTCCTGATTCAAAGTACGATCATAGGGAACCAGGAATACCACAATTCAATTTTAATGACAAGTTATATGTACATAATTCTATTAATATGAATCATGTGATGTAGCCATATACTTTATTAGAATAGTATCCCTATGTGTGTCAAGATTGTGAAGTAGTACATATGTAGAGTAATACTGGTTTTGGTTTTGTTCAAGCTAGCTCTGTTGGTTTGTGTTCATCATGCCTAGGCCTTCAATAGTGTCTTGAATTACGTGAAATAGTATTCAGGCAACATGTACACAGCTTACCTGTCCATATTGAAACAATTTTTATATTGACCCTCTGTAATTTCACAATGTATAGCACTCGCTCAATTATATTAAGTGGTGTATAGGGCACGGTTCAACAATATATGTTGAAGGGCAGACTGGCTCCTGGCCTACAGAAGCTCTTATCTTATCGTTGATGGCTGCAGCAAAAAGGCTCCGCTGCTCGAGTAGCTGTCCACTTGTGTTCTGGAGAGCACTTCCCATTATGAAGAACGAACCCTATACTCATCTGGTCGCTAACTCGGAGACGCAAGGATTAATGCTTTCAGCCCACTGATATTACATGCAGCAAACCACACAGAATCTAGGTGCGACTATATGCTACTCAATAACTATATGACTCACGGTCCAATGAAAACAAGCAGGTTTAGTAACCAACGCTTTTTCAGAATCTCACTTTTTTTTATAAATCTATTTTCGCAAATCCTGAACGCACAATAACATAACAAACAAGTCAATTCCCAGAGCGGGTAGGTACCAACTGCTAGCTCCATCCTGAACAATTTACACCAGTATACCTCCATCCCAAAGTCTACTCCCCCCACGTCAATACCACATTAAGTTCCTTCTCTATCAATAAATAGGTAGTTACGTTGTACAGTTTGGCAATACCATGCAGATTATTAACATTTTTCACCGACCCACGTCCTGTTCAGGCGTTGGAACAGCAAACTATCTATCTAGGATCCTTGCCTCATGTTTGCTAACTGAACCTACGCACATATAACAGACATAAAAAATTATAAAGACCATAAATTATCAATTACCATTCCATTTTCATTAACAATGGATATGCAACAAGATGTCGAGCTTACACACAACTTAACGACCAAAACTAACTACCGACCAACATACGTTACATCTGGCGATACACTAACAATACGACGTCGTAACAAATTAACAATCTGCCACTGTTATCAACCAGTGCTTATTCATTAGAGTACGACGAACGAAATAAATCTATTCATCACACCAGTTCTAACTAACGCTACAAATGAAAGAAGATCAACACTTACCACACGAGTAAACCAGTTATACTTACCAACGCCAATACGGTAATGGTTTCTACGAATTAGACACCTACCTAAACCAGACACCATATACATACGAGTCGGGATCAACACAAACGGAGCTCATGTACAGATTATAACAACACCCAGCAACTCCCAAAACATAACCCCCAAGGGCAACATACCAGCAATTATTATCCAAACGCGTAAATTGACCTCCTCACCAAACGGACGACCAAACGACGTCAACTTAACATTACGTGAAACGCTACCGAACCGTCACTAATCCGTGTGTATTACTGACGCCTTAACTAATTTACTTTCTATCCAATCAAACTCTAGGAGTTAAACACACAAATGGTGGCCCAATTTATCCCGAACATAAAACTGGAGGTATTCAAAACATGACCCCATGTGGCGGCAATAATTTAATCTATTGAGGGTTGTCTGACAACCCATCACTAATTATCTTTTGTGCTATAAAACTTTTGTATAATCCTAGAGCCTAATTATGCTCGTCTAAACACTAGTAAACAATATACTTTCTTTGTCAAGCCACGTCCAAAGAGAAACCCAACATCTAAAAAGTTATTCAAGGGAGCTAAGTGGGACGGAAAGGTCGTTAAAAAAACCAATAACTATCATAAAAATAATCTTCATATGAGACAAACCCAAAATAAGTCGTACAATCTAGTTATAACAAAATAATAAGCAAGTCAACTAACACTATCCAAACTAAAGGTGTCTCAGTAAAAATAAAATAAAAAAAACCGGAAAAAGCAAGTTTCAGAATGCCATATTACAACCGAAACGTGTATGTAAAGACAAGGATCATGAATTCCTAATACCAGCAAATTACATTGGATAGCATTCAGTCTAACTTATCATAAAAAACAGTTCTTATACCTCTGTGGAATAATGAGAGCGAGAAAACTAGTCCATCCACCGTTTATGTCATCTTTTATGACCCAAGAGGAAGGGTGAAACCGACCGGTGCTCCATCCCATAAACTGAAGCGTTGATGGGTTACTCGATACAGCTGGAAGAAATTGTCATGCCTGGGTGAAAGTGAGGAACGTGAGCTTGAGGTGGCAGTAGTGGAAGCTTAAGTCTGTATGTGACGCGATGAAGACGCGTGTTATAGTTAGATGTAACACGCCTGTTTGGTAGTCATGGTGTGTGAATTCCTGCGTTAACCCTATCACCAGCTGGCCTTGTTTACTCCTCGCTCCTCGTCTTCGTAATACGACGAGTTTCTTGGCAAGTTATGCATATAAAGGTGTGGAGGGTAACTCCATTTGTATACAAGTGAAATAGCATTCTAGTATTAATCTATGAACATCACCCACCTCCATCCCACCTCCGCCTACTACAAGTTCCTTATCTACCTGCCCATATCTATACAGTACCAACGTACGCCACGGTCCTATGACTTTTAGGTTGACCCACAGCGGTGCTCGTTGAGGTATTTCAAGTAGGCAGAGCATACACTATGTAGGGGTTCGGTGAAAGCGTGAGTAAGATAGTGCTTCGACGACTGCTCTTTTGTTTTATAATCTTTTTCCAGCAACAAGATTAGGGCATATCCGAGTACAGTCCAAATATGTGACAAGTGCAAAGCTATACTTTACGCCTCTTCTAACTCCCACACACAATCTTAATTACGTCATTGCGTAATACTAATAAATAAAAGGTAGTTGCAGGCCTCCAGAAGTTATATTAGTTTTTATTATCTTACATAATTTTCTTTTTCTAGTATAAACTGTGATTGCCGTATCTTCACGCATTGTTGATGTCTGCCTTTTCTTCTTCAGTGACACACCGGTTTAGGATTATAATGTAATCCTAGATACCCTTGTATACCTGTGATAGCCAGAGAAGCATTCAGTCACCAAGAGTATACCTCAGATCATGTCTGGGAACGCTAATGCATGGGATTGCCAGCCACAGTGAAGTCAACCAAGATAAGTTATCCATAAAAAGGACTGACTCAAAATATATGGTCTACCACATCTACAACATCCAGATGATGATATAAGATTTTGTTAAAGTCACTACCTGTGTAAAGACAGTATCTTAAGTCAAAGTGACTATATTTAAAGTTCAAGAACAGTGCTTCAAGAACTATTAGTTCAAGTCAATTCAACAGTGCAAGTCAATATAAGTGATGGTTTTATTTAAAGTGACATTCCCCAGAGGAATGAGTCATTGTACACACTGTGTGTAAAATTTTAATTGTGTGTGTTACACATTTCCTTTTGTAAATTTAAACATCGTTTTTATTTGCATTCCATCATTGTTTTTCCAAAAGAGAAAAGAAGAAATTACTGTATATATAATACATTCATTAAATGTATCTAAGGGCTTGAGTAACTCATTCCTGTTTTGTTTGAAGTTACTTTGTTTGATTATTTCCCCTAGACATAACATATCATAGGATAGTTGTTGAGAGGAGACCACAAAGTGTCTGACTATTTCTAGGACAACTATGTACCAGTGCTAATTTCTAGGACTGGGGTATTTCTTATAAGACCAGAGCTCTTATCAGGCAAGTGTATCCTTGTATCATCTGATACACCTTTTTATCTACTCATCATCGACACAAATTAACCTCACGCGACAATCAGACAATCAAAGAGGTCCATAGCCTTCTTTGGACAACGGAAGAGGTCTATGGCACAAACAATGTTAAGAAACCTTGGTCTAATCGATAAAACAAATGTTTATGTTTATCCTATACATTACAACAAAAGGTGTAACTCATGCATTTAGTTTGTTGCTATCCTGAAGACTGTATGCAGATTAACAGATTAGCTAACTTTTTATATGGGACTAGGCTGCAACATGAAACGAAACAAACTGTGGTAACAGCTGTTTTTTATTCGTCATGTATGGGATTAAAAATTGACGTGGAAATGTCAGATGTAATTTTAGATACAATCACAAGGAGAATATTGCTATGATATTTTTAATGCAACATTTAACGTTTTATAAAATATTAACAAAGTATTTAAGTGAAGTTATGGACTCACAGAAAGCATTATTTTTTCATCATTATCGTCATAATCATTGTCATCACCATCATCATCATCACCATCACGATCGTCATCATCATCATTATCATCGTCATCATCATCGTCATCGTCATCACCATTATAATCATCATGATCATGGACGTCGTCGTCATCCACACCATCATCATCATAATTATCCACATCAGCATCATCACTACTCTTCAACTACCCAAGGAGCATAGACCTTCAACAAACTTATACCAAGACTTCCTGTCACGTGCCATCAGCTCAAGGTCTTTCCATGTTATCTTCCTCCCTGTTATATCTGTCTCCAGTTCTCTTCTCTTTAGTCTTCCTGTACCTGTCTTACCCTGCGGGTACCAGAATAATCACTGCCTCGTGATGCTGTTGACAGGTTTTCTCAATGTGTGTCACATCCATCTGCATTATTTTATGGAATTATTAAAATGTAAATTAATGGGTTGTTGTGGTCCATGACTCGCACCCATAACGACTACAGCCCACAACAGCTAGCTCCAAACCTCAGAGATGGACAGTGCGTCATGGCTTCGGGGCCCAGCCCCGGGAAACCTGGATGGAGCGGTCCCAGTTGCGATGGTTTAGCCGTTTCTGCAGAGTGGGAGAGGATCGTGCCGCGACGGATGTGGGACAAAGGAGCCGGGGGTCTAGACCTCAGGGACGGCCCGGAGTTCGCTAGAAGGACAGAGTCGGGCGGTCTCCGGGGGAAGGAGGGGGGCGAGGACTGGATTGGAACCGTCCGTGGGAGGACAGCCGTTAGGCTAGTATGCCTCTCTCTCTCTCTCTCTCTCTCTCTTTCTCTCTTGTCTCTGTGGCAAATATCTACACCCCAGGGTAGGAGAGGAACTAAATAATTAAGTACATCAGTAGTCCACTGTGTTAGTGGACACACAAAAATACACACACCATTGACAACGATAATGTTTCTCATTAGCCTATTTTTCTTATTATGGCGGACACAGAAGAAATTATTAGTTACTTCCCTTGGAATGCTTGGGCGGTTACAACCTAATGAGAAACACCACCTTGACAATTACATACTGACAACATCATCGCCACGAAAAACTTTGAAGATGTCAGGAATCTTGAGCTGACTACTGCCTTTATTACAGTCATTAATGTGGACGTTTGAGGACAAACGAGGAAGAAGAAAAAGTAGAAACATCATCGTCAACATCTGTACCGGGGGATGTAGGTAATCAGTTTACTCTACAACATACCTATAACTGTGTAAGCAATCACACATTGTTATATCCTAACTTCAGTTCATCATCACTTTCATTGCTTCAACTGTCGCTATCTATAGAGAATAAAGACATCACTACAGCTGGTCCTTATGGTGGAAGCCTGCACTACAGAATTTTTGTTCTCTGATAGTGGTAGTTTCAGCAGCAATTGGTTTTAAATGATGAAATTGCCAGTCTCAAATTAGTCGCCGCTTACGATGTGCCTGAGTTTGTAGAAGGCCAATTCTTTCCTTGCCCCATCAGAGCCCCCCCCCTTCCCCCCCCCCCCCCCCCGGAACTACACGGGGCTAACATTAATTTTTTTTAAAAGAGGTTGTCCCATTGCTGATACGGCCGTTGGGGAGTGAAGTCTCAGAAACTTAATACGTCAGGCCACAAGAATTCCCTCCCTCGCTTCACCCTCAAGAACAGTGTCAGAGGCGTATTTGCAGCTAGGTAGACGGGTGCGTGACTCTGCTAGATTTTAAGCCCTGGACGCTGTGACTGCCACGAGAGGCAAAGCGCGCAACAACTCCTCCAGGAACTGACTGAGACGAAAGGAAAAAAAATTTTTTTACGTTGAAGATGGGAGGTTACTCTTATAAAAGCATTGCTACAATAAAACATACATTTATCTCCCTGTTTATTTTATTACTTTTTTAGTTAACGGACTTCTGTATTTATGTGTTATTAATGTCTTGCAAATCAGACAGTGAACAGAAGACAGGCTTAAAAAACTTAAATGTTAGGGTGAAAGAAAGAAAGAGAGTGAGAGATAAAGAGAGAGAGAGAGAGAGAGAGAGAGAGAGAGAGAAGGAGAGAAAGAGAAAGAGATAGAGAAACGAGTCGATATGAGAAACAAAAAGTCAGTGTGTGAGAGTCAACGTTAGAGTTACAGAATGTGTGATAATACAATAATTATAATGAAATAGTAAAAGCGTGTTGAAGAGAAAGTACTTTCAAGAGAATGAAAGATACGAGAGGGAGATAATAAAAAAATAAAATAAAAATATTTTAAATACGGGCTTTTAAAGCACTAAAAAGCCACAAAAAACCCTGGCTAACAAAAAAAAAGATTTTTTTTTCTTTCTCTAACATTTCTATGTTTTTCTGGTCAATTTTAATGCGCTGTTTTTAAATCTGCAAACCGTTTTTCTCTATCAGGTCGGGATCTCTAGAAATACGCAATTGAAGTTTTTTAACAACGCATACAGTATTACAACATCATTCGTACAAGAAGTATAACAGTTATGTAGGCTTGAATTTCTTTGCAGTCGACTTTTGTCGGTGAATGGCATGTGGTACATCGCGATGAAGCATCCAACAATAATCGGCAAGCATGGTCACACACCACCGTCCTTGATAACGTAACTCCATTACGGCGATATCTTGATGGAATCATTCTCCATGTTCATCGCTGACTTCGCCAAGGTTGTCAGGGAAAAAGTCAAGATGCGAATCGAGGAAATGGATTTTGAGGGACATGTTACAGCCCATAATTCTGTATGCATCTATGCACTGCTTAACAATATGCACATAGTCGACAGATTTGTGATTTCCCAGAAAGTTATCGACGATCGATTTGAATGCCATCCATGCGCGAAGTTCACTACCATGTACGAGGGAAGGTCAAAAAGTAATGCCTCCTATTTTTTATGTATGTAAATACTGCATCAGTGTGCAATTTGTAAATTTAGCAGAATTCCTCAAACACTCTTCTGCACTGTATAGCATTACCAACCTGTTTCAGTAACAGGTGGCACCACTGTAACCGTTTAAAAATGGCTGCCAAAGACGACAGCTGGAGAAAAGAAAACAAGCGCTTCTATCCAGGCTGCACCCACCCGACTCGTCAGCAGTAACCCGGTCTATGACAGAGAAGCCGCACGATGCCGAGATGACAGCCGACCCACCTGCAAGCACTATGAAGGAAGTGATAGAGGCAGATCCTCAACACAGACAGGTACAAGAGGAAGATGTCGCAGAGACCATTTTAGATGCACTTCGAAGACTTGAAGACGGAGAGTCCCTTAGGCTCGCTCTTCAAGAAGCAACAGTAGAAGTAGCTCCAGACGTGCTGGACATCGAAACCACTGAGAAGCAAGCTACCATTCCTGATCCTGAGGAAAAAACAGCTGAAAACTCAAAGGCTCAGACGCAAGATATCACACCGAATAACCAAGAACAAGATTCGAACCAAGCCTGTAGAAGGAAACAAAGACCAAACACTAAAAATACAAGCAACTCAGAAACGATACAGGAGAGGATTGTTAAGATCACCCAGACGTCAGGAAGTGAGGTCTCACTCAGGGCCCTACCCGACAACAAAGTGATCAACATCCTCGAGGTGATAACTGGACGGAGAGGTATCGCCAAAGTAGGGAGGCACGAAAAGGGAGTAGTGCTTTCTCTCAACAACACAGACAAAACAACCTCGCTGATGATCGAACTGGAATCCGGTCCAAAGGAAATCCAGTTGCCCCACCAAATAAAAGTGGTGGTGGAAAAGTACAAGACAACAAAGAAGTTGGTCATCAGAGGGGTGGATACCAGATGTTCCGAAGGCGAGGTCCACAGACGCCTTCAAGCTGAAAACACAAATCTTAAAATCACGCAGGTCGAAAGGCTAAAAACCTGGGCCAAAAAAGATACCAATCTGATGATAGTCACGGTAGAAGGATCGACAAGACCCGAGAGACTGACGCTCGAAACCACAACCAAAAAGACAGAAGCCTATATCCCTCCGGTGATGCAGTGCTCCAACTGCCAGCAGTTCTCGCACACAAAAAAGACGTGCAGGAGAGATGCAGTTTGCCGGTATTGTGCGGGTAGTCACCAATATGGCGACTGCCCCAGGGCAAAGGAGGACCGCAACTATAAAGAAACTAACGAAAACCGTATCTGTGCAAACTGCCACGGAAACCACGGGGCAAGGTACAGAGGATGCCCTGTGTTCCAGGAAACTAAGAGCATCTTGAAGGAGGCCGTGTCTAAAAACATACCCTTCAAAGAGGCCAAACACAGAGTGAATGCGGATGCTACAGAAAAAACAGCGCACGATTGACAGAAGACAGCTACACAAGCTGACCGCTGAAATCAACGAAATGAAAAGGAAACAGCAGAACGAAAGCAGAAACAAGCAGGATCCCGTAGACGACAAGGACAGCGGTGAAGACATAATAGATATGCAGAGCGCCAGAGAAATGTTACAGAGCGCCCAGGCAATGCTACAGGAAACAAAATCCATCAAACACGAGATAGAAGTTGACATCGCCAAACTCACAGAGCTAAAGGCAGAGAACGAACAAATACTCAAAAGAATTGAAACAACCATCAAACACGAGATAGAAGTTGACATCGCCAAACTCACAGAGCTAAAGGCAGAGAACGAACAAATACTCAAAAGAATTGAATCAGAGAGAAGGATCGTTGAGGATATCCTTACAAAAACTAGAGAACAAAACAAAGAAACGAAAGACAAAATGAAAATCGACATCGTACAGCAAATGTTACTCAATCAAGAAAGAGCATTAGCAGCCAGAAACGCTAGAACAGCTACTACCAACGATAATTGAAAAAGCACTGTCACAGATACAGGAGAGCAAGAAGACAAAAGCAACAGAAACTAGTAGCGTAGAAACACACAAAACTAAACGAGCCAGATAGTTGAGGCAGGACATAAAAAACACCATGAGAGCGACACGGCACCACAAACGGACAAAGAGGAATCCAGACAGCCAGCAAGTGGTCCTTTTCAGGACCAGTCACCTCCAGGACTACGAACGAGATACCAGTGAAGACGATAACACCCTATATACCCCAATTATAACCAAATTTCAGGTTGAACAGGGTATCACAGCAACATAGTAGAAGAAAACAACAACAACAACAACAACAACGTTCGGTTAAAACATCGTTATGTCATAGAATTCCTCAATGCTGAAGGCGAGACCCCAATTCGCATCCACGAACGTTTGAAGAATGTTTATGGAGATTCAACAGTGGATGTTAGCACTGTCCGACGTTGGGTACATCGTTTTGACGAAGCTGAAGTAGGTCAATCCTCAATGGCTGACGCAAAGCGGACTGGCCGTCCGTCTACCGCAGTGACTCCACACAACATTCATCGAGTTGATGGCATCATTCGTGGTGACCGTCGGGTAACACTGGATGAACTTTATTCCATGTTGTCCATTAGTAAAGGCAGTGTTCAGAACATCATTAAAGACCTGGGTTATTCAAAAGTTTGTGCACGGTGGGTACCCAGAATGTTGACAGACAGACAACATCGCCGACAAGAAAGAAGTTCAAAAGTTCACCATCTGTAGGGAAAGTTATGGCCTCCCGTGTTTTGGGATGAGAAGGGTGTGATTCTTCTCGACTTCTTGGAACAGGGAAACATGGTGAATGCAGACTGTTACATTGAAACTTTGAAGAAGCTTAGAGGTCGTATTCGGCGACTTTACCCATTAAAAGATCAGAGAACTGCACTACTGTTGCACGATAATGCCACGCCACACACCGCTAAACGCACCATTGATGCGATTGCAGAATTTGGCTGGACATTATTACCACATCCCCCTTACAGTCCCGATCTTGCACCTTCTGACTTCCATCTGTTTGGACCACTGAAAGAAGATTTTCGCGGACATCACTTTGAGGACACCGAGACCCTTAAACGCGCCGTACGCCAGGGGTTTAGGAAAAAGGACACAAATTGTTACCGTGCGGGGATACATGCCCTTGTGAGAAGATGGACAAAAACTGTAACAAATAACGGAGACTACATTGAGAAATAAATTTTTGAAGTTCAGACTTGGGGCTACATTTCAATGTGAATCAATGTGAATTTTATCTGTTTTCTTGCCTATTGAATGAAATTAAAAATTACGAGGCATTACTTTTTGACCGTCCCTCGTAACAAGTTCTCGAATTGTTTGTCTGCAATAACTTTCCTAATCTGAGGTCCTACAAAGATACCTTCCTTTATCTTTGCATCGCTAACTTGCGGAAACTTTTCTCGAAGATAAGTGAAAGCTTTGCTCGTTTTATCTAACGCTTTTACGAAATTCTTCATGAGCCCCAACTTTATATGTAACGGTGGTAAATGATGCTGTCTTTGTTAACTAATGGCTCGTGTATTACATTTTTATGCCCGAGCTGCATACGATCCCTGATAGGCCACACCTTTCTTGCATAATGTTCCTGTCTGTTGCGGCTGTCCCATTCACATAGGAAGCAACAAAATTTAGTATACCCAGTCTGCATGCCCGTGAGAATTGCAATGATCTTTAGATCTCCACAAATCCGCCATTGGTAGTCATTGTACTTTATTTTTGCCAAAAGTATAGCCATATTGTCATAAGTTTCTTTCATATGAACAGAGTAGGCGACTGGAATTGGTGAAAATAAATTTCCGTTATGCAATAACACGGCTTTTAGACTAGTCTTGGAAGAGTCGATGAAACGTCGCCATTCGTTGACTATGTGCTCATGACCGAGGCGCACCATTAGACCGTTTACATCTTTGCAATAGCAAATGTCATCATCCATCTCAAAGTATTGAACAAGTTTTCTGTGTCTATGACGAAATTTATATATCGGAGTATTGGGCGCTAAAAGATTCCATTCTTTGAGTCGCGAACCGAGTAATTCCGTTTGTCCTTTGGTAAGAGCGAAATCACGTATTAGATCTGAAAGTTCTGAATGGTTAATTAAGTGAACACCATCATTCACCGGTATATAATCCGAGTCAGAATTAGTTTCTAAAGCAGGTAAACTATCACTTTCTGATGGTTTATTCACGTCCAACGGATATTGTTCTGGTGGAACTGGGATCGGACACGTGATTGGATCATGAGGCACTGGTTTCGAAACCGATTCAATATTTGGATAAACCACAGACTTTCTAGTTTTAAAAGTGAAACAATGGATATTTGTCAAGCAGAAGTAACAATCAGTAGTGTGATTTGTCGGTTTACGCCATATTACTGGCACTCCAAAAGGCATCGACTTATGCTTCGGCGATTTTCGTAACCAACCTACCAATGTATTTGCACAAGTCGAACAAACTGCATTTGGCTTCCAAGATTTATTTGCATCATCAACTTTCAAATCGAAATAAAGTTCATATGCTTTCTTTAGTAATGGTGTAAAGTTTTTCTGGTGAACACGATCGGTAAAATATCCGCACACGTAACAGAACAGATCAGCCGAATTTCTACAACTTCTAGAAGCCATATTTCGCTCAGAATTATTTCAAAATACAGTAACTATTTGAAAAATAGCGTAACATATGTCATGCATCTTTTAGCAGTATAAAAAGTAGAATTATTTTGCATTTTATTAATTTTTAATAAGTTATATAGTAAAAATGAAACGGAGCAAATAACGGTTTCCCGAAAATATATTTATTCACACATATCTTAAGAACCCGATGCGATAGAGATAAACGGATTTCAAATTTGAAATCAGCGCAAGAAACTGACCTAAGAACACTTATTCTTATATAAGAAAGAAAAATGTTATTTGTCGGTGTAATTTTTCACGGAGTTTATAGCTTGCAGTCATAAAATGTAACATCAAATTGACAAAAAGCGTGGGGAGCTTAAGCGCTTATCATATATTTTATCCATAAGTGTCTAATGAAGTATAAAGCAGAAGTTAATTTCATGTAGAATCAGCGACCCAGGCTTTTTGTCAGTTTGATGTTCATGTTTTGACTGCAAGCTATAAACTCTGTGAAAAATTATTTGTTGCTTTTTAGTGCATTAAAAGCCTGTGTTTAAAATATATATTTTTTTATTTTCTTCTTTTTAGTGTTATTTTTGTTGTTGTTTGAACATTTAAGTCAAATGTAATCGATCCGCTAATGACATTATCAGTTTGCGATAAACGAGTCCAGAGCACAGGAGGCGGATTTCGTTATTCAGTATATTACACGGAAAGTTAATATTATTTTGTTTGTTTTATTTTATTTTTTATTTTGATAAGAGTTGTAAATTACATTTTTTTTTAAAATGTAGTTGTCAGTTGCGTGTATGCCTGTGCACGCGCGTGCGATAGTGTGTGTGTGTGGAGGGGGGAGGGAGGAGAAGTTTCAATATTTCTCTCAAGAAAGACAATCTTGTTGGAAAGAATACACCTAGATTATTTACAGTTATCACCCATTTCACTGATGAAACAATACAAACAAACACAATTAAAATTAATTTTAATGTTATTCATTTTATTATTTTTACGACTGATTATTGTATTGTCATCGGGAATACACAACCATGCCAAGTTTCAGAGCTATTGCTCATTTGGAAGTGATCGAAAAATCGATTGCAAGATTTGAAGGTGACATACGTTACAAGTTAAAGAAAAGCCTGTAAAAAAAAAGGATATTGTCCTCGTATTTAAATCGTATTAGGGCTCTCGTCCACAAATGCCGTCTCGAAATTTTTGCCATTTTAAACCCCTCATCCCCCCCCCCCCCCCCCCCCCCCCCCCCCCGCCTCCGCCCCCCCCCCCCCCACCGTTATATTTCGTCACAAAAATCCAGACGCCCCTCTTATATGACGTCACAAATCACTTACACCCCCCAACCCCCCCCCACCCCCACTCCCCTTCTCCTTTTCCCCAAATTTATTTGTATTGCTACAAAGAAAGAATGTCATCAAATAACAATCTTTTAAGTAAAAAAGTGTTTATTTAATCAGGCTTTTACGAAGACCACTTTGCTAGTTAAATATTGGTATTTAACTAGAACAAAAGTCAGATCGAAACCTCAGAAATGAGGTATCTGAGAAAGGTGGTTGAAGTAACAAGAAGAGACATGACCCGCAACCTGACGAAACGTCAAGACCGAAAAATCCAACCCCTGCAGACCCAAGTAGAACAGTCCCAACTAAGATGGTTTGGCCATGTCTGCAGAATGGAAGAGGATCGGCTGCCAAGGCAGATATGGGAGGCTAAGAGCCAGGGATCCAGACCTCCAGGACGACCCACAGTCCGTTGGGAGGACAACATTAGACAATCTCTGAAGGACCGAAGACTAGAATGAAACTAGGCCAGGAGGAAGACATACTATAGGATAGTATGGCGCTCTCTCTTCCAAATCTCTACACCTCACTGTATAAGAGGAACGAATAAGTAAGTAAGTATTTAACAAGAACAAAAGTTAATATATAGTATTTGGGAAGGTGAAGGTCTGGATGTTCTTACAATACATATGACTTATGGCAAGTGAAAGTCAATTAAATATATAACTGGAAACAGCAGGCCTTTATACCCACCCTAGAATTTTATTTTTGTTTAGTTTTGTTTAGTTTATCTCATTTTGTTTGTTTGGTTTTTTTTTACATACAAACAAAATTGGTAATTTTGATATGCCATATTTACATTGATTTGACAGACGTGATGCCACTTTCCCGTATCGGCAGTTATCTTACTTGGAATTGAAAACACTATATATCCTAATTATAACCCATCAGAGGTTGAACGGGATATCATTAAAGTAAAAAAAAAAAATCGTACATTTATTAAAAATATCACCCATTTTGCTTTAATTTAATTGTTTTTAAAAGTTTAAAAACAAATTTAAAGTAAAAACATCAATAAATTCAATTTGTACTTATTTCAAAGTTTCACAAAATATAGTTCACCTCCACAAATATTCAAGGGTTTCAAAACTTATATCGTTTTCAGTTAATTATATCTTCGTTACCATCATCCCACAACAAAGTAAGATGCTCCGCCACTGAACGAACTACAAATACATTTACTTCCAGATCAACATCGTTTATTAGAAAATTGTGTATTATATGTCAACTAGTTAAAGGTTATAATAATTATCCATATTCCAGCTGAGATTATAATATGAATGTAAGTCACCTACGGGGAAGTTGTTAACTGTTGCTGACAAAGTTGACTATGGGGATGGAGGTTATAAAATATATTTTGTTCCGACGACATTTATGACAGAAACGTCATATGACGTCATTGCGGGAGATAGACAGACCGACCGATAGACTGACCGACCGGCAGACTGACCGACCGACAGACTGACCGACCGACTGACCCCCAGACAGACAGACAGACAGACAGACAGACAGATAGACAGATAGACAGATAGATAGATAGATAGATAGATAGATAGATAGATAGATAGATAGATAGATAGATAGATAGATAGATAGATAGATAGATAGATAGATAGATAGATAGATAGATAGATAGATAGATAGATAGATAGATAGATAGATAGATAGATAGATAGATAGATAGATAGATAGAATTACATAATAATATGAGTGTGCAAGTGTTTGTTTAAGAGTGAGCGTATGTTTAAAGATACACTGTGTAAGATTGACAAAAGGGTGTGTAAGAGAAACTGCTTGACAGCGACACAAAGAGAAATCAAATTTGTGTGACCTAGAGAAAGCGTTCGCTTAAGAGAAACAAAGCGAGATGAACAAAGAAGGTACGTGATTAAGAGTAAATGTGTGAGATCTACACTGCGGATTTTGTGCCCGGGTTGTACCAGAATATACTATTAAAATACACTCAAACACACCCCCCTCTCCTCCATTTGCTCGAGTTCCGTTCTCGCGAATTCGAATATGCGCGAGCTAGTAATACACCTCAATTTTTTGTACGCGAACTAAATTCAGTTATACGCGAGTTGAGCATTGCGATCGATCATCATTTGCAAATTTGAACTGTATTTTTTGCAAAATTTAACAAAACAAAGACAAAAAACAAATGGTATGGTTTATTGGATGGAACAAAGGCCCTGCTTTATAATTTCTTCTGAAGAACACTGTAACAGAGTACTAAGAAAGTTATTGCATATTTTCCTCTAAAATAAATTCATACAATATAACCTAATATTGGCGGAGAAGAGCAAAAAGGTATGACAACCAACGATAGCGGAGTTCATGAGTCGGTCACACAGTGTTTCTCAACCTTCTCAGTTTTCGGCCTCTTTGGTAGACAATCAACCAGAACCTCCAGGAACAGCACAACCTTTTTTTTCGATGTATACTGATACAAAATCTGCTTCTAATTAGATCTGTTTAATTGTTCTGTAATATTCATGTAACAGTTTTACACTTTTAGTGTATCAAATAAGTGTAATATTAACCAAATTAAACTTATTTATTTTTAAAAAACGTGTTTTACTCACTTTTGATCTTCATAACCTTGCTTATTTACATTAATATTAGTACATTAAAACGTGCATATCTGACGCACTACAATGATTGATGTTCATGGCATACGACATCAGACATGACAATTGATTATGATGATGTTTAACTTCTTATTTTAAATCTCTAGTTCATGATTATTGTGAGATGGTTAGTTTGCTTTTTTTTTTTTGGTATGACAATCATGTGAATATCGAGGACAGAAAGAAAGAAGTAAGAAAGAAACGTAGGATAAGGAAAAAAGAGAACAGAAAGAAAAGAAAAAGATCGAAGAAATAGAACAAAGGAAAAAGAAAAGAGGAGGCAAAAAGGAAGAAAGAAAAATATACAAATTTGGAGACAAAGAAAGAAAGAAAGAAAGAAAGAAAGAAAGACAAATATACAAATTTGGAGACACAGAAAGAAAAAAGAAAGAAAGAAAAATATACAAATTTTGAGACAAACAAATAAAAAAAAGAAAGAAAGAAACATATACAAATTTGGAGACAAAGAAAGAAAAAAAGAAAGAAAGAAAAATATACAAATTTGAAGACAAAGAAAGAAAAAGAGAGAAAAATTTACAAATTTGGAGACAAAGAAAGAAAAAGAGAGAAAAGTTTACAAATTTGGAGACAAAGAAAGAAAAAAAGAAAAAATATACAAATTTGAAGACAAAGAAAGAAAAATATACAAATTTGGAGACACAGAAAGAAAATATACAAATTTGGAGACAGAGACAGAAAATATACAAATTTGGAGACAAAGAAAGAAAAAAAGAAAGAAAGAAAAATATACAAATTTTGAGACAAACAGAGAAAAAGAAAGAAAAATATAGAAATTTGGAGACAAAAAAAGAAAAAAAAGAAAGAGAAAAATATACAAAATTTGAATACAAAGAAAGAAAAAGAAAGAAAATGTACACATTTGGAGACAAAGAAAGAAAAAAAGAAAAGAAAGAAAAATATACAAATTTGGAGACAAAGAAAGAAAGAAAGAAAAAGTACCAGTACATATGTAATGTACTAAGACTGTTGTATTACTCTCTCCCACTGTCTTTGTTACAGACATAAGAATGATAATTGCCATCCCGGAAGCAAGCCCTTGTTGAAGGCGTCTTGGCAGAAGACAAAGAAACTTTGCAGTAACCAACCAATGCTAAAGAGAACACTAAGTAACAAATGTACTTTATCAGCCAATAAACACTCGCCATACACACACACACATACACACATAAACACACACACACACACACGTAGTGTATCGATTTTCTGACATTCTTGATCTATCTTCTATGGTTCTCTCTTGTATTTATCTTGCTTCTCCGCCCATTCTCCTTCTCCCCGTGTTCTTGTGTTTTTATTTACCATCTTTGATCTACGTACTTCATTGTTGCGGTTCTATATTTGTTCGTTTTTTTTGTTCTGTTTTATTAATATCTATGTCTTTTGTGTGCATTGCCTTTTTAATGTGGTCTTTATTTGTGTCTCTTCTCCTTATATGGAGCGTCGGATTGATAGAGTGATAGGAGCTCTGGTCTCTCGCGGCAAAGGTGCAGTGCCCAGGGGCCCCACGATTCTAGGGGCCCCATGCTGGGATGCTGCCATATTGTTCATAAGACATTATTTTTATTCCCGTGGGTGGGTAGGGCTTGTAGGGGCTCAGTGCATGGCTTTGCCCAGGGCCTACAAGGCTGTTAAACGGCCCTGCAAAGGTGCCGAGTTCGATTCGCGGTATCGACACGTTCCAGTTTACTCAGCTGTAAATGAGTACCTGACTTTGCTCTTGAATTAGGGAAGGAAAAGGCAGCGAAAAAAGTAACTGGTCACCCCACATTTCTTTTTCTTCTTTTTCTTCTTCGTACACTCTCAGACGTCGTCCACTTGAATGTTCTCAAAGAAAGCAGTAGTCAGTTTGAGGCTATTTGTATAACTCTCCCACTTTGTGAATACCGACTTTCGACGCTGGACCTAGTCTAGTGAAGTCTCAAACACTTCACTCCCTTACGGCAGTATCTACTTTACCTTTTTACCCGCATATGTGGTTGTTGTGTTCGTGTGGTTGTTGTGTTCGTGTGGTTGTTGTGTTCGAGTGGTTGTTGTGTTCGTGTGGTTGTTGTGTTCGTGTGGTTGTTGTGTTCGTGTGGTTGTTATGTTCGTGTGGTTGTTGTGTTCGTGTGGTTGTTGTGTTCGTGTGGTTGTTGTGTTCGTGTGGTTGTTGTGTTCGTGTGGTTGTTGTGTTCGTGTGGTTGTTGTGTTCGTGTGTGTGTGTGTGTGTGTGTGTTGTAATATCATCATCATCGTCGTCTTCCTGTTCGCTCCTTGTGCAGCATGGACCACCACTGTAGCTGGCCCTTGCCGGGAGCATTGACTGAAGCATTATAACGCTCCTGTAGCGGTGGTTTCTGTAGCAACTAGTGTCACATGACAAGATCGCTATACCCACACAAAATCTGACAATAGTCGCCACTGATAGCATGCCTGAGGTACTAGTAATTATCCTCTTTCTCTGCAATCCCTCAGAAACCCCCCCCCCCCGTGGAACTACGCCCATGAGTTTACTTTAATTGTATTCTTCCTTTCTTGATTATTGATCTTCCTTAATTCCTTCTCTTTATCAAGTTTTTTTGTCTTCAAAATGTCATCTCAATTAATGTCCTCTCTTTGTGCTCTATATCTGATTTCTGTCAGTCTGTATCCACTCTGGCCCGAGAGATTTGTCGAGGTGCTGTGAGGTTTCGTTCTGGCGCTACTGCGCCTCGTGGTGAACTGTATTGTTCTCTTATGAAGGTCAATTTTATGCTATTGAGTTGGATCACACTATAATTGCCTAATAATTATAAAATCAGACCTAAAAGTCTTTTATATTTGCACATGTGCCCTAATATAACCGACTAGGTTGAACGGGACGCGCCTCGCCAAAACGAGGCAAAATTGTATTTAAAAAAGAAAATTAATTTCCGCAATTTTGTGTTTATTTCGGCGGACACCCCTCTTCTCCCCCCCCCCCCCCCCCCCCGAGATCGCCCACCGCTAGAACCGGCTCTGTATCTATTATCATTACTATCTAAGAAGGCCATATGTAAGTAAACAGCAAAGTTAATTTCTTCTTCTTCTTCTTCTTCTTCTTCTTCTTCTTCTTCTTCTTCTTCTTCTTCGTTCACTCTCACACGTCTACTTGAATACGGAAACAGTGATCAGAATCTAGCTATTTGAATCTCCATCGAGTTTTTTTCCAAAAATGGTACTGGTGACAGCCATATATGCTTTTTTATGTTCCTCATATGCAGGGCATCTTAGAAGCAGATGTTCAAAGTTTAATTTAAGTAGATTCTAAATTGCGCAGATTTAAATCTGTCATCTTTTATCTCTGTAATTTTGTAAATGTAAGCTTTGCCATTTATTGTTCGCTTTTATTAACGCTGAATTTATTGTCAAGAGGAAGTAAACAACACTCTCCAACCTCAACATGTATTTAAGTGATTTATCGAAGACAATGACACAAATAAAACGTGATATTCTCAAGTTAAAGATAAGAGACAATAACCATGAACTATGGAACAGGGGTGGGAGTTATGGAAGGTACAAAACAGAGCTGGACTTAGAGCAAATAAATAAACAAACAACACACAAAGGTATGTTATCAGGCACTCAGTGAGAAATAAAATTTTTGTAGTGCGCAGCTGGCAGAGAGGATAGTAGCGATTCGCTCCCGTGGCTAGGCGGTGGGTGCCGTTCGGAAAGTCCTGATTCGATTCCCGGTAAGCCTATCACTTCTGTTGTTTTTCTGTTGTCTGGTCTTCTACTTCTTTATTTCTCATTGAGTGCCTGATAACACCTTTGTGTGTTGTTTGTTTATTTATTTACTGTTTACAGCAGGCCTGGGGTTTTCCCTCCTTATATGTTTGGACTTAGAGCAGTTTGCACCCGGCGGAGTGATTTGACATGCCCTTCTCTCTCTCTCTCTCTCCCCCTCCCCCCCTCCCTCCCCCCCCCCCCCCCCCCCTTCCTTTCCCATTACTAACCGTGAAAGTTAAATTCTACTTCACAAATAAATAACATTCGTGAATGTCGTGTATGATTTATCAGATAGGTAATAGATGTTTATAGCCCTGTCTGAGCAGAGGTGATAGTGATGGCAATGTGAAAGTAAGGGGTAAGATATAGTTTTATCACGAGGGTGATCGTGTAAGAGAAAGGACAGTCTCTGGATAGAATAATTTATCTAATCCAACCTATCTGGACGACGATATTTAAATCAGACGCACTTTCTCTCCTTGTATGAAAATACAAGTTACACTGCACTCACATGCACACAATTCTGTGACAAATACGCACGAACGTGAAAACAAACTATGGATAACATATAATAGATATGGGGTTGACCGACACGATAACTAAAAGTTTAATAAAGTTTATTATCAAAATAGAAAATCACAACATAAATCATATGCATCAAGAGATCATGGTTTACAGACAAAATGAAAATTAATCAAATAGGTTCTCCCCCTCTGGTAAAGGAAAAGAAAGGACGATCCCAACAGAGGTTAATTAACCCAAAAGATCAAAGGTTAACAATAAGTTATGAAATAGTCAGTATGGGAAAAGAATAGGTTCCTAATGTAAACTATCCCGTGACTAATCAGATTATTGAGATAAAAAAAAAGAAAGAAGAAACCATATAAGTATATGATGTTAACAAAAGACATAAGTTTCTTTCTTTGTTCATTCAATTCACATACACGCAGTGGCCACTTTCAGATGCACTTACCCCAGTAGTTGTCGCAGGCATTCCAAGAAAATACACTAATAAGTAATATTATATTTAATGTCAAATTTAAGTTTGCCAAATCCAACCCCAGACTCTCCGTAGTTGCTGACTGCAAATTTCACAGGAGTCGCTAGAGTCGGTGTTAAAATGTGTGTCCTGGTTACAATAAGTTATCTATGCCTTCTGTTGGTTGGAGTAAGGTTCATGCGTGGTGATCGCCGATGTATAATAAATAGAACATATACAGTTCCTAGGCTGTTTAGCCTCAGGTGGCTGAAACGCTAGGTTTAAGTTACACAAATGTTGCTGACAATATATTGCCGCAGTTGGATGATGAGATAAATATATATATATAAGTACATCTGGTAATAGTTCTGGTCCAGTTAATATTATAATTTAATGTTTCTATTCTGCTTTCTCTCATGAAAATGAAGAAAATAGGACCGCATAGGTCGCAGCAAAAAGCTCATCAATATTAAATATTCTTGGATGCTTATAATATAGTTCGTATGATCATAAGTTCAAATGGCCATAAGAAAACAAGCCGCTAGTACTCAGGTTTGATCAGCCTATATTTTAGGAAAAGAACATATAAACATTTAACCAAATTATCAATATCATATCTAACACGTGTTAAAAATAGGACCTCTACACCACTCTGTTATAAATTAGATTTAAAACACACGGGTCTAGCTTATCCTATCATTCTGTTAACGCGTGATATGAACACTAGTCATTTTTAAAAATTACATAAAATGGATAGAAGTAAATAATATATGCCGTCAGTAGACAGTTATTTAATGTATGTACTAGTCAATTGAAAACATATCTTACTGGAAAAATAGCGAGTAATTAAGTTTACTTTACGGCTGGAAAGTTAGCTATAATTTATTTAATTAGCACAGAAAATCTCAGTGAAATATATATTGAAAACTTTAAACACACTAAATCACTTCAAATCTAGTATATAAATTACAGCAATCAGAAAAATGAAACACTCCACGGAATCTATTAATTTTCACTCTGTACGAGAAATCTTAAGATAACGAGCTAATGAATTCAGATAGATTTCTGGCAACTGATCATGGCTATCGGAGAGACATGGTATATATTGATATGTTCCGTACTATCGTTCTTTAATGCGAAAGTCACACCACTGCCAGACCCGAGCCAATTTGCCGTTCGATTTCTTGAATCAAAGGTAATTTTACCACCTCTTGATTTTCATCGTCGCCGCCTTGCTGAAAATCAGCTACGCAATTTTCACCTGAAAGTTTTACAATCCAAGGTCCGTCTCACTGAATATCGTGTGTTCCCCTGATCAAAGAATCTGTTACGCCATGTTCCGCGCTTCGCTCTCTGTTTCACATAGGGCTTGATTGCCAGATGGCCCCCGTGTTAATTAAACTGTTGAATCCTTCGTTCATGTAGCAAAAGAATACTCTAGATGGGGAGGGGCAAAAGTGGATGATTACTGCTGCACTATTTTCATCTGTGACAGTGAATAAAATTGAAGGTAGTTTTAGAGAGTTATAACTGAACAAAACACAAGAGATGTTAACAAGATGACCCACTTTAATTTTTGTGTGTTTTCTTATATAATGTTTACACTGCGTGCTTCGAGCCTCGGAGAATTGTATCACAGCTGAAAGGGAATTAGGGGTTTCTTGACGAAAAAAAACAACTTTCTTTTTCCCTGTCCCTCTCCGGCGCACCTTTGACCTTAGCGCCCAGCCTCTATCGGGCTTGTCCTAAGGTTGTATCTGAGGGGAGGGGGTGGGATTGACACAAGGCACCAAGCATAATCATGGCGTCATTGTCTTGATTTTTAATTTTAGTTGTGGTTGTTTAGATATCATTTCTTTGTTTGTGTCGTCTTGTTGCTCATCTTTTACTGTTGCTTTGATATGTATTGTGTTATTAGTTTTATCTTTCATAACCCTCCACTCCCCAAGGAGCATAGGCCTTCATCAAACACATGCCAAGTCCTCCTGTCACGTGCCATCATCTCAAGTTCTTTCCCCGTTTTCCTCATCATTTTCACCTCTGTTTCCAGCCCTCTTCTCCATGTGCTTCTTGGTCTACCTCTGCCTTTCTTGCCCTGGTGGTTCTAGAACAAGGACTGCCTTGTAATGCTATCAACAGGTTTCCTCAATGTGTGTCCTATCCATCGCCAGCGTCTTCTTCTCAACTCTTGTTCCACTGGCACTTGTCTGGTTCTTGTCATCAGTTCCACGCTTTATCTGTGTCATTATTATAATTGTGATGTCATTGTTGTCTTCATGGCAGTTGGGTTGTTCGTTTTCTTGTTTGTCTTCATTCCGGTTGTCTTGTTGTTGTTTGTATTTCTGTTCTGTGATAATTTTGTCACAATTAAGCTTGTTGCCACTGTTTTTGTCTTGTTTAATTCTTACAGTTTTACTTGTTAAATAAAGAGGGAAACTCGAGGCCTGTGAAAAGTAAATAAATAAGTCATATAAATGAACATGTTGAAGGCACTCGTAATAAATAGAAAACTAGACAACCGACAAATCTACGGATGTGATATCGCTAAGTTGGTGTTATATTTTTGTTCGTTGTTAACAATGTTTAGTTCTTATTGTTTTGTTTTTTTTTGTTGGTTTTTTTTTTGAGTCCTTTTTAAAGTTTTGTGAGTGTGTGTGTTCAGGGTGTTTGCTGCAACAGTTTTTGTTTTCGTTATTATATCATAGTAATTGTGTTACTGCTTTTTTTTTGTCACTGTGTTTTCGCTGTTGGAAGAGTTTTCTTTGCTACAACAGTTTTTTTTTTTTTTTTTTTTTTTGTGGTCGTGTCGAGTTTTCTTTGCTGCAACATTTGCTTTTTGTGTGACAGTTTTCTGTATTATATCATGGTGACCTTGTTATAGCTTTCTTTCTTGTCACTGTGTTTTCGCTGTTGTTAGAGTTTTCTTTGCTGCAACAGTTTGTGAGTGTGTGTGTGTGTGAGTGTGTGTGTGGGACAGTTTTCTATATTACATCATGATAACAATGTTGTTGCTTTCTTTCTTGTTATCGTGATATCACAGTTTTTTAAAACAAACATAATGTCTTTCTTTCTTGTTATCGTGATATCACAGTTTTTTAAAACAAACATAATGTCTTTCTTTCTTGTTATCGTGATATCACAGTTTTTTAAAACAAACATAACGCTCCATATAGTTCCCCGGGAGGTCTCTGGGGAGAGAGAGAGACAGAATAGGACTACCACGCCCTCAGGCATGTCGTATGGTTCGACTAATAGGAGACTGTGCATAGAGCTGGCAACCTCATCATCTAAAAACATTGCTATAGAAATCACCGCAGCAGGAGCACGTGAATGTTTTTGGTGTAAGATTCTTGGCACTGGGACAAGCTGCAGGGATTGACGCTTGCTTAAAGAGAAGTAACAAAAGTAGTTAATAAATGAATGAACGAACCAACTTTAAACTGAGGTTCAAGCTCTAGAGCAAGCTGCATCATGAGAACTCGTCTGACGGCGTAAACATCAAAGATGCGATCACAAGAAGAAGAAGAATGAACGGATGAACGAACTTTATTTTCAAAGGGTTGAGAATCGGGCAATCAGGCCCGTCTAACATCCTGCCCTTCCGCTCTCTCTCTCTCTCTGTCTCTCCCTCTGCCTCTCTCTCTGCCTCTCTCTTTCTCTCTGTCTCTCTTTTTCTCTCTCTGTGTCTCTCTATCCCTCTCTCTCTTTTCTATCTAATGTTGCAGACTGTATCCTTTTATTGCCACATGTTACTTTAAGCCTTAATTTAAAGGTATGCAACATTATAAAGGTAATATAACATCATACATTTAAACTCTTCAATCATAATCAACATTAAGAATGTTTAAAAACACGAAACAGAAAGACAGTAAGGGGGAAGAAAGTAAAAATTAAAAAAAAAACCCGACTATAACGCCACAGGCGTACTAGGCGGGTGCTTGTGATAATAGTGAACCGTATTGTGGCTCGCCATATACCGCTACAGGGATTGAAAGAGTTAAGGACCGATGCGCTTGTATATTCAGATGATGTGCATAACAGGTCTAGTGAGCTGTTGTCTTTGTTATCATTATTGCAGTTTGTCTGTTATGGGAACATTTATGCTGGAGAACAGAGGTTCCCAATCTTTTTTCGGTCTCTATATCCCCTTGTCTTTTAGTAAACTTCACGTACTCCCTTGGCTTGTGGTAAACCTTCCTGAACTTCCTTGGCTTTAATAAACGTTCCCGAACTTTATTGACCCCAGTAAACCTTCCAGAACTCCCTTGACTTTAGTAAACCTTCCCCAACTCCCTTGACCTTAGTGTAGCGAAAGGTTTTCCTATTATGATAATAGTGGTAGAGCAGAAGTAGAATCTCTCTCCAGAAAGTATGAAGTTCCAGTGCCCGAGAAGTACACTGGTATCACAAGTGAGTTACAGCTGTGAATACTCTGAGCTGGACAATAGATTTAGGCTTCAGAAGTATAAGTTGCTACTTTCGCTATCGTAACCTTATGTGATAATATAATTAAATTTGAAAAGGTAACTCAAAATTTAACAGTTAAAAATTTAACAAGTCAAATGAGTACAATTATCCAATTTATTATGTACATCTATATATTCTTGTAATGATAAATGGGTGTTGGAAGATGGTAAAATGTATGATTATTTACAGTTACAAATTAAAATAACTAATAGAAAAAGTCTTGGATTTATCTTCCACTGAATTTACAACAAAAGGATTGTCACATTATCTCTTGCCATCTAGTTGTCATCATTAGACAGTCGTTTTAGAAACTGCTCACAGGATTTGTTGGATGGATACAAAGAAACTCAACTTTAGCCACGTCTGCTCGAGGTTCCTCCGACACACTGGAGTACGGAAGTCTTTCCTTCAGCCCGCCCTATAACTACGGGGGACTAAGGTGTTGAAGTTTGGATGACCTCTAGGCTTCAGTGAGCTGGATCAACTTCTTCAAGTCTTTAGTTTCTCGATCAGGAATGATCATAAACATTGATCATAAAAACCTGGAACAGGAAGTAATAGGTGGCCATGTTGTTCCAACAATCTCACCACCAACTACTGTTCATGATGCGACTATGTCTTCAGTGTTTGTATATAAATGAATGAATCATGGTAGTATGTTACAGAGATAGCATGATAAGATAATGTATACTGTGCAGAATTAACAAATTACATGAATAAATCATAGGTTATGATACATGGGTACGATATAACCTTTGCCTTCCACTTATGGATGTCAAGTCACTTATGTACTTGCTGGTATGTCGTAAGCTTCCAGGCAAGAACTAGCCATGATATATGTGGCTAACCAATTAATGGTTATGCTTCCTGACAATGCCGGTGAAGGTTATCTCTGGTTAGCGTCATTCTCTTTTTTTATTATATCTGATAAAATCAATCAGAAATAAAATCTGAAATAAAATGATATTATTCATACATATATCTTTAATAAACTTACATACCCTCTTAGGATCTATAAGCTCACGGTGAGATTATTTTGGTTGAAGTTAATCTGCCCTGCATGCAGCGTGAAAAAAATAACTTTTCTTGCAGATACTGTCTTCCAGTTTCTCACTTTGGCTTCTGGATTTGGTGTGTGTGATTTTCAACGCGTCCCTCTGTCCTTATATTTCAGTCTCTCGCGCGTACGAGAAAGCACCTCTAAAAGTCCCAAAAGATTTTCGTTTCATCTCCTGGTTTGAGGCTATTTGAAGCAATCTGTGTTTTTCCTGTACTTGTTTTTTTCTTCTGTTCACTACACACTTATATTCTTCCGTCCTTTTCTATGTATCATTTCCTTTTCCCCATATGAGGCTTTCATTAGATATAAGTTTTATACAAATCCGTTGAGGCTTGTTAGTGTAATAAATTTTTAAAGATTATTAGCTAACTTTTAGCCGATGTGATGAAGGTGAAAAATATTAATTATCTTTAAAACTATTTATATTTTAATAATATCCTTTTGGATATAATTCCTAGTCTATCTCCTTTGTTGAATTATTTTTATTTAATATTATTCCAACCGGGCGTTCTCCGGTAGTTAATAATTTAATGTCCAGTAAATGCAAACTTTGAAAGTCCGCCATTCATTCTTATTAGCTATTTCATCATTCTTCGGTAATACTGTATGGCTTTTAACCGTAATTCACATTTCCCGTCTACTACAAACTTCAAAGAAAGACCGCCGCGCTGACCTTGCGCTGGTGTGTGTGTGTGGGAGTCGCGCTACACATTTTTTTTTCCCACAACAAAGCAAGAGGAACCAAATTTCGCTACAGAGCCCTCTTCTTTAAAACAGTGCATGCACAGTTAATTTTTTGGTAACTCATGCTGCAGTTTCTCCTTACTTTTCTGTTTTTCTATATCTCCTTTGATAGGATGACGACTTAAAAAATCGGGTCCAAGATTGTCCCGTCCTGGAATGTATCTCACATTGAACGAATATGGAGATAACAGTAAACTCCACCTTAAAAGTCGTGAATTTAATTTTTTAGACACTGCTAAAAACATCAAAGGCTGGTGATCACTTTCCACAATGAAGTGTTTCCCGTAAAGAAAAGGGGCGAATTTGTTGATCGACCAGACCAAAGCGAGGCATTCACGTTCAACGGTAGAATAATTTCTTTCAGCTGTATTTAACTTTCTACTGGCAAACGATACTGGTAGAAGCATATGTGGCGGTGTGTCTGCCCGCTGTAGTAATGTTGCTCCGATGCCTACATTGCTAGCATCCGTTCTTAGTACGAATTCTTGTGTGAGATCGGGAAGGGCAAGGATAGGTTTATTTGTCAGCTTATTTTTCAACTCTGTATAAGCCTGTTCACACTCCGCAGTCCATTGTATTTTATCCGGCTGACCTTTTTTGGTTAAGTCGGTTAATGGCGCGCACAATGAGTTGAAATGGGGTATATATTTCTGATAAAACCTGCACAGTGACACAAAGGATCTTACATCCTTCTTAGTTTGTGGTCTTGGTGCTTTTCTCATTTTCTCTACATTCTTTGGGTCCGGAGACATTTGCCCTGTAGAGATAGTGTGACCTAAAAATTCCAATGTCTCACATCCAATATGACACTTAGTTGGGCGTGCTGTCAATCCCGTTTCTCTCAATCTACCTAACAACATGGAGAGTGCTACTATGTGTTCCTCGAACGTAGTGGTAGCAATCAGAATATCATCCATGAAGTTGGTGATATGAGGATTTTGTAATGGTTCTAACAATTTCCTCATCATTCTGGTGAAGATACTTGGAGCATTCTTTAAACCAAATGGGAGTACATTGAACTCGTAATGTCCATCCGGTGTACTAAAGGCTAACAGTTTCCTAACTTCTGGTTTTACTGGTATTTGGTAGTATCCCTTGCTTAGATCTACTTTTGAAAAATACCGAGCCTTACTCAATGTAGCAAACAACTGATTGGTGTCAGGTAATGGGTCTACCTGAGATTCAGTGATAGCATTTAGTTTCCTATAATCAATGCATAACCTGTGTTCACCACTAGGTTTCCTTAATAGCACCACACTTGAGCTGTAGGGAGATTCAGACTTTGAAATAATTTTCTCTTTTAAGAGATAGTCAATCTCATCCTTGTCCTTTAGCATAAGGTATAGGGTATGTCCGCATACAAACTGGTGTAGGGTCAGTAATCGTCATGTCATACTCTAACAGATTAGTACACCCCGGCTTATCTGTGAGTACCTCAGCATAAATTTCTAACACCTCCTGAACCTTTTTCCTCTGCTCAAGAGTTAAATGTTCACTCACATTAACCTGAGCATAGCTTTCCGTAGTTGTTGGGGGGTATTCCATGGAGGAAATTGGTTCATCCTGCATTTCTGTTGCAATGGCCAGGGTCATGATATGGGCAACTTCTGATGCTTCCCTGTCATAATACTTTTTAAGAAGGTTGACATGATACACCTTCTCCTTTCCTTTCTTGTCAATCTTATAGTTGGTCCGGGAAAGTTTTTCCAATATGACGTAGGGTCCCTGCCATCCAATTTGCAATTTATTATTGCTGCTGGGCAACAGTAACAGAACCTTTTCTCCCACCTCGAGTTCCCTATCTTTTGCTGTTTTATTGTAGTAAGCAGCCTGCTTCCTCCTTTCCTGTCTCAAGTTATCATTTGCCAGTTTCCAACTTGTTTTCAATCGAGATGTCAACTCGTTGACGTATTGGTATGAAGAAGTCACGGTTTCTTCTGCTTTTTCATCAGTCCATGTCCGCAACAATGCTTCCAGTGGACCTTTGATTGGTCGTCCAAACAACAATGTAGCTGGAGCCAATCCTGTGGAGTTATGTGGGACTTCCCTATAGGCAAATAGTGCTGAGGGTAAGTATGTGTCCCAAGTTTCAGGTTTATCACTAGCCAACTTTCTAAGGATTGAAATGAGTGTGCCATTGAACCGCTCTACTTGACCATTCCCTTGGGCGTGGTACGGGCTACAGTGATAATGTCTAGCTTGAAATAACCTGAATACTTCTTGTGTTAGCTTTCCCCTAAACTGAGAACCATTGTCAGTCAATATTTGATGTGGGAAACCTAATCGGGTGAATATTGTTAACAGTGCCTCTGCCACATGTTTCGAATCTATCGATGACATTGCTACTGCCTCTCCCCACATAGAGCAAGTATCGACCAAGGTTAAGATATATGCATTTCTCTTCTTGGTCCTACTGAGGGGTCCAACAATATCCACGGCAACACGTTCGAAGGGCGTTCCCATGATGGGCATTTCTCCCAGTGTTGCTGGTTCAGTCCTATGTTTAGGAGCTACTCTTTGGCATTCTGGACAGGATCTCACATACCTCTTTATGTCCTCTATGATCCCTGGCCAAAAGTAGTGACAGGCTATCCGTTGTCCAGTGGCCCCTATTCCCATATGTCCACTGAAGGGTATAGCATGTCCTAGCTTCATAACCTGCTCCCTGTATGATTTTGGCACTACAAGCTGTCCATGTCCTTTTGGTCCTTTTCCAGCTTTTCTATATAGTAGCCCATTTTTCATATATAAGTCTCCTTTCTCTGGAGGGTTATGGCTTTTAGGTAATTTGCCAAAGCAAGGCTTCAATGTACTGTCAGCAGTTTGAGCCTTTCTCATCTCTTCTGGATGAGTATTTATGATAGTGTCCTCCTCTTTCTTAGAGCTTGCCCTGGTCTGGACTGTTGCCATCACTATGGGTCCTATAGGTTCTCCTAGAAAGACATATCTACATCCCAGTATTAATGGGTAGATAGGGTTGTCCATCACTGCTGCTTTGATCTCTCCTTCCACATAGCGAGATCTTATGTTGATACGGGCTATGGGCAGTGTCATGGTTCCTGCTCCCTTGACTGGTCCTCTGATTTCCACTGTTTCTGTGGTTATCTGTTCCGGACTCACCAGAGAAGAGCACACTACTGAGTCAAAGTCCAAGCCTGTATCATATAAGCACAGTACTTGGGTGCCATTCAAGGTCACTTCCTCACAGACAGGGGGATGATGGAGGTCCTTCTGACTATCTGCCAGGTCCTCCCTTCCCTTGTTCTCTGTTGTAAGGCATGCAGCGTGATGAGGAGGTTTTTCCGTCTGCATTCCGCAGTATTGTGGTTACTCATTTGGCAAGATTTACACCACTTTCCTTCCTTTCTTGGAGGTTTCTTTTCTGATCCTAGAGGGTTTTTGTCTTTATAATCAGTTCTGTGTTTGTTCTTGTTGGAATTGTCCCTGTGTTCATAGTTGGTAAGGTTTTGTAAAGGTTTGAAGTGCTCACCCTGCTTCTTCTTATTTCCTGACACTTCTGACTGAGCTGCTTGATATCTTTCAGCCATGGTTAAAATATCGTCCAATCTCTCAGCTCCTTGCTCCATAAGAAATTTTTTCATTTCCTGAGGCATTGATTCTCTCAGTTGTTCCATCATGACCATTTCTTTTATATCTTGACATTTTCCTAAGCTAATCCATTTTGTCAGATAAGTTTCCAATCTGGCAGAAAACTGGTGATAGTTTTCTCCTGGAAGTAGCTTAGCAGTTCGGAATCTCTTTCTATAAGATTCAGAATTCTTTTCGTACCTGACCAGTAAAGCTTGTTTTAAGATTTCATAATCTTCCTGGTCTTCTTTTGAGAGTTTTAAATAAACATCGTATGAAACTCCCCTCAACTCCTGAGATAGCTTAAGGCTCCATTTTTCCTTTTCCAATCCATAGGTAGAGGCCAGTCTCTCATATCTATCCAGGTATGACTCAATGGCGTCCTCCTTCTCAATAAATGGATCCAGGTGGAAACTCATGGCTCCATTTGCTGTGCTGTGGTTGGAGCTCTCTGAGTGAGGTGAGCTAGCACCATGATTGCTAGCTGCTCCCTGGAGTTCAAGTTCCTTTAAACTTAACTCATGAGCTCTTTGTAACCTTCTTTCTTCAGCTTCAGCCTCAACTTCAAATCTTTTGGCTTCTCTTTCTGCTTCTAACCTTTTGGCTTCTCTCTCTGCTTCCATTCTTTTGGCTTCTCTTTCTGCCTCTAAATTCTTAGCTTCAGCCTCAACTTCCATTCTTTTAGTCTCTCTTTCAGCTTCAGCTTCCATTCTTTGAGTCTCTCTATCTAAATATTTATCCACTTCAGTTGTGATATGTCGAAGTAGAGCATCTCCTGTCATACCCAAGTCTTTTCCTTCCTGCATAATCGCAGCTCTAAACTTCACCAATTCAGCCATGATGCTTACTTACCAGAGGGTATATAATTTTATCTTCACTAACCAACTAACTTAATTAAAATCAATTAATTACTTTGAACAAGACAAATCCTTAAAACCTTGTGAGCGTTTCCTATTTCCTTCGTACTCAATGGTACTACTATTACGAAAAAAAATTCTAAGTTTTAGAATTTTTTCAAAAAAAATTTATTTTTACAAACTATTTGTGGCTCAAGATAGAAGAATACATAGATAGTGGCTCAGGATAAAAAAAATAATATCCCGCGAAAGAGCCCCCAGTGTAGCGAAAGGTTTTCCTATTATGAAAATAGTGGTAGAGCAGAAGTAGAATCTCTCTCCAGAAAGTATGAAGTTCCAGTGCCCGAGAAGTACACTGGTATCACAAGTGAGTTACAGCTGTGAATACTCTGAGCTGGACAATAGATTTAGGCTTCAGAAGTATAAGTTGCTACTTTCGCTATCGTAACCTTATGTGATAATATAATTAAATTTGAAAAGGTAACTCAAAATTTAACAGTTAAAAATTTAACAAGTCAAATGAGTACAATTATCCAATTTATTATGTACATCTATATATTCTTGTAATGATAAATGGGTGTTGGAAGATGGTAAAATGTATGATTATTTACAGTTACAAATTAAAATAACTAATAGAAAAAGTCTTGGATTTATCTTCCACTGAATTTACAACAAAAGGATTGTCACATTATCTCTTGCCATCTAGTTGTCATCATTAGACAGACGTTTTAGAAACTGCTCACAGGATTTGTTGGATGGATACAAAGAAACTCAACTTTAGCCACGTCTGCTCAAGGTTCCTCCGACACACTGGAGTACGGAAGTCTTTCCTTCAGCCCGCCCTATAACAACTGGGGACTAAGGTGTTGAAGTTTGGTTGACCTCTAGGCTTCAGTGAGCTGGATCAACTTCTTCAAGTCTTTAGTTTCTCGATCAGGAATGATCATAAACATTGATCATAAAAACCTGGAACAAGAAGTAATAGGTGGCCATGTTGTTCCAACAATCTCACCATCAACTACTGTTCATGATGCGACCATGTCTTCAGTGTTTGTATATAAATGAATGAATCATGGTAGTATGTTACAGAGATAGCATGATAAGATAATGTATACTGTGCAGAATTAACAAATTACATGAATAAATCATAGGTTATGATACATGGGTACGATATAACCTTTGCCTTCCACTTATGGATGTCAAGTCACTTATGTACTTGCTGGTATGTCGTAAGCTTCCAGGCAAGAACTAGCCATGATATATGTGGCTAACCAATTAATGGTTCACCCGTGTGTTGCCGGGGCCCGAAAGGGGAGCAAAGAATAGTAACACTGCACCCTACCACGCATGTCGTAAAAAGCGACTAAGGAGGGTTGGGCATGGGGCTGTTTACCCCATCCCGTAAAAACTTTGCACAGTGGGCTGATCACCTGCTTGTCAACCAATCTGATTACGGAAACAACGATAGATTGTTTGGTCTGTTTCTGTTCCACAAAGACGCCACTAGGCGTGGTGAAAACAGCGATAGATTGATCAATTTGTTGTTGCCCTAAGACGCCACTAGGCGTACTGGCCACATACTGCTTTGCCGGTTGGTGGCTAAGGATGGAAGAAGAAGAAGAATTAATGGTTATGTTTCCTGACAATGCCGGTGAAGGTTATCTCTGGTTAGCGTCATTCTCTTTTTTTATTATATCTGATACAATCAATCAGAAATAAAATCTGAAATAAAATGATATTATTCATACATATATCTTTAATAAACTTACATACCCTCTTAGGATCTATAAGCTCACGGTGAGATTATTTTGGTTGAAGTTAATCTGCCCTGCATGCAGCGTGAAAAAATAACTTTTCTTGCAGATACTGTCTTCCAGTTTCTCACTTTGGCTTCTGGATTTGGTGTGTGTGATTTTCAACGCGTCCCTCTGTCCTTATATTTCAGTCTCTCGCGCGTACGAGAAAGCACCTCTAAAAGTCCCAAAAGATTTTCGTTTCATCTCCTGGTTTGAGGCTATTTGAAGCAATCTGTGTTTTTCCTGTACTTGTTTTTTTCTTCTGTTCACTACACACTTATATTCTTCCGTCCTTTTCTATGTATCATTTCCTTTTCCCCATATGAGGCTTTCATTACATATAAGTTTTATACAAATCCGTTGAGGCTTGTTAGTGTAATAAATTTTTAAAGATTATTAGCTAACTTTTAGCCGATGTGATGAAGGTGAAAAATATTAATTATCTTTAAAACTATTTATATTTTAATAATATCCTTTTGGATATAATTCCTAGTCTATTTCCTTTGTTGAATTATTTTTATTTAATATTATTCCAACCGGGCGTTCTCCGGTATTTAATAATTTAATGTCCAGTAAATGCAAACTTTGAAAGTCCGCCATTCATTCTTATTAGCTATTTCATCATTCTTCGGTAATACTGTATGGCTTTTAACCGTAATTCACATTTCCCGTCTACTACAAACTTCAAAGAAAGACCGCCGCGCTGACCTTGCGCTGGTGTGTGTGTGTGTGGGAGTCGCGCTACACATTTTTTTTTCCACAACAAAGCAAGAGGAACCAAATTTCGCTACACTTAGTAAACCTTTCCCAACTCCCTTGACTTTAGTAAACCTTCCCGAACTCCCTTGACTTTAGTAAGCCTTCCCGAGCTCCCTTGACTTTAGCAAACCTTTCCGAACTTCCTTGGCTTTAGTAAACCTTCCCGAACTTCCTTGGCTTTAGTAAACCTTCTCGAACTTCCTTGACTTTAGTAAACCTTCCCGAACTTCCTTGACTTTAGTAAGCCTTCTTGAACTTCCTTGGCTTTAGTAAACCTTTCTGAACTTCCTTGGCTTTAATAAACCTTCCCGAACTTTATTGACCTCAGTAAACCTTCCAGAACTCCCTTGACTTTAGTAAACCTTCCACAACTCCCTTGACTTTAGTAAACCTTCCCCAACTCCCTTGACTTTAGTAAACCATCCCGAACTTCCTTGGCTTTAGTAAACCTTCTCGAACTTCCTTGACTTTAGTAAACCTTCCGGAACTTCCTTGGCTTTAGCAAACCTTTCCGAACTTCCTTGGCTTTAGTAAACCTTCTCGAACTTCCTTGGCTTTTAGTAAAGTTTCTTATACTCCCTTGGCTTTAGTAAACCTTCCCGAACTTCCTTGGCTTTAGTAAACCTTCCTGAACTTCCTTGGCTTTAGTAAACCTTCGCGAACTCCCTTGACTTTGTAAACCTTCCTGAACTTCCTTGGCTTTAGTAAACCTTCCTGAACTTCCTTAGCTTTAGTAAACCTTCCTGAACTTCCTTTTCTTTAGTAAAACTTCGCGAACTCACTTGATTTTAGTAAACCTTCCTTAGCTTTTAGTAAAGTTTCTTATACTCCCTTGGCTTTTGGTAAATGTTCCCGAACTCCCTTGACTTTAGTAAACCTTCCCGAACTTCCTTGGCTTTTAGTAAACTTTCCCGAGCTCCTTGGCTTTAGTAAATCTTCCCGAACTTCCTTGGCTTTAGTAAACCTTCCTGAACTCCCTTGGCTTTCAGTAAACCTTCCTAATCTTCCTTGGCTTTAGTAAACCTTCCCGAACTTCATTGGCTTTTAGTAAACTTTCCCGAGCTCCTTGGCTTTAGTAAACATTCCCGAACTTCCTTGGCTTTTAGTAAACTTTCCCGAGCTCCTTGGCTTTAGTAAACCTTCCCGAACTTCCTTGGCTTTAGTAAACCTTCCCGAACTTCCTTGACTTTAGTAAACCTTCTTGAACTTCCTTGGCTTTAGTAAACCTTCCTGAACTTCCTTGGCTTTAATAAACCGTCCGGAACTTTATTGACTTCAGTAAACCTTCCAGAACTCCCTTGACTTTAGTAAACCTTCCCCAACTCCCTTGACTTTAGTAAACCTTCTCGAACTTCCTTGACTTTAGTAAACCTTCCCGAACTTCCTTGGCTTTAGTAAACCTTCTCGAACTTCCTTGGCTTTTAGTAAAGTTTCTTATACTCCCTTGGCTTTAGTAAACCTTTCCGAACTTCCTTGGCTTTAGTAAACCTTCCTGAACTTCCTTGGCTTTAGTAAACCTTCGCGAACTCCCTTGACTTTAGTAAACCTTCCTGAACTTCCTTGGCTTTAGTAAACCTTCTTGAACTTCCTTGGCTTTAGTAAACCTTCCTGAACTTCCTTGGCTTTAGTAAACCTTCGCGAACTCCCTTGACGTTAGTAAACCTTCCCGAACTTCCTTGGCTTTTAGTAAAGTTTCTTGTACTGCCTTGGCTTTTGGTAAATGTTCCCGAACTCCCTTGACTTTAGTAAACCTTCCCGAACTTCCTTGGCTTTTAGTAAACTTTCCCGAGCTCCTTGGCTTTAGTAAACCTTCCCGAACTTCCTTGGCTTTAGTAAACCTTCCCGTACTCCCTTGGCTTTAGTAAACCTTCCCGTACTCCCTTGGCTTTAGCAAACCTTCCCGTACTCCCTTGGCTTTCAGAAAACGTTTCTTGTACTCCCTTGGCTTTTAGTAACCCTTTCCGAACTCCCTTGGCTTTATTAAATCTTCCCAAACTCCCTCGCCTTCAAGTAAACCGTTCCGAACTCCCTTAGCTTTAGTAAACCTTTCCGAACTGCCTTGCCTTTAAGTAAACCTTCCCGAACTTCCTTGACTTTTAGTAAAGTTTCTTGTACTCCCTTGGCTTTTAGTAAACCTTTCCGAACTCCATTGGCTTTTAGTAAACTTTCCCGAGCTCCTTGGCTTTAGTAAACCTTCCCGTACTCCCTTGGCTTTAAGAAAACGTTTCTTGTACTCCCTTGGCTTTTAGTAACCCTTTCCGAACTCCCTTGGCTTTAGTAAATCTTCCCAAACTCCTTCGCCTTCAAGTAAACCGTTCCGAACTTCCTTGGCTTTAGTAAATCTTCCTGAACTCCCTTGCCTTCAAGTAAACCTTTCCGAACTTCCTTGGCTTTAGTAAATCATCCCATACGCCTGAGGAAACAGTAATCCTATTCTTTATGTTTTGTTTGCTAAAAGACCCATAAGAATTACATGGGGCAACAGAACATCTGACGACTAATGATTCAGACCAACTACTATCACCATCAAGTGCCATCATATATCTATTGGCATTCATTTTTTAACTATAGCAGGGAGGTATTATTATTTCGCGCTGACCTTGTCAACACAGTGCTACGATTATGAAATCCTAACATAACCCACTCCATTCCAGAAGACAAAGACGCTGGTTCAAACAAAGAACATTAATAAAAATTTCATTCGATCGATACCTCGCGAAAGTATCTCCTGTCTTTCTTTATACTTGCTGGCACTGAACCTATGGGTGAATCATTCATATTAATATTGAACACTGAATCCACAGCAGGGGTGGAATTTAATGATTCTTCAATGATCTGATTGTTCCTGGTAGCATTACTTAGGATACTCGCTTGGTCTATCAGGCAACACAAAGAAAATGAAGTAAATAGATTTTGTCACACCATACCTGGATAATTGATCAAAAGACAGTGTTATAGTGGAACAAGAGATTAGAAGAAGAAGACTGGCGATGTATTGGACACTCATTGAGGAAACTTGTTGATAGCGTTACAAGGCAGTCCTTGTTCTGGAAACACCAGTGTAAGAGAGGTTAGAATTAGATCCTCCTGCAAAAAAAAAAAAGCACGGAGACGAGAGCTGGAGACAGAAAGTGTAAATCATAACCAGGTTATAGAAAGAGTTTTAGCCGATGACGTCAGACAAGATTATTTGGTGTGAGTTTTTTTAATTTTTATATAATGCTTACGCTCCAGAGCAAATGGTACTGTCCTCAAGCACATGAAGAAGAAAGCTCATACCATAGTAAGGGGGTAGCTCTAATGCTGTCTAAAGAAGCACCGAAAGCACTCTTACAATAGTAAACAGTGGGACCCAGAACCATAACAGCAAGATTCAATACAGCTAAAAAGAAAATAAAGGTGTGAAAAAAATATGGAAAGGGCTTAAGCTGATGTCGTGTGACAGAAGGACTTGTCACGTGTTTGTTTAAGGTTTAAGCTCCGTTGAGAGCTAAAGGGTATTGAAGAATGCTCCAAGAGCAGCTGAAAAGGTAATGATGGTGATGATTTCGCGATCCGATGAGATGTCAAGTAACACAACTTCCTTGTTTATGTATTGTTGAATAGGAAAGTCCCTGAGACTTGAACATGTAAATATCGTCTGTGAATTGAATTGCTAAAATGGTGATCAGGATCAACTTTAGTTTGTTCTCCTTTCGGGGCATGGGTAGTAGTGCTATTCTCTGTTTGACATCACTCCCCCCCCCCCCGAAACTACACGGGCTCTTTTGATTGGTTACTTGACATTACGACGGGCACATGACGTAGTTTGAGTGACAGTTTATTTTTTTAATACGTTTTCAGTCATTGGGATATGTTTTGGAATGGGTACCATAGAATAGTGTTTTTTTTTTCTGAAAGCGACCACTTATTTATTATGCTTAATATTGTGTTTAATATTATGTTTAATATTATGTTTAATATTATGTTTAATATTATGTTTAATATTATGTTTAACATTATGTTTAATATTATGTTTAATATTATGTTTAATATTATGTTTAATACCTTGTATTATGTTTAATGCTATGTTTAATATTATGTTTAAAAGCAGCGTCTTCATTGAATCTGACTAAGCTAATAAAGGAACAAAGTTAGAAACACCAAACAATCGCTAAAGACAACAGGTTATAACTGTAGGCCTATAGTTTAAATGTAGAATATTGCTGTTTTCTCTATTTTATGTTATAAATTATTTTTCTCCCACTGATTTCATCTTTTTTTTTTAAATTATTATTTTATTTTACTTAAATATTTATTTATTTATTTATTTTTTAACTTCGAAGGTACGAGTTCATAGCAAGTTTAAACTTATTTGGAGAAACTACACTTCACATAGAAAACACAATTCTCAGTTCTCTTTTTGTAAGTCAGCAGTTGGGCAATTCCAGGCTTCAGACTTCTTCTTCTTCTTCTTCCGTCCTTAGCCACCGACCGTCAAAGCAGGCAGTGGCCATTACGCCTAGTGGCGTCTTAGGGCAACAGCAGATAGGTTTTCTTTGCCATTGTTTCCCATCACGCCTATTGGCGTCTTTAGGGCAATGGCAAATCAATCCATTTGCTGTTGTTTCCGTAATCGAAGTGACTGGCAAACGAGTGATCAGCCCGTTGGTAGGCTTCAGACTCCTTCCCCCAAATTTGTTCGTACTGTATACTGGGTGCCTCGGATCCTTTGTTGCGTTGCGCCTATACAGGTATAATTAATTACATTCTTGTTTGGAAGAACGTTTATCGACCTTTCACACAATATTCTAAGAACCATTTCAAAGATAGTATAACAGAATAGCATATCGCAGGTGGGGTGTGGAAGGGGGGGGGGGAGTGCTTCCGTTACTGTGTGTCAAAAATAGGCAACCCCAGCTGGTAGCCCATTCCGATAAGAATGAAAGATAGAGAGAGAGAGAGAGAGAGAGAGAGAGAGAGAGAGAGAGAGAGAGAGCGAAGGATGGTGGTTGTATCAGAGATAAAGTAAGGTCCCAAAATGTTTAGTGTACTAGTGTATTCATTACATTTGTTGTACTAGTATATTCAGTGTATTTTGTGTACTAGTACAATCCTTGTATTTGTTTAACTAGATTTGTCTGTATATTTGATGTACTTGTATATACCATATGTTTGATTGTCGTATGGTGTATATTGGGGCAACTACAACAGTAATTTCGCCGGAAATAGCCTATGAAATATTATGAAGAAGGTCTTCAGAAATAGCTCGTTAAGAAAGAATAGAGACCTATTCGAGATAAGGACAAGAAGAAAATGCGAATGCTTTCCACTGGACAGTGTTTTCTAGTGAATTATGGAAAGCGTTCTGTTTCCCCACGACCTTAGCTTCTGCCCTTAGATCCCGTAACAGAAAGAGCCCCCAACCTCATCTGAATGTAGAAATTTACCTATATGTAAATACTTAACACCGACAGCGCGAGTGATACATTAACGAACTAGATAATGATCAAACGATTATTGGGTTTATTAATTAAATATCTACACATATTGGGTTAGTTGTAATTAGAACGTGATGATGGTGAGAGCACAGATGAGATATTAATATTGTAGTTAGTTGAATAGAAGAATGAACCTATGTGAAGCGAAATGATGATGTGAAATGATACTTGTTACCAAAATGATGAGTAATCTACACAGTCCATGTGTCTCTAAATGCTTCACCCTGGTCGGATGATTCACATGTATGCATAGAGTGTCCCAGGTAGTTATAAGGTATGTTGAGTGGGCTATCTCTAAGACGAGGACGTTCGGATGAAAACTTTTGTGGTACTGAGAACGTTGACGATGTACAGTCCTTCAATGTTTGACAATATCTCTGTAGCGTTGATAAACAGTTGACAGTTGTCGTATGAAAAGTGTCTGTTGTCTAATCTCCGAAGGGTACTGGTCAGTCTGGAGATCGTCACGAAATGATCTTAGTATGTAGACTCACCAACTTGAGTATGTACGCTGGATTCTTAAGATATACTTTGGAGTAAGATGCACTTGATATCTGTATATCCTACTCACTTGTGACTATGGAGTATACTTCATGAAATGCGCTTAAGAGAGTGTTGCACTTGGTATAAATATGAGAATCAACTTTTGAGCTCTTTAGCTTGACTCAGGTGGTAAGGTGTCGGGGGAGCTGAACTTGATATAACAGGTGAATAAAAATGCTGCCACTAACGTCCTAATCGTTCGCGAGAAATATTCCTTGTTAAATGAGGAATGAAGGATGTCCTAAATGGCTAATTCTGCTATCCAGACTTTTACTGTGCTAGCTTCTTTCTGGTTAGGCGTCAAACACGTAGCGTGTAGACTCAGACTTCTGATGGACTCCTTTACCCCTTTCGCAAATTCTTTTAAGAACACTATGTCACAGAATTGCCTCCCCTGCTTTGCAGTAGTGGTCCACCATTGGCCAAAACTCAAGAGTATCTAATATGGGTCTTCGAAGGTGTCTACCTTCGCACAAGATTACTCTTGGCAGAGCTGTAGATAACAGAATAACGATGATTCTATCTTAAGAGAGTGTTCATAAGATATTTCAGAAGTCAAGAACAATGCTGCGTTGGGCAGGGCAATATTTAACTTATATCTGATCCGCCGCCTTTTATGAAGAATTAAGCAATTATTAATTTCAGCTCGTTCAAGCCCCCACCCTGATTTACTCAGTGGAATTCTTATTATTATGGTATAGCTCTGTTTAGAGTGTATTTAGTAAATTGACTGAGACAAACATGCAGTACATTCAAAATGATTAAATCGACGTTAAATTTGTATATTTACAAATAACAAATTTAATAATCAACTAAGTTTTAAAAATTTAAACAATTGAATAATCTTTAACAGAAAATACTCATCACCGTGTGGTATGGTATGGTGTTTTATGTAAGAAGTCACTTGGCAGCTTTTAGGTTTGACTTAGCTGCAAATGGTAGTTTCTGCTCCCGCTGGGTTTCTGGGTTCTGTGCAGATAGGTCACTGGAGTTCTCCCGTCAAGATTAAAGGTGCAGCACGTTCCAAATAAGATCAGAGAGTAACTGCAAAGCTGGACCCGCGTCTCTAAGACCCTCTGATGACGGTGTCTAGTTCGAAGTCAGGCCACTTCTACCCTCACTTTGTTTGAGGGATTAGTACCCCCACTGGTACCACCAACTTGTATGGTAAAAGAATATAAACAAATTCCCTCTGTGTATTGAGTTTCCCGACACATACTTATGTGTCCCCATCTTCCTATTCCATCATCCCATCTACCTCAGACTATACCCTCGATGAGAACTAAGCTTAATCCCTCGAGAGAAAACTGTCTTTACATTTAAATTGAATAGCTTTATATTTACTTTACATACGTTTGAAAAGGTTAAAAGTATAGATAGAATATGTTTACATTTACATCAACACTGGTTGAAAAATTTTCACAATATAGATTGAATATGTTTTCATTTCCATCTACACTGGTTTATAAATGTAAATATTATAATTAGAATGTACTTCATTTCTTTCATCTTTCCCTCCTTGCTCCATGTGGAACTTGGGACTACCTATGCTGTTAGTTCTCTTTAAGAAACTAGCAATAAAGCAGTCACCAGCCTCGCAGGGGTGTTTGATGAAATCATCATTCTATATGCTGAAGTTGCCAGCCTCAAATGACGTGGACATCCACTAGCAATTTTCACATATTAATATTCACATGGCAATACATACATATTAGATCACATGTTAGTAATGAAAAATATAGAATGTAAAATGTACAACTTACGCCAATCTCGGTTCACAGACTGTTTGCTTCAGAGAAATAAAGGCACTTGCAGAGGCCTTTATACACGTGTTCTTGGGTGTCGTTACTTTAACACTAATTCCCACTATGACTCCGTGTTTTCAGTTTCCCCAGATCCTGGTTTTCCGTATTAAAATGAGTTTTCATGGGCTGTCCAAGTCTTTCAAAATACCCCAACAAAGTCAGGTCTGATAAATGGAAGTCTAATTCTAACTCTTGCAGTCTGGTCGTCTTCTTGGCGCGAGTGAATTTTCACAGTGAACTAGAATTGCAAAAATGGCAGATTATATTGCAAGTTCCCATCCCCCGCCTTTCCGGGCTGTTGGGACAAACGCCCAATTGACGCAATTGTTATTCCCGCCTCAAAGTATCAGTCAATCTTATTTGAACCGTCAAATTTATGGCAAGTTTATAATGAAATATTTTCGCAAGACTCATCTAGTGCAAAATTTCAAAAGTTACTTTTCTAAAATTGGGCTGTAAACATCCGATTATTACTTGGTCAATGTTATGATTAAAATTCACAACGATTATGTCGGTATAATAGGTAGCTCAACAGGGCTCCTTTTTTGTTTATTTTATACGGTGTCCCTTATTAATACAGGAAGTGACGTCGTGCCGATATGGTTTTCGGGCAGACGAGAAACTATTGAAGCAGAAGTGAGGCGATCGTCTGCTAGGGCCTTCTTCCAAGTGTTCGGTGGTGTGAGGACGTATTTTATGGTAGCTCCAGATATTCAGAGTGTATTCCTGTATTTTGAACTCTTCAGTGACACCAAGATCTTTTGTGAGGTGTTCATATGACGTATGATCGGAAAGGGAGTATTATTCTAATACATTTTCGTGTGTCGAAGCATTATAAGAAAGATTGTGATAAAAATGAAGACGACATCGTCCTTCGACAATGACGGACTGTCTAAGTCATATAAGAAGTATAGACAGATGTGTTTCTAACAATTGTACAGTACATGAGTATGATCATTAATGGAGCTGTATCGTTTCGTCATGAATAAAGTCTCCGTCTCAAACGTAACCTGGAGTGGCGGAGTTATTTGAAAAATTGGAACGTTCCTTGCTGTTAGCTAGTAACCCTAGATGCTAGATTGGCCATGTCTAATAAAGGCATAATACTCTAAACAGTTTGAAAGGCAACAGGGGGAAGTTCGCAAAAGATGGAGTGCCAAGCCGGTGGATATGAATGATTTAAATGCTGATTTTTTATATTAATACATGTTATTCAACGAATTATTTAATGATTGAGGTATCAGCGCACGTTTTCTTGAGTACTACTGCTGCGCATTTGAATATGTAAATTAACTATGTCACGTCTGCTCAGAGCGACCGGACATTTTTTGTGGACAGAAAGAAAGTATAAAATATCACTGTTTTTCAAGCCAACACTTGAAATAATAGCATTGCTTAGTCAAGGCAAGGACATTATTCTATCGTTTTTCAAGAAGGTGGACGCTTTTGCTGTTATTTCAAGTATGTGTGCCTATTTTTATGATGTCCTGATCATGTTGGAAGCCAGCTCATAAAATTTTCAAAATGGCGTTGTAGGGCGACATGAAGAAGGTTAGAGGAAATTGAGATCAAAGTCGTGTCTAACCAACTGCTGGAGGAATACCGATCCTTGCTATCTAGAGGTTGAAGGATCGAGGATTTATTTTTCAAAATAAGATAAGTGAATTTCTTGATTCATGCAGTTTGAGTCTTGAAGAATCTCCTTTGACTGGGTTCTTTTTTTCTATGTTCTATGTATTTCTGTATCTAAATGTTTGTGTGATAGGCGGATTGGTTGGTAGGACCTATGAATTAACTATACCTCATTGACGGTCGTGAATTCGTGGTCGTTCTTTAGTTTTTGCATCTGATTTTTTCAACTTAAGGGGCCAGCGAACATAGCTGTGTGTAACTGCCTTGAGTGAATTAACCAGATTCATTATCTGTCTAGTTGTGAATGTTCTGTAATTTTGTATTTGTTGTCAGGTTCATTGTATTTTATTTGGTTTATTCTTCATTATTGTTTTTGAGATTTGTGCACCTTACCTTGCTATTCCTCAGTTATTAGACGTATTATATATATGTTGTGAAATTGTGCTTGTAGTGTCGTACGTGTGGTAGAGCCAATTTTTTTTTCATTTTTCTACAATTCAAAAATTTCTGCCTTGGTTTATTCATTAGTATTTTCTTGGGTTGGCTCTGTTTACTGTTATACTGTAATCTTGTCTGTATCTCTATTTTTTTACTTACTTACTTAGTCGTTCCCCTTCTACCGTGAGGTGTAGAGGTTTGGAAGAGAGAGCGCCAGACTATCCTATCTGTTGTCTTCCTCCTGGCATGGTTCCATTCCAGTCCTCGGTCCTTCAAAGATTGTCTAATGTTGTCCTCCCAGCGGACTCTGGGTCGTCCTCGGGGTCTGGATCCCTGGCTCTTTGTTTCCCATGCTTGTCGTGGTAGCCGATCTTCTCCCATTCTGCAGACATGGCCAAACCATCTTAGTTGGGACTGTTCTACTTGGGTCTGCAGGGGGTGGCATTTTAGACCTTGACCTATCGTCTGGTTGCGGACCATGTCTCTTCTTGTTACTTCAACCACCTTCCTCGGATACCTCATTTCTGAGGTTTGGATCTGGCTTTTGTGGGTTGTAGTCATTGCCCATGACTCGCATCCATATGTCAAGACTGGGACATAGGTGGAGCGGTATACAGCCATCTTCGTTTTCTTACCAACCTCTCTCTTGCTGAGGAATCCTCGATTTATGGCCCGAAAAAGTCTCCCAGCTGCTGCTTTTTGTGTGGCCAACTCTTCTTTGATGCCTCCCTTTCGGTCTATAATAGCTCCGAGATATTTAAAGTGGTCGACCTGCTCCAGGACCTGTTCTCCCAGCTTAATCTGATGTCTTCTTTCTTCTCGTGATATCACCATGGATTTTGTTTCAGAGCTACTTATGACCATCCCTCTCTTCTCCACCTCTTCCTTCCAGACTTGCAGGTTGGATTGGAGATGTGCCTCTGATTTAGCAATCAGGGCAACATCATCAGCAAATGCCAGCTCTGAAATACATACCTGTCTCATCTTCCAGTATCCCACTGAATACTTTCTTGTTCTCTCCTTACATGACTTGATAACATCGTCCATGAGGAGTATGAAAAGATAAGGTGACAGGATATCACCTTGTCTTACACCAGTGGTGGTCCTGAACTCTTCTGACGTATGGTTTGCTGTCCTCACATAATTCCTGCAAGACTTGTAGAAGCTCTGTATAGCATGAATCAGAGGTGCTGGAATGTTCTTCCTTGCCAAACAGTCCCAAAGTTTGCTCCAGGGGACCCTGTCAAACGCCTTTTCCAGATCTATGAAACAAAGATTCTATTTTTTTTTTTTTTGCTCCTAAAATAACATCTGAAGTTTCATGTAGTTGATTGATATTGAGTGGTGAAAAAATTAGTGCTAATATTGCTCACATATTAAATATATATATTATTTAACTTATTATTGGACAATTTGGAGTCACAATAATAGTGAATTATGGCTACAGTGGAGTATTTTATGAAGATTGGTAAGGAATGTGGTATGGAAGGTGAGGCTTCAAAAACCGTTGCTTTCACTGAGCATGCAAAGGAAATAAAGAGGTTAGAAGACGTGGCAAGAGAACAGAGGCTCTTAGATATGGAGGATAAAAAAGAGAGAAGAAGAATTAGCTGAGAAGAAGAGAGAAGAAGATTTAGCTGAGAAGAAGAGAGAAGAAGAATTAGCTGAGAAGAGAAGACAGGAAGAATTAGCTCTTGAGCAAGAGAATCAAAGATGAGAACATGAACTTGAAGAAAAACAATTTGCACATGCACATGCTCAATCAGAACAAAAAAATTGCACATGCTCAAGCAACAATAAAGGCACAACAAGAACTTGAGGAGAAAAGATTAGCACATACTCAAGCAGAACTGGCCCATGCTCAAAGAATGGCAGAACTTGAGTTGGAAAAATAAAAAGTTCTATATAAACAGGTTAATCCAGCAAGTGAGGAGGCTGGAAAAAAAGACCATGCCTCTACTTTTATGATAGGAAACTCTTTACAGAGCGATACAACAGGAAGCAATCTGATCATCAGAAGAATTCCCCTCGTCCGACAAGTGTTTCGGCCCGATTATTCCTTTACACTCTAAGGGGGGGGGGGGGGGGGGGGGCCGACTTGGGTCATGACTCCCAAGCGTCTCAGCCTCCTGTTGTCTTGTATCGAAAATGAACCCATTTTACTTATGGTAGCAACTTTAAAATCCACAACTCCGCCAGCCGTGGAGGCAATTGTGAAAGTAACAAAGAGAAGACAAATTATTCCGTTCGTTCCGTCGCACATCACAACTAAAGACACACACTGAGACACCAGCGTGAAGCCGACGAGTCTAGCCACTGCGCACTATCACTGAAATTCTGTGCCTGACACCCCTTATAATATACGCCGCCTGTTGCCCCTCAGTCACAGCCCTTTTACTAGTACACTAAAAAACTCAGCGTATTGTGGACTTTTTGGTGTTTTCTGTACAGCAGCGTTTATTGTCACGATTTCTATTGCTTATTGCGGTTGTTCCACAGCCAGCCTGATGCCTTTTCGACAGTTTCACTAAGCCTCTTCAGTGCCCTTGTTCTCGACTGTCCACTCAGCCCCAACAGTTTCAATAAATCATACACTGATGCAGCCACAAGCCGTCTTGCGCCCACTTCAACAGCCATAACCCTTGCAGTGAACCCATCGTGTCTCAGATCCGCGGCCAGATCACTATACTTGGCCGCTTTGAACGAATGTTGCTCGTCTAATCTGGATTCAAATGGACGGTCAGTTCAATCAGTATGACCTGAAGCGTTGCTGAAGAATAAAGCACTATATCCGGCCGTCTCCGCGATTTTCTGATACTCTCTGGATATGCCCTTCGTCCAGGTAGATCTACCGACATCTCCCAGTCGTTTGCACAGTCAAGAGGAGATGGTAAACTGCTACCGGGTTTACTCGGTTTGGGGTGTGCTGACATTCCTGCCCTCAGAAAGTATGTATTTGCGGTGCTCGGCCTGGGTTTGCTATTCGTCTTCATCCTTGCCAGATCTATTGTCGCAGCAAGCTCATTTAGCACTTTGTTATGGCACCAAGTGTATAGCCCTTGCTCTAATGACACCTTACACGCTGAGAGCACGTATTCAAGTGTCTGCCTCCCCTGGCACAGGGAGCACTGCTCATCATCCGCCTTTCCCCATTTCACAAAGTTGGTGGCCGACGGCAGCAGGTCATACATTGATCTAACAACGAAGCTGAGCCTAAGAGGTGCCATCTGCCATATATCATTTCATGTCAAGGACCTCTGAAGGGCTCCTTCCCATGTAGTTCATTGGCCCCAACAGTCATCTTTCAGACCTAACAGGGATTGGAATAGAGGTGGATACAATTTTTAGTCATGCAGAGACCAAAGGTCATTCTATGGAAACAATGTAAATAATTACAACAACAGAAGTTCTCAACAGAACAATAACTTTAGACGTTCTAGAAATTCTGAACGTTCCAATGCAGTTGTGCATCAAAGTGACAATAATACAGTCCAAAATACCAATGTTGTTTCTCATGCAAATGCATGTAGTGTGGGCTCATCCAATAGTACTAATTGTTCTGAATGTAATTCTTTGTTTCAGCTACAAGGAGTTCCTAGGCTCCTGTGTGAAAATTCTTTGCCAGTCATGTCCTCTTATGATGGGACAGGTTCACTAGTGTTTGACAGGTTTTTGTAAACAACTTGTTTCAGTGCTCAGGGACACTGGATGCACTACTTTTGGGGTGCAAACTTCATTAGTGGACCACTCTGATTACACAGGCAAAGAAGTCCAGTGCATTACATTCGGCGGCACAGTTGAATATTATCCAACTGCTGAGGTATTCTTAGATACCCCTTATTTTATTGGAAGGACTCTCGTGTGCCTGTTGGAAAAACCAATTGCTGGAATAACTCTGGGAAATATTCCTGGACTTTATGAATGCACTAATGATGATATTTTAAAATGGGAACAGCAACATTTACTAATGCCAGCGGTTTTCAACCTGTGCGCCGCGGCGCTATGGGGCGCCATGACTGACGGTCAGGGGCGCCGTGGGTGGGCGTGGATTTGTTTCGTATTTAGCTGTAAAGAAAACACAGAGCTGTGGGAAATTTCATTTTTGGTGTTTGTCTACCTGCATGACCCCGGAGAAATTTCATTTTTGATGTTGGCCAGCCTTTGAAGTCCTGCTCCCCCAACCCGCCTATCAACTTTCCGCGCATTCTCCTCGCGCGACCATAGTAGGTAACACGGTGATTTTTTGTTTTCAAACGTTTTTGATTGTGTTGTGATATAAACTAAGGAAAGATTTTTTAATTTGGCAAGTGTTCGTAAAAAGCGAGAACTTTTGAGGATTACGAGGAAAGTGGTAATGGGGAAAGGAAACGTAAGTATAGAAAATACGACAAAGGTTACTTAGATTTTTGTTTCACGTGCACTCTTGTGAACAATGAAGAGCGTCCACAGCGTGTTTTGTGTTTCAAAGTACTCTCTGTCGAATGTATGCTGCCTAGCAAATTGAACGGCAATTTAGAAAGTGTTCATAAGAATGACGTGGGCAAACCAAGAGAATATTTCGCTAGAAAGCTGAGTCAAATGAAAGAACAAAAATCAGCATTTTCTAAGCAGGCGACAATCTCGAGTAAAGCTCTTCTAGCGTCCTACAAGGTAGCATACCGGGTAGCAAAAATGTAAGAAACCCATACGATTGCAGAAGAACTCGTTTTACCGTGTGCTATTGATATGGTGTCCATTATGGTTGGAGAGTCCGTGGGAAAACAGCTTTTGTCCATTCCTTTGTCGGACAGTACAATAGCCGCCGAATTCAAGATTTAGGAGAGGATCTTAATTACAGTTTATAGAACAAATAAGGGGGAAGGACTTTGCTTTGCAGCTTGATGAGGCCACTGATAGCAATAGAGATGCTCATTTGATCTGTTATGTGCGGTTTGTTGATTAAAAAATCGAAATGGTGGAAGATCTTTTTTGTAAGGACATAAATGCAGGTACGACAGGCAAAGATTTATTTGAAATTGTGGACAACTTCATGGCGGAAAATAAAATAGAATGGGCGCATTGTGTTGATGTGTGTACCGAAGGTGCTCGTTCAATGTCGGGTTCTTACAGTGGCCTACATGCTCTCATCCGCGGCAAAGCTCCTGATGCTGTTTGGACCCATTGTATTATCCATAGGGAAGCACTTGCTTCACAGCATTTGGGTGTTGATTTGAACGAATTCCTGCAAACTGTCATAAATATGGTAAACTTTATTAAAACTCGACCTCATAGAGCTAGATTTTTCAGTAAAATGTGTCATGATATGGGGGCTGAGCATACGTCTCTCTTATTTTAAAGAGGCACTCGATGGCGTTCCATAGGAAATGTATTATCGCACATTTTTGAACTTAGGTGGGAACTCTATTCTTATCTTGAAGAAGAAAACCATGTCAGTGCTAAGTGCTTTCTGGACACTGACTTCCTGTTAAAAATGCATACCTCTGTGATCTTTTTGAAAAGCTGAACTCGTTGAATAAGTCTCTGCAAGGAAGTGAAACTCATTTGATTCAACTTATTGACAAAGTTTCGGACTTCAAAAAGAAGCTTCCTCTATGGAAGAGAAAAATCAATGAAGGAGGAGAAATAGACTACTTCCCAGGTTTGCAGCAGTTCATTACAGACAATGAAATAGATTTTAGTGCAGATATTGTTTCTATAATTCAAGGACACTTATCTCAACTCAGTGTTTATTTTGAAAAATACTTTCCTGAAAACTGTGACAGGTTTCAGTGGGTTCAAAATCCATTCAGTAGGGATGCTCCTTCGGACTTCAATACTGCAGAAGAGGAAGAACTGATAGAACTTTCATCAGACTCTTCACTACAAGCGAAGTTTGTATCCATGGCATTGCCAAAATTTTGGTATTCAGTAAAACAGGAGTTCCAAAGCTTGAGCCAAAGCTTGAAAAAACCAAGTTCAATCAAGAGAGTGGAGAACAACAAGCAAGCTCAAGTTTCACACTGAGATGACTGGTACTTTATTCATCATATTTTCTGTTTTAGTTTTACTGTACACGTTTTTTGTTATGGAGATTAAATCAAGAGTGCAGTATATCAGTGAGTGATTTTCAGACAAAAATAAAAATAAAATGTTAGAAAGAAACTACTTTATCTGTGTTGTTTTTTTTTATAGTAAGGGTTTTCAAAGTTCACTTTGTGTATATTTTTTCTTCTACGTGTAATTTTTTCACAGATTGTCCAATTGCATTTTTTGTAAAAATTACATTGTTTAAAAGCCTTTCCAAAGCTCTCCTGCTCAAACAAAGTTAGGCTAAATTTTGAAACATCGCTAGAGTTTTTACCAGTTATCCCACAGGGGAGCCGCAGAAAGGATGTAGTTGGTCAGGGAAGCCATGAACTCAAAAAGGTTGAAAACCGCTGGCTTATGGCAAATGCTGTAACGACTAGAGCTCAATCTCGTGCAGAGGTGAATGAACAGGTTCAAATTGAAAATGTTCCAGATAAGGTTATGAATGATGAGATGGTGACTGAGGAGGCGGTGACTGATGAGGTGATGAATGATAAGGAGGGGGCAGATGAGGATTTACATGTTGAACTCATTGACAAAGAATCATTCATACAGATGCAAAATGATGATGATTCATTAAAAAAATTGTTTCATGTTGCCAAGTCTGATGATGTGGTATGTAATGATAATTCTGTACACTGGTATACAATCAAGAATGAGATCTTGATTCGGAATTTCCAGAATTCCACGTCAATAAAAAAAACAAATTATGGTACCTCCTAGTTTCCGCCCATTTGTCTCATGATGTTATTTGTGCAGGACATTTAGGGATTGCCAGGACAAAACACAGGGTTTTGTATGCATTGATATGTGCACGCGCTGGCCAGAGGCTATTCCTCTGAAAACAATATCCAATACAGATGTTGCTGACGCACTATTTTTAATTTTCAGTCAATTGGGTTTTCCCGAAAACATATTATCGGATCGGGGAACTCAATTTATTTCTTACGTTACGACTCAGGTTATGAGAGAGTTTGGGATAGATAGATCTCTTAGTAGCATATACCACCCCATTGCAAACGGAAAAATAAAAAGGCTCAACCGCTGTCTTAAACAAATGCTAGGCAAGGTAACTGCCAAATACCCGCAGGATTGGGATAGAGTACTCCCAGCGATATTGTTCGCTTATTGGGAAATACCTAACGAACATACTGGATTTGCGCCGTTTGAATTAGTCTTTGGTGCCAAGCCAAGAGGACCTATGACCATTCTAAAACAGTTATTGGTTGGAGCTGACATGCATGAGGATGTTCAAACCTCTTACCAATACGTAGTTAACTTGAGAAAGAAAATTATCGACGCATGCCAGATAGCTGTGGAAGCATTAGAAAAAGCTAAACTTAAGGCAAAATTGTTTGTTAATCAAAACAGAAAACTGCGCCAATTATGGCCGGGTGATGAGACCTATGTATTGTTACCCAATAAGGACAATACATTACTTGTATCTTGGAGAGGACCTTATACTGTACTTGAAAGATTGTCGGATGTTGACTACATTATATCTATTAAAGGAACGGAAAAAACCTTCACATCAACATGCTGCAACAATTTCACTCTCGTCATCCACATCTTAAACCAGTCTTTGAGGCTATCGACGAGCCCATTGATTGTCGCTCTTCCTTAGCTGTTGTCTAAATTACCTGATATTTCTGAAACTCTTTTGTCTCTACATATTTTACCACTTTCGTCTACTGAGAATTGGAGGGATATTTCTATTTCGCCAACTCTTGCTTCATATAGAAAAGATCAGATTTTGTTGTTACTTCAATCGTTTCCAGGTGTGCTCACGGATATTCCTGAGCGTACAAATATTATTGAATAAGATTTTATTCTTACTGATTTCAGACCAGTTAAGCTGAAACCTTATCCTATCCCTGTACATTTTCAATCACAAGTATAAGAAGAAATAAATGATATGATAAAATTAAACTTAATTTCTCCTTCTCAATCTCCATACAGTTTTCCTATGGTGTTGATTAGAAAGAAAGACAAATCCATTTGGATTTGCAATGATTTCAGGCGTTTAAATTCTTTGACAATCTCGGACGCTGAACCTCTACCTTTGTTAGATTCTCTATTGGATAGACTATTTACAGTTTCTTTTTCAGTAAATTTGATTTGTCTCAAGGTTATTGGCAAGTCCCCTTGTCGGACAGAGCAAAACCTTATACTGCTTTCGCTACACCCTTGGGATTGTTCCAATTTAATTTTATGTCTTTTGGTCTCGTTAACGCTCCTGCGATTTTTGTTCGTATGATACGAAGAATTTTCTCTAATCGTGATGACATAATTACCTATATTGATGATATTTGGCTTTTCCATCAATCTTGGGAAGAACATTTTCTTTGGACTCAGTCTTTGTTGACTACTCTTCGTCTCCATCATCTTACCGCTAGACCTTCGAAAACTAAAATAGAATTCACTGAAATTTCTTTTCTTGGTCATAAAGTAGGAGGCGGTTTTCTTAAGCCTGAGGATTCCACTATCTCCAGGATCTTGAATCTAGAAATTCCTAAGACCAAAAAAAAAAAAAAAACAGTTTCGCAGTCGGATTCTATAAGAAATTCTTACCTGGCGTTTCAGAAATTACTTCATTTCTGTCTTCGTTATTAAGAAAGAACTCTCCAAATAAGTTTGTTTGGAAGCATTCGTGCAACGCTTCATTAAATGTACTTAAGGCTTATTTTTCAAAATCAATTTTAAGATTGCCTGATACTCGATTTCATTTTATCCTTAGAGTTGACGCCTCTGGTTCGGGAATTGGCGGTACACTTATGCAGGAATTCGATGATTGTCTACATCCAATTCTGTATGTCAGTCGTAAATTGACACCCACTGAGAAGAAATCACGTATTTTGCTGACAATGCTGTTGCTGACAGGAATTTCCCGATTTCTTGCTGCTGTGCAAAGACGAAATATACGAAAACTCTGTGATGAATACCAAGGCTGAGAACTATTGTAATTTTTTCACCGGAAATTGAAGGAAATGGCTCAATGACTCTTTTGACAATACTTACAGTATTGAACGGTTCACTCAGCACCTGATGATGATGAATGCTGATATCGCAAATTTCAAGTTGTACATCGTAGAGCAAGAGTTGCTCGCTGTGGTATATTGTTTTTCAAAACTTCAGCGCTACTACCTCATTGGCTCAAAATCTGCCTTGGAGACAGATCAAAGGGCCTTGTCCTATCTAAAAACTGCAAAATTTCGTAATGAGAAGACTGCCAGAGAATCATTTGCGCTCCAACCCTACGAATATGACATTCGTGCCATCAAGGGCAGTCAAAACGTGGTCGCGGATTTGTTATCACGTTACGTGAAAGACTCACTGTCAGCTAACAACACGACACATGCAGATGCCTTGAGAGGTTGCAGCAAACTTATTAACTAACTTCTTCACGTGTTGACCAATGGCACATTGCACTATATATGAACGTATTTTGCTGACAATACTGTTGCTGACAGGAATTTCCCGATTTCTTCCTGCTGTGCAAAGATAAAATATACGAAAACTCTGTGATGAATACCAAGGCTGAGAACTATTGTAATTTTTTCACCGGAAATTGAAGGAAATGGCTCAATGACTCTTTTGACAGTACTTACAGGTATTGAACGGTTCACTCAGCACCTGATGATGATGAATGCTGATATCGCCAATTTCAAGTTGTACCTCGTTTTACTCAGCTCATTACATGGATGTCTTGGACCTTATTAACAGTTGTCATACTCGGTTTATGTGAAAAAACACACACATTCATTGATGGTCTAAGAATAATGTGACATTTGGATGTTTAAATGCAAAAACGTGATGTATTCTACTGTCGAAATTACGGCGGCTGAAGATTAAGGGACTTAACTCAAGGATACTTTGCATGGACAAAGGGACATTACTAGAAAAATCCTGTTTTGCCTTTTTTATTCTCTATCCGGTTGGACATTAAACATTGTTACTTAACGTGAACTTATAATAGAACTTATACGATGATATAGCAGAGAGTCATGGACATGGACCTTGTGATCGTTTATACATATTGTCGCTGGACTTTAGTTGTTTATTATTCCACTAGTGTGTATAATTCTATGACATTATGACTTTTAATACAGTGCTTTAGTTAGCTGTTAATTAGTTTTAATTCGCGGGATAAGATTCGGTCTTTGCCACAAGGCATTAATACACTCACACTAATTATTGAGTGAACATTTTGAGGGTTCTCAATACTATTGTCAATTTGTACCATGCATCAGCGTATTCTTACCTGATTGGACACCCAACTTCGTTAGGTGCAAGATAACATTTTTTTTATTGACACTACAATACACTTTTTATGACAAGTACTTAAGATGTACACATGACTTTCATCTTTTAGCGTACGATGTTGCATTCATTCACTTTACTAATATGATTGTCTGCCTCATTTCATTTATTTACGCTGTTACAAATTTGTTTATTCTCTAATGGTTTGCATTATTGCTGTTGATCAATAAGTTAATTAATTGACAACTGATACTGGACTTGACTGATAGGCGTTATTGGTCGGTGTGAGGCATGTGAGTGCATGTATTGCTACCATTATTGTTTAATATGTTGGGTACTATTAGTTATGTCGACCATGTGCTGTTAAAAAGGAATTTGTCCGAAGTAGACATTGGCTTTGGTATTAACCATGGATCACACTTTTAGTGTTAAATTGCTTACCCTATGGCAGAAACCTGGGTGCTATGCTAGTTCTTACTTACAGTGAAATTTGATGTTACCATGTTTAAACTCTGGTGATGTTATACTCATACCACGGGAATAATGAAAACTTTGTTTCCATTATTTTTGCGGGGGGGAGTAATGTTATGATTAAAATTCCTAACGATTATGTCGGTATAATAGGTAGTTCAACAGGGCTCCTTTTTTGTTTATTTTACACGGTGTCACTTATTAATACAGGAAGTGACGTCATGCCGATATGGTTTTCGGGCAGACGTGAAACTATTGAAGCAGAAGTGAGGTGATAGTCTTGACGTATATTCTATATATTTGATGTATATTCCGTATATTTGATGTACATTCCTTATAATTTGAAGTACTTGCATTTACCGTAAATTTGATGTACTTGTGTATCTCGTATATTTGATGGACTTGTATATTCGATATATTTGGTTACATCGCGTGTGGCACTTCGAAGTGTAAAACCTGTGGCACACTTTAAATTTCAAAGTGTTCGGTTGTGAGAGGACGTATTTTATGGTAGCTCCAGATATTCAGAGTGTATTCATGTATTTTGGACTCTTCTATGACACCAAGATCTTTGTGAGGTGTTCATATGACGTATGATCGGAAAGGGAGTATTATTCTAATACATTTTCGTGTGTCGAAGCATTATAAGAAAGATTGTGATAAAAATGAAGACGACATCGTCCTTCGACAATGACGGACTGTTTGTCACGTATATATGTAAATAGTGCAACAGTGATCCGACTACCTTTGCTTCCCCATGTACGGTTTATAATTTTGCTACGCAAAAACCACGCAATTCGATTGTACACTACAGGAGTATGATCATTAATGGAGCTGTATCGTTTCGTCATGAATAAATTCTCTGTCTCAAACGTAACCTGGAGTGGCGGAGTTATTTGAGAAGTTGGAACGTTCCTTGCTGTTAGCTAGTAACCCTAGATGCTAGATTGGCTATATCTAATAAAGACATAATGCTCTGAACAGTTTGAAGGGCAACAGGAGGAAGTTCGCAACGGTCCAGTTACGTCTCTCACACTTCAACATATCCTCCCAGATTGGGGGATTATCTGACTTGCCTATCCTACGTAATTCAATCGTCGTTATCAGACTATGACTCGGCGCAATTCGACAGTCTTGTCTGGGCATTTCGTTGTTTATCCGCAACTCCAATATGGAAGTCTATTATTCTGTAGAATTGTGAAGTATTACTCCCATCTTGTGCAAACACCGTCACTAGCCTTTCACCTGGGATCAAATGTGGGACCGTAACGTTTTTGTGACCCAATTAGTATCTCAAGGATGGACCTTCGAATTGAAGTGTGAAAGTTATGTAAACATTGATCTTCGGATGAGTTTTCTGTGTTGACAAATAAGGGCAGGATAGAGAGAAATAACAAAATATCACTCGCACAGGAATGTAATGCAATCTTGCCGGAGTGGACATGAGAGCGCACAAACCGTTTTGTGACACACTATAAATTCCAGATATATGTATTTCAATATCCACACAGGAATGAGCAAGTCTAATAAGGCTAGGCTTTTGGGATTATTTTCTACACCACTCTGTTGCAAACTTCGCACTGATCTCTAGCGAACAATAAGCTACATTAAATCTCTGGTTTAGCCAATGTGTCAGAAATCGTCTAGCTCTTTCCCTCAACCAATTACCAGGCCTCCATATTGTGACCTGGCGCACGTACCTCTCCCTGGTCAAAAGGGGTTGGGGTTTTCACCATCAACTTTCCTTCGCGTTGCCTGTCAGTTTTTTCAAGAATGCCCGGTGTTTGCTGATTGGCCGGCTAGAAAAAACTCAACTGTCTTCTGTAACAAAACTTGCTGTCCATTGTCACTTTGCATGTTAATTTCTGTTTTATTACCTTGATGTCAATTTTTGTTTTCCGTGTGGTTTTGCGTGCGTGCTCTGGCGTGCGACTTATCCTTTGTTCCCTCGATTCATTCTTAAACCACTCATTCAAATCTTGCTAGGTAATCAGGGTGAAATTCGTTTCTCACCTTAGACGCCGAAAGAAAAACATCAGGAATGTGTATATTTCGATGGATATCACCATGTTATGTTAAATTATAGAATAAAAGATACACCAGAGTATCTAGTGGTGTAGATATTTTCCTATAACTGACCTCGAAACCCTCGAATCGGTCGGTTGGATCGGAGGGTTGATCAGTGAGTTAACAATTCACTATCGTAAAACAAGCTATTGTTACCGAAACAGAACCAGGCTCGACAGTAAACATGACTCACTCTAATATCTTGGGGGCTAAGGAGATTTCTAAAATTGGATACTGGAATGTAAGAACTATGTATCAAGACGGAAAATTGGAAGAAGTAATTAAAGAAATGGATAATTATAAGTTGGACTTATTGGGTGTCAGCGAGTGTAGATGGACGGGGAAGGGCATAAAATATATTTCAGAAGAAAAAAAGCAAATTATATACTCTGGTAGTAATGATAATCGTCACACAGAGGGAGTAGCCATCCTAATGACACAGAAAGCAGCAGCATCGCTTATCAGCTGGGTACCTATCAATGAGAGGCTAATATTAGCTAGATTTCAGACACGATTTTTCAAGCTCTCAATTGTACAATGTTATGCACCAACTAACGACGCTCTTGATACACAAAAGATGACTTCTATGAAGCACTTCTAAGTACCATCAACACAATACCCAAGCATGACATAATAGCAGTCATGGGTGATTTTAACGCCAAAGTAGGTGACAACAACGATGGAGTACAAAGATATCTCGGTACTCATGGCATAGGCTGTATGAATCAAAATGGCGAAAGACTTCTAGAACTTTGTGAAATATCAAACCTCGTTGTGGCAGACACCATCTTTCCACATAAGAATATCCACAAGATAACATGGAATTCACCTGATGGCAGAACTAAGAACCAGATAGATCACTTCTGCATAAGCGCTAAATTTCGCTCATCAGTTCAAGACGTAAGAGCATACAGAGGTGCAGAGATCGGAAGCGATCATAACCTCTGCATAGCTAAAATGAGAATTAAACTGAAGAAGTTATACCAACCGAATAAAAATAGAAGAATAGATGTACACAGACTGCAATCAAATGATATAAAGAAGGAATATAATGTCAAAATGAACAACTATTTCGATGCTTTAGGCAAAATTGACAACGATATCACCACCAAGACAATCGATACTAAATGGGAACAACTGAGAACAGCAATGACAGAAGCAGCTGTAGCGACCACCGGATACCTAGTACATAAAAAGAAAAAATGGATGAGAGAAGATACTTGGGATAAAATACAAGAAAGGAAAACAGCAAAACTTAAACTACTAGCGGCAAGTACACATAATGCAGTTGAATCTTGCAAACTAACTTATAACTTGTTAAATAAAGAAGTGAAGACAAAAACTCGAAGAGATAAAAGACATTTCATCAATGAACTGGCCGTAGAAGCTGAAAATGCTGCAAGAACTGGTAATAGTAGGTGCCTTTATCAAATTACAAAACAACTATGTCACCAGCCTACTGCTATGGAAACACCTTGTTAAAGGTAAATTAGGGAATTCAATACCAACAGAAAAAGAACAAATGAAGAGATGGGCTGAGCACTTCATGGAGGTGCTAAACAGACCACCACCAACAGTAACACCTGATTTTAATAATGAAACATCCACAACCACCTTGCCAATAACTTGCGATGAATTCACGCTGGACGAGATCAAACAAGCCGTTAAAAGATTAAAAAATTTTAAAGCTGCTGGAGTTGACGAAATTTCAGGGGAAATGATTAAAGCAGTTAATGACAACAACCTCTTGAGAATTTTAGATATTATAAATGAAGTATGGAGAGAAGAACAACCACCACAACAATGGAAAGACAGTATTATTGTAAAGTTACCGAAGAAAGGTGATCTATCAGACTGTAATAACTGGCGTGGTATATCTCTATTATCAGTACCTGGAAAATTATTATGTTGCATGATGTTAGAAAGACTTAAATTGCATGCTGACGAAAAGATCAGAGAAGAACAAGCGGGTTTCAGGCCGAAACGATCATGTATTGATCAAATATTCACACTAAGAACAATTATAGAAGAATCAGTGGAAAGGCAATCGCCACTTATTATCACCTTCGTCGATTTTCAAAAAGCCTTTGATAGTCTACACCGCCCATCATTGTGGAAGATACTTACAATCTATGGTTTTCCAACAAAATATGTGAATATAATCAAAGCGCTATATGACAATGCAAGATGTTGTGTTAGAACAAATAAAGGGAATACAGAATGGTTTACAGTAGAAACAGGGGTGAAACAAGGCTGTATTATGTCACCACTACTTTTTGGAATAGCTATTGATTGGGTTATGAGAAACTATACCCACAATGAACAATTGGGTATAAAATGGACAAATGGAAAATTCCTGGGGGACCTGGATTTCGCAGATGATGTAGCATTCTTAAGTTCAACACCAAGACAATCCCAAGAAGCAATAAATAATTTGTGTCATCTCTCGGTTAAAATTGGTCTCCAAATAAATGCCTGTAAAACTAAAGCTATGAACTTTTCTAACGAGACCTTTGATATCATCTTGAACGGGGAAAAACTACAGAAAGTTGAAAGTTTCAATTATTTAGGCAGTAAAATGACTCAGGATGGTGACACAACAAGAGAAATCCATACTAGAATTGCTTTGGCAGCTAGCGCCTTCAATAGATTATCTAACATTTGGAAATTACGATCATTGAATATACATACCAAGCTTCGTCTGTTTAATTCAAATGTTATCTCAGTGTTAACATACGGCTGTGAGAGTTGGAAAATAACAAAATCATTGGAGAACAAGCTGAATACATTCGAGAACAAATGTCTTAGAAAACTCATGAACATCAGTTGGAAAGAATTCAAGACTAATCGACAAATAAGAGAAGACTCTAGGCAGAAATATGTCTCCGACTATATAAGGAAAAGACGATGGTCATATATCGGTCATGTCCTACGAATGCAAAACAACAGAATACCACTACAGGCGCTCACTTGGGTTCCTGAGGGTAAGCGGAAAAAAGGAAGACCAAAAGAAACACTCAGAAGAACAATAATAAGAGAAGGAAGAACGTTGGGCCTAAATAATGTGCAAGAGCTAAGAGGAGTGGCGTCACAACGAACAACCTGGAGAGCACTGGTTTCTGCCTTATGCGCCGTGTTTGGCGCTTAAAGAATTTATTATTATTTATTATTAATCAGGGTGCCGCTTCGCGAGTTCTTTGTCGCCTCGTGAGTCTATGTCGGCGGGTCATTGTTCCCCAACGTGGTACGACATAGATTTGTTTGAACAGCGGACTCGCAATGAAAAAGCTAATCACCACAGTCCAGCCAGCGTCTCCTGGAATAATCAATGTATTCAGGTGACCTGTCTGGCGATATCGGCCCAGGGACTTAAATATCGAAAGAAATCTTTCTAAAGCCAGGTGCGTTTCCCAAGATGTCTCACGAGGCAATGTGGAATTCAAAAGATAATGCAAGGTGGAGGACTAAATCAAAAGAGTGTAAAGTTACAAGTCCCGAGTAATAAAGATTACAGTTTAAAGTCCAGTCGTGATTAAAGATTACTTGTACAACGATGAAAGAGCTAATGTGGTTGAAAATGAAAGAAAAGAGAGATGACGGGAAAGAGAGCGATAAGATTTGGCGCTCGTTTATCACATTGATGTATTTGTATATACCGTTTATTTGATGTACTTGTATATTATGTATATTTGATGTATATAACGTATGTTTGATCTACTTGTACATATCGTATATTTGATGTACTTGTATATACGGTATATTTAATGTATATACCGTATATTTTATGTACTTGTATATACCGTATATTTAATGTATATACCGTATATTTGATGTAATTGTATATTTTATGTACGTGTATATTTTATATAATTGATGTACTTGTAAATTCCTTATATTTGATGTACTTGTATATTCTGTATATTTGATGTATATTCTATATATTTGATGTACTTGTATATTCTAAATATTTGATGTATATTCGATATATTTGATGTATATTCTATATATTTGACGTATATTCTATATATTTGATGTATATTCCGTATAATTGATGTACATTCCTTATAATTTGAAGTACTTGCATTTTCTGTAAATTTGATGTACTTGTGTATAATAATAATAATAATAAATTCTTTAAGCGCCAAACACGGCGCATAAGGCAGAAACCAGTGCTCTCCAGGTTGTTCGTTGTGACGCCACTCCTCTTAGCTCTTGCACATTATTTAGGCCCAACGTTCTTCCTTCTCTTATTATTGTTCTTCTGAGTGTTTCTTTTGGTCTTCCTTTTTTCCTCTTACCCTCAGGAACCCAAGTGAGCGCCTGTAGTGGTATTCTGTTGTTTTGCATTCGTAGGACATGACCGATATATGACCATCGTCTTTTCCTTATATAGTCGGAGACATATTTCTGCCTAGAGTCTTCTCTTATTTGTCGATTAGTCTTGAATTCTTTCCAACTGATGTTCATGAGTTATACTTGTGTATACCGTATATTTAATGTATATACCGTATATTTGATGTAATTGTATATTTTATGTACTTGTATATTTTATATAATTGATGTACTTGTAAATTCCTTATATTTGATGTACTTGTATATTCTATATATTTGATGTATATTCTATATATTTGATGTATATTCTATATATTTGACGTATATTCTATATATTTGATGTATATTCCGTATATTTGATGTACATTCCTTATAATTTGAAGTACTTGCATTTACAGTAAATTTGATGTACTTGTATATCTCGTATATTTGATGTACTTGTATATTCGATATATTTGGTTACATCGCGTGTGGCACTTCGAAGTGTAAAACCTGTGGCACACTTTAAATTTGACATAAAGGGTTACAATGTCATTCACACATCCATTCCATTACACGGCTCTTCAAGATGACAAAGAAACATCTAGACCAGGGGTCGGCAATCAGTCGATCTTGATCTACCGGTAGATCTCAGTGGATGATTTGGTAGATCTTTAGACAACTGTGGGCGGGGCGGGGATACTTTTTAAATTAGGTAAATTTCGGACTAGGCCTATTCCTTCCGACATTTAAAACTGCAGTGTCCCCTTTGATGAGGTATACTTTTTCCGCATTCCCAATAAGAACGTGGTCTTTTCTTTGTAAAGCTCATCATCTCCCCCCATCCCCCTTCTGCTTAAAATTATATATATATATATATATATATATATATATATATATATATATATATATACAGTCATGCGCCGCATAACGTCCGTTCGGACAACGTCCGACAGCATATAAGTCCGTAGTCCCATAAGGTTATAATAGAGTTCAGAAATCCCGATCGGAGAACAGGATGATGCGGACGTAACCAGACGCAGTGAAAGCAACAGCTTCCTGCACGCAACACGAGTATATCATGTCTCTTGTATACAGTACAAAGCAAATGCGATACCAGGCGTATAATGGTACAGTACCTAAATAACCTATAATACAGTACATATGTCTTGACAGTTATAATAAACGCCTATGTTACTGGCCTACGTATGTAGCCTACTGTACTTATTATCGTTATTTTAATGTGAGCTTTCGAAAATACATTACCGTGAAGTGCATCATGGCTCCCAAACGCAGCAAAACCAGTTCTAGTGATAGCAGCAGCAAGAGACAAAGGAAAAAAAATCGATATGGAAGTGAAACAATGATGATGGGAAACTCTTTACAAAGCGATACAACAGGAAGCAATCTGATCATCAGAAGAAGTCCCCCCGTCCAACAAGTGTTTCGGCCCCATATACTCCTTTACATTCTAAGGGGGGCGGGCCAACTTGGGTCATGACTTCCAAGCGTCTCAGCTTCCTGTTGTCTTGTATCGAAAATGAACCCATTTCACTTACGATAGCAACTTTAAAATCCACAACTCCGCCAGCCGTGGAGGCAATTGTGAAAGTAACAAAGAGAAGACAAATTATTCCGTTCGTTCCGTTGCACACACTGAGACACCATCGCGAGGTCAACGAGTCTAGCCACTGCGCGTTCCCCACTGGTCTTGTTTGTTTGTTTTGTTTGTTTGTTTGTTTGAATCCCTGGGCGCGAGTTATTCACTCTTTTGCCCTTTAGGGGACGAGTTATTCACTCGTTTATACCCTTGAGCCAGTTATGGGAGCTGAGGTGTGGGCTTTGTTTCAACCCCAAGGGAGCATCCTAGACTCAGCGGTATGGTACTCCAGGCCCATTTTGGCGTGCGTGCGATACCAAGAGGTTTGACACTCTCTACCCGGTGCAGGGGGGTTATATCTCCGAGACAAGACTGACACGAGCAATCAGTCACCGGCCATGGCACGAGCAGCCAGACAGCATAGGGTCGTGGTGGCGAAGCCACCGCCTCCACATATCTGTCGAAGGTGGGCTTTCTTGCAACCCCAGGGAGCATCCTAGACTCAGAAGCATAATGCACCAGTCCCACTATGGAGTGTGTGCCATGTTCCGAGGTTTGATGGCTCTCTACCCTACAAAGGGGGTTATATCTCCGAGACGATCAATCTTGGGCTTTGCTGCAACCCCAGGGAACCTCCCGTCGGGTAGCAAAGGTGCAATGCCACGAGACAAGAGGTTCTCTACCCTGCAAAAAGGGGGTTATATCTCCGTGACAAGACGTATCGAGGCGTAGGCGCAGCCGGCGCCGAGCCTCTACCACTGCCGAGCTGCATTACCAAGAAGAGAAAAGCTCTGGCCCACCTGAACTGGGAGGACCCGGCAATCGGGACCTCACACAGTCTCGACAGGACACGGCCCCATTCATTAATGGCGTAGCAGTGGCCGAGCCTCTACCACTGTCAAATGACGTTATCAGGACGGACACAGACATAGCACTGCCTCTACTATACTGGGAGGGCCAGGCAGCCGGGACCACACACAGTCTTGAGAGGACAAAGATCGCCGAGAGGGAAAACGAAACGATGTCGGAACGCTTGCCCCCACTCCCCACTGGTCTTTTTATACTGACACCCCTTATAGTATACACCGCCTGTCGCCCCTGAGTCACAGCCCGTTCACTAGTACACCACAAAACGCAGCGTTATGTGGACTTAGAAAAATTCCAGGTGTTTTCTGTACCGCAGCGTTTATTGTCACGATCTCCATTGCCCATTGCGGTTGTTCCACAGCCAGCCTGATGCCTTTTCGGCAGTTTCACTAAGCCTCTTCAGTGCCCTTGTTCTCGACTGTCCCCTCAGCCCCAACAGTTTCAATAGATCATACACTGATGCAGCCACAAGCCCTCTTGCACCCACTTTAACAGCCATGACCCTTGCAGTGAACCCATCGTGTCTCAGATCCGCGGCCAGATCACTATACTTGGCCGCTTTGAACGAATGTTGCTCGTCTAATCTGGATTCAAATGGCACGGTCAGTTCAATCAGTATGACCTGAAGCGTTGCTGAAGAATGAAGCACTATATCCGGCCGTCTCCGCGATTTTCTGATACTCTCTGGATATGCCCCTCGTCCAGGTAGGTCTACCGCCATCTCCCAATCGTTTGCACAGTCAAGAAGAGATGGTAAACTGCTACCAGATTTACTCGGTTTGGGGTGTGTTGACTTTCCTGCCCTCAGAAAGTATGTATTTGCGGTGCTCGGCCTGGGTTTGCTATTCGCCTTCATACTTGCCAGATCTATTGTCGCAGCAAGCTCATTTAGCACTTTGTTATGGCGCCAAGTGTATCGCCCTTGCCCTAATGACACCTTACACGCTAAGAGCACGTGTTCAAGTATCTGCCTCCCCTGGCACAGGGGGCACTGCTCATCATCCGACTTTCCCCATTTCACAAGGTTGGTGGCCGACGGCAGCAGGTCATACAGTGATCTGACAACGAAGCTGAGCCTAAGAGGTGCCATATGCCATATATCATTCCACGTCAAGGACCTCTGCAGGGCTCCTTCCCATGTAGTCCATTGGCCTTGTTGGACCTGCTGCACTGCTTTTTGCAACCTCTTATCATTCTCAGCTCCTCGTATCTCCTGAACTACCAAGTCTCTGCGCTCCTTGCTTGATGCCTTGGACCACCAGCGGATGTCTCCATGACCAAATCCCCGTCTATTCGTTTGTGTGTATCCGATTACCTTCCTCAGTTTGAGTGGCTCTTGAGCAGCGTCAACAGCTTCTTCCACTCTCCACTTCCTTCCCGTTTTCAGTGTGGGCTGAATGGACTTAACCACGTCATCAGCTGACTCGCGTAGCATCATTGCAAGCCTTGCCTTTCCAACTTTGTACTCTTCAACAACTGACTTGAAAGGAAGCAGAAGTTTTGACTTTTTGCAGTACAGTGCTACATCTGACAGACCTGGTGGTACCCCTAGCCATTTTCTCATGAACTTGTTGACCTTCTGCTCTATGGCTTCCACTGTACTTGTGCTTATTTCATATATAAGCAGTGGCTACAGCAACTTCGGTATCAACATGAACTGGAGGCACCACAGTTTGAACTTTCCCAGGAGTCTGCTTTGGTCTATGATCTGTAGCCCTCTGTCTGCAATTTCTATTGTCTGTTGCACTGCCTTTGAGTCTTTTAATGAGGCATCGTACACCCTGCCAAGACTTTTAACAGGTTCCTCAAAGACAGTAGGGATTCTTTGGTTGGAAACCGTGAATATGACCTCTGCTATCTTCCCTTTCCTGACTGATAGGCTTCTCGACTTCTTGGGTTTGAAGCTCATTCTGCACCAGCTGACTAGTTCATCCAGGCGTGCTAACATCCTCCGGGCCTGATGTTCATCTGATGTCAGAATTGTTGTGTCATCTATAAACGCTTTGAGCGGTGGCATGTGACACATTCCATCGAGCTTTGGGCCTATAGCCATTCCTTCAGCCGCATTGAGGATTACCTGCATAGCCATGACGAATAGTATCGGAGAGATGGTACATCCCATCGCAATTCCAACTTCAAGGCCAATCCACTTCGTTGTGTACGCTCTGGTTGAAAATCTGACAGCAAACCCTGCGAAATACAGCTTCAGCATTGCTGCAATCTCTTTTGGAACATGATACATTTCTAGGGCCTGCCACAACATCTGGTGTGGAACGGATCCATAAGCATTCGCTAGATCCAACCAGATTACATGGAGGTTTGTTCTGTCAGACTTTGCCTTTTGGATTGCTTCCCAGATCATTGTGGCAGGCCCTAGACATCCTGGTGTACCTGGGATACCTCCTTTCTGAATGGTAGTGTCAATGTACCCATTTGCCAGGAGGTATGTAGTGAGTCTTTTCGCCATCACTGAAAAGAATATTTTCCCTTCCACATTGAGTAGTGAGATTGGCCTGAACTGACTGATGTCTGTGGAATTTTGCTCCTTCAGGATGTAGACTCCGTTCGCCTTTCTCCATTCCTTGCTTACAAGCTGGGTTTTCCACGCATTCTTCAGTAAACGGAGCAGTCGTTTGAGCACCTCAGGGCATCTCTTATACACCACATATGGAACACCATTAGGACCTGGAGCTGACTTGCACCGAGCTTTCTGGACAATGCTTTCTACCTCTTGCACCGTTGGGGGCTTGGTGTTAAATTCAGCTCCTGGCTTACTCGGCCATTTAAGGCCTGCCATGCTGCTGAGCGGCTCATATTTGCGACCATCTGAATATGTCTTTCTAAGGTGTTCTTCCAGGTCTTCTTTACTGATGTTTAGCGTACCCGACCGTGGCTGCTCGAACAGTTCTTTGGCAAGCTTGAAGGGCTCACTGAAGAATCTTTTCCTATCCCTTCGAGTCTTCCTTCTCTTCCTGCACAACCTTTCTGCTCTACAAAGGGCATTATGTTGGCCTTTCAGGTGCTCCCAAACCTGTCGTAACCCTTCTTTCTCTGTGGCAACTGCGTTCTTGAACAGTTTTCGGACATGCTTCTTCTGTTTCCTGATTTCTTCTATTTTAATTTGTCTTCTACTTTTTCGTGGTGGGTTACTTTCCCTTGCCTCCCTCACTCCGAACACTTTGCGACAGTGCAGATATATTATGTCGCCGAAGATTTCCAGCTTCTTCTCCAAAGTTATCTGCTTCAGGTTGTTATCCAACTCTTTTACCAAGGCTTCGTCCAGCTGTTCACAAAGCCCTTTTGCACTGGCAGGTGGAAACTTGATTGCATCTCTCTTCCCGTCCAAGAAGTGTGTGAGATCATCATCAGGCAGATCAACTTGAATGTACTCAACACTGTGGATTGACTCCTGGCTGCGTTCTTCTAACGTCTTATCCGTCGAGACAGAGCGCTGTTGATCTCCCCCTGATGACCTCCCACACCCCTTTTTTCGTTCTTATGATTTTCATTCCTCTCTGAGTAGAGAATTCCCTACCACAGGCACATGGAAAAGGTAATTAAACATCACGAAGGTGGAAAACCAGTGAATGTTACACTCGTCATTTGGGCATGTCGCACTCGACAGTCACGACGATCCAGCCGGCAAGACCCTGTCCCAATCCTCAGGATATTTGTCAGTTACCTCATGTAACAATTGCTTGAGTGTTCTGTTGAGCCTCTCCACAGAACCATTGCTCATTGTGTGATATATACTACTTAAGGACGTATCTATCTTAAGTGTCCTCATGACTGATGTCATGGTTTCAGAGACAAATTGTGAACCATGATCAGACAGAAGTTTACGAGGAAAACCTAATCTTGAGAAGATCAGCAAAAGTGCATCAGCTACCTCCGAAGTAGTGGTATGTTTAAGAGGAATGGCCTCTGGCCATTGAGTGTACAAATCACTGCACGAGAGGACATATTTGTGACCTCTAGCAGAAGTAACAGACAGAGGACCGATAATATCAACGGCCATCTTATCAACAAGTCGAATAGATATATCACATGCCTGAATCGGAGCTACATGGAAACCTCCTCGAGATTTAACTTCTTGGCAGGTAATGCATGAACGTACGTATAATGATACGTCCCTGGAAACACCTGGCCAAAAGAAAGAAGATATCACTCTGGAACGTGTTCGAGTGTATCCCATATGACCAGCACAATGTGAGTCATGTGCATCTCGTAATATGTATGGGCAAAGTTTAAGAGGCACCATAACTTGGTGTTTTATTTCAGAGTTATCAACAAAGTTTCTCACTAATATTTCATTTTTAACAGTAAACCAATGTTTACGACTTTTATTTAAGTCAACATCATCATTATTTTTGATCAGAGAAAAAAAAAATTTTTAATGAGTTATCCTCTCTTTGGAGTTTGGCAAAAGACACTCTGTCTATATCTGAATGTACTTCAGTGTCATCCTGAGTTGTTGTATCTAGCTCTGAACTGTTATCAGTTTCCAATGCCTGAGCCTGGGCACGTGTAGTAACTGCATTGGCAGTAAACAAATTATTTTTCTCCCACTCTTCAATTTCCTCTGGTGAGCAGTCCTTGCTCCCATAGATGCGACCAACCGTTAAATCAGCGACTGGGTTATTTAATAAGCATACTTTGACTGTTCCTGAAAAAATGGGGTATGAATATCAACAATAGCTGTGGGGTAAAATTCAATTGTTCCCCCAAAAGTAATACATTTTACACCATTTCCTGTAGAACAAGAAGGGTGTACAAGCGACTGTCTAATTCCAACGGTCGTTGACCCTGAATCCCTGAGCACAGATACTTGGGTACCCTTTAAAAATCCTCTGTGGAATACTAGAGTACCGGTGCCGTCATGGGCTGATAGACTAACCGCAGGAAGGGGATGGCCGCACTTCAGAACTGTAGTACTGTCTTTCTGAAATAAAGTTAGACATTCCTAGCAACGAGAAGCAACATCAAAATCAAATGAGCAGCATGCAGTTGAGTGAACCTGGCTATTCCATTCCTGATTACCTACAGGTGCACCGCCAGTAAGTGCATTATGCTCAGACCTCATTGGGCTACGGGAACAAGATGGTTGCCTCTGGCGATCAACAGAATTACCATGATTTCTAAAGTTTTGACTATTATTCCTATTTCGGTAATGTTGATTATTATTACTCCAATTATTATTTTGAGGGGAAAAATTATTTGGTTTTCTCCAATTGGAACTTTGTTGGAAATTGTTATTATTTCTATATTGAGGTGACTGGTTCCGAAATTGTTGTCGACCTCTATTAAAGTTATCATTCTTGTTAAAGTTACCATTTCTAGTATAATTGATTTCATTATATCTCCTAGGCATGAAATTCCTGTCTAGGCTCTGAGATCTGGCTCTACCATTATTGTTCCAAGTTGTAGTTGAAGCAACTGGGAGAGAATCTTTTATTTGGCTGTTACTAATACATGCACCCGGATGTACGATGCAGTATTGTTTTGCAATGTCTTCCATAGACGATAGATTTGATGGCTTGCGTTCCTGCAAGAAAGACCAAAATGGCCTGCTTACCGAGGATAACACCTTATACCTTAGCAATAGATCCATAAGTTTATCATATGATTTCTCAATTCCTGAGAGTTGAACCCATCTATTAAAAGTAAGTCGTATGGCAGCGACAAATTCTTAGAAGTTCCTCCAGTTTCAGGAATCATTGTCTTAAATTTCACCAGATATCCTTCTTCATCAAGTTGAAAACGTTTTAATAGTACTGCTCTAGCAGCATCATAGTCGTTTTTAACTGACTCATCCATTGTGTTTATGGCAGTCATAGGCTCTCCAACTAAAAATTCCATAAGTTTAGCAACCCATAATGACTTGTCTAGTTTATGTGCTACACATACACTTTCATAGCGTGAAAGGAAGCATGACACGTCATCAAAAGTTGGGTTAAATATTTGGTAATTTAAATCTATCATTACCCTTATTGTTAACTGCAGAAGTAGCAGTATTTGAATCACCATTGTTACTATTATTTCCATTTTGACCTCTTAATTTTAATTCTTCTAAACGAAGAAGCATCAACTCCTTTTCTTGTGCTAATGTAGAGGCTTTCTTCTCTTCCATCTCCTTATCATGTTGCATTTTTTCCTTTTCTGCAACAAGTCTTTTCTCTTCTTCAACACGTCTTTTCTTTTCTAATTCTATATCTTGGAGACGTCTTCTTTCTTCAAATGCTTTCAGTTCTGCTAATTCACGCTTTTGTTCAGCCTCCTCTTGTTTTGCCTTGGCTAACTCAGTCATGGCAAATTCCTTCAATGCTTCCCCTTTATAGCCAAATATCTTTCCCAATCCTCATACAAGATTCTAGGGTGGCCATGTTAAATCACTACCGTGACTCACTTAGTCAATTTGACAAACGGCAAGTTGTTTTACAATTCCTTGTAAGCACTAAAATTGTGGCTATTATTATTATAGCTGTGCCTTACTCAGTCGAAAAAATAGTGGCTAGTGGCCTAATAACACACTGCAAGCAATAATTATGGCTATCTTACAATATTTGCATAAATCACTATGCAAGCAATATTAATATAATGTCATGAACGAAAAAGAAATAGGAAAGTAAAGCAAAGTACTATACAGAACAATATCACACCACAAGATCAAATGACACACGAGAAAAACGTTTGTAATAACTAAATAAAATTCTACTAGTGAAACAAGACGAAAACTGCAAATTAGGTCAATCTACCGCCAAAAAAAAAACTAAAAATAGACACATACAGGACCCAATACAGACAGCTAATTTCAAAAAACTAAACGATAGCAAGGTTAGACCTACAAATTGTTAACAAACGATGATACACTAAAAAAATTAAACTGAAACCAATGAAAATACAATATAGATAAACAAAACGTTACAGCTAAACATATATTATTGAACATATCCAGTAGCAGACAGAATATTCGACGCGTTTACTCGAGTCGGACCTTCTGCTCAAATGAAAATGTTCAAAATGGCCCTACAGAACGACTTTGAATCTACGATCGTCCTCAGAGATATTGCAGATTCAAAGTTCCCGCCAACCTCCCACGAAGAAAAAACAACAGACATAAATGAGCATATAACAGACATAAAAGGTAGAAATTACGATAGGGTCTGCCAACAGTAACCTGGTAAAAAATTTATGCATAGACAGGTTACTTAGCTTAAACAGCTGAACAATCCTCGCCGACGCCAGTATACACCATGGAAGGCTTCGCTAGGAGGCAGACTGGTGGCTTGAAACTTGCTGACCCTTCAGGCATAACAAATAGAAGTCCCGTAGATTAGTAGAAGGCCATGGCAGACTTGCAAGCCGACATCTGGTAATGGGTTTCAGAATAACTTGGGCAGCTGACATTTTGATACAGTTTTTGACGTTTGCATCGCCAAAGGTTGACATGCGCATTCCAATTCCAATTATGCAAATTGGGCCAAACGGTGAAAAAATTCGTATGAGGTCTTGAAAATTTTTTTCTTCAGTCACTGTCCTTTCACTTTCATAATTCAACCGATAACAAATGTTCTTGACATCGAAATACCCATCACTGGAACACCATGAAATCCTCTGTTACGAATGGGTTTTGTTATTATAGAGTGTGTGGTTGATCAAGATTCTTGGTTCATAACTGACCTCTATTGAACGTCGTGCTGATGAGATCTTGTGGAATGACATGGGTTTGTGCAAGAACTATCAAATCATAAAGCGATCTCCAAACGACTTGTTGAATGGGTCCACAGATAACACCATGTTTATTTAGACGTAGCATAACAAAATAATCATGGCAAAGTGGAATTACATACATATATTGAATCTCCTACAGTCCGTGATACATCGTCTCATATCTGGCCTATTTACTAGAGGTGCCGATAACGGTTAACATCCAAGTATCGAAAACCAGAATATGGAGATAATTATTATTGATTGCTCCCATAAAGATTCATCTGCATAAAAATCATCCAACTCGAATACTTAAGTTCGGCATCTTCTTGTACATCAGTGGCGACCTTCGCAATTCCTTAAGCCACGTAGGAGAACTGTTAAAACTTCAAATATCTTGGGAGCGATAGCATCAACGTCTTACTCTGACGGCTTCTTACAACGAAAGGCCCTGAACTAACGGTCTGCATACATTAGTGCAGAACCTATTACGTCATCATCACCTAGTGACGTAAACCTTTTATCGCGTTCATTTATAATTAAAAATGGTGCAAAATACATCATGTTGGCACCAGATAGAATTGTTACCGCGTAGATTAAACTGCTAACAAAACTAAGTATGGTCAACATGTAAAATACATTATAATCTTCTTTAACACCTGTCAAACGCCTTTTCCAGATCTATGAAACAAAGATGGATCTCACTTTGTACTCAAGGGCCTTTTCACTCAGCTGTCTGAGTGTGAAGATTAGGTCTTGAGTACTTCGGTTTGCTCGGAATCCGCACTGGACCTCATCCAATTGTGACTCAGCTAGGTGTCTGTCGTGAAACGAGTGTAACCCACTACTTTGTTAATCACTATGTCGAGATACAGATTTGCTTCAACCAATCAACGAGCAACGTTCACCAGTCTCTGAGACAGAATAAATTAACGGCCATCATGTTCACGCAAGATGGCGGATTAAAACTGAATAAAATTAGGCTGTATGAGACCAGGTACCAAACCGGAGGAACCCAATCAGCTTGCTCCGCCAGGAACCAACCGAAAGCTTTCCTTAAGTATTTACCTGCCTATATAATCGGGCGGATTTTATGCATAATCACACATCACCGAGACGACGCCAGAGATACCGACCAACTGAAGAGGAGAGAAGCTGTCTGTTGCGCTAAACTTGTCGCAACTTATTCTGACTACGTATTCTGACCATGCATTCTGACTATCTATTTAATTTTTTAATGCATGGGAAGTAACTCATGGAATCGTAGTCACTTTTATTTCTTCAGTTGTCTAATCGTGATAGCATCGGCAAGCAGTTGTCTATTTTGATAGCGACGGTTGCCGATACTTTGTGTGTGAGCGATTTTAAGTCATAACCATGTATGGAGCGTTTTCCTAGAAACAGTTGGCAACTTGCGATGTCATTTCCTTTTAAGGTTCGAAATCTTCAGACGAACATCGTAGAACATTCTTCGTTTCGTAAGTTAGCTGAGCTGTATTCGATTCGCGTGTTCTGCGCATGTCCTAGTTTGTGTCGTTGTTTGAATGATTTCCGCCCAGAGGAGACTTGGCAGAATTGCTGGTGAAGCGAGACGTAGCTTTGTGCTGGCGTCTTCGCTTATATTATTAAGGAAGGAGTCCTCATCATTGTTGTTCCTTTTTTGAGATGATATATCTCTATGCTATTCAAAGTGCCGGGAGGCCTATGTGATTTATGTGATTTAATTCCTGATGAACAGGTAATTGAATTTTTCTGAGTAACTTTATCGCCATCTTGTGATGTTGACATTTTTGCCTAGCCTGCCCTTGTTGAAGATTCTATGATATGACAAGTTCGCTCAGCTCACGATCCACTTATATTGTCACGCATCGATTGATGCCTGTCCTAAGAACCCTTTGCTTCCTGAAGTTTATTGATGGATCTAGGTTTGATACCTTTGTTGTTTAAGGAACATAGAGGACGATAATATGACGCTCAGAAGACATGCCTGTCTTGTTGAGGTCGAATATAGGAGACTAGATTTAATCTCTCATTTGATATCTACTAGCTATGATGGAAAGGGAAAGCTTACCACGTGACTACATGCACAGCTGTTTATGATATCCTAAGAAGGCATATAATGTACCATTATTATTGATGCTGTCTGCTGTTCCTGCTGTATTGACTACGTCGATGATGACTATTGTTCTATACCAGTGATGTTACTGCATATTTATCTCCATGTATCTCGTCGTTGTGGCGATATTATATGTTACCAATAACATCACTTGCTGTTCAACGATTTATTGACTTTATACGTTTATGAATTGATGTGACGTCCTTATCTGATACTTGACTTCATAAACACGTCACACATAAACCAGACCACGACACCATAAGATCTTGCCTCATCATCCTTGGTGTCCGAGGGCGATAACCCTCCATGTTGAGTGGCGCTACTACCAAGACACATCAACACTTTATAGCTCCACATCAACATATCCAGTGGAGTACTGTTACACACCTCTAAATAGACACTCTACATATATCTGGTGGAAATCAGCACTCTACATATTGGTGGCCAGTATGTAGAGTGCTGATTTCCACCAGATATATGTAGAGTGTCTATCGTGAGCGTTTTCTGTAGGGTGTGCAAATTTCCGATACTGGAATTTGCAAAACGACTTCTGTTGCTATTTTTTTGTTAGTTGTGATGACATGTGTTAGTATTGTTTTCGTTATTTTTCGCACTCTTTAGTTTTGTTTTGATTTGTTTGTATTCGCTAGCCTACTCTTTCCTATTGTTTAGTTTCATACACCATTTATATTTATACACTGTGGCGTCGTGTATTTGTATTATCTTCTCGCAGATATCATCACATTTTTTGTGATATTTCTTTGCTTTTCGCTTTATTTTTTGTTGATTTCTGCGAATGTTTTCGTATTGTTGCTAAACCTTTGTTATTGTTTACATTGGTATTGTTTACATTGGTATTGTTTATATTGTCATTGTTTACATTGTTAATGTTTACATTGTTAGTGTTTACATGGTTATTGTTTACATTGTGATTGTGTTTACATAGTCATTGGTTACACTTATAGTAGTTAATTCACATTTGATAATGGATTATACTGATGCACTACTACTATACTGATGATAAATAAATGATGAATAGTATTGTGCACTATTGAATGGGAAGTGCACCTATGATCAAGAGTTGATTGATGATATTTCAAAAAGATACACAATATACACAAGGTCTTTGATTTAAGACTTGTTTCCCACAGAGATTGGGATGATAATATGGTGTTGTGAGTAAACAAGTGCTGATTCAAGACTTGTTATTATTAAATTTGAAATAAGGTAATTAATTATTTCAGGTTGTGGACTCAGATTTTAGACAACATGTCTACACTTGAATACTTTATTGAGCAGGGTAAATCGCTTGGGAAGACTGGTGATAAGTTAGAAGAATTTGCAACTACTCAATATGATAAAGCATTAAAAATGGAAGCTGAACAAAAGAAACTGCAGATGCAGGTGGATGAAAAAAGATTCCAAATGGAAATGGAAAAACAAAAAAGAGAAGCAGAAGCTAAAAGACTTGAAAAAGAAGCTGAAAATAAAAGATTAGAAAAACAAGCTGACGCTGAAGAAAAAAAGCTACAAAGAGAAGCAGAAGCAAAAACTGAAGAGAAAAGAGTCTGAAATTAAAAAACTTGAAATAGAAAAGTTAAAGGTTGAAGTTGAGGAGAGAAAAGCAAAAATGGAGCATGAAGAAAAACTCTTAGCTTTGGAAGTTGAGAAATTAAAGGTGATGAACATGGGTAATGCTAATGATGCAAATAAGGTCTCAGATAAGACTAATGCAAGCACTTTCAAGCTTAATCTACCACCATTCAATGCTTCCATCGATGATATAACATTCTATCTGGACAGATTTGAAACTTCATGTAAAGTACATAACATAGATAAATCACTGCAGGTTTATCATTTGTCCAAGATACTTAGAGGTGATGCTTTGAGTATGTTAAGTATGGTAGATGAGCCTGACAAGAACAACTATGAGGTTGTCAGGGCTATATTGTTAAAGAAATACCAACTTGACGAAGACGGCTATCGTCTTCAATTTAAAAATATGTTGCCAGAAACTGGAATGCAATTCTCTGAATTCATTTCAAAGATACGTCTTACTTTTTCACGTTGGGTGGAGCTGTCTAAGACAGAAAAAACTTATGAACGACTTATGGACTTAATACTTAGAGACAAAGTCATGTCTTCTGTCAATGAGTCTTTCCTTGCTTTCCTTCATGAACGTAAACCTAAAACAATAAAAGAAATGGAAGATTTCTGTTGCCAGTATATAACTGCGCATCCTCACGTAACCATTGGTAACTCTAAAGTAAAAGAAGGTCTGCCAGTTGCTTCGGCAGCACCTTATGGTCAAAACTCTAGTCATAGATTCCAACAAAATTTTGATAGGAAAAGTAAGCGTAGTTACGGTCAAAATTATGGAAATCAATTTCAAGGTGATTCTTCTTCGAAGAATTGGAGACAAGCTGACAGTCGTCGTTACTACCAACCTAATAATTTTAGGCATTTCAGAAGAGGATATGGTAACAGAGGTTATTCCTCGCGTAGACCTCAAAACCAAACAAATAGATGTTCGCATCAATGTGGACATGATAATAATCATGGAAACTGTAGTTCAAAACAGGATAACAGTTATAATAGAGACACTAATAACTACAGAGATAATAACAACAGTGATAACTTCAGAGGTAATAGTAGTCGCGGTAGATCTCAATACAAAAAAAAGAGATATCAGCAGGCTAACTCTGTTCAACAAGAATCTCAGGGAGCCTGTAATCAGGTTGTTGATAATAAAACCTCTGACGCTGTCACTTGCTCCGCTTTTGACTTTGGGAGAGCAAACAAATGCCCCCAATGCAGTACTTTGTTCAAACCGACTACAATATCGACTTTGAGTTGTGGTCACCCTCTCCCCGCTCTTCCTGCTTCGGTTGCGCATGACGGGAGAGGTTCTCTAATACTACATAAGGGTCTTGTTAATAATACTCCGGTCTCACTACTTTTCGATTCCGGATGCACCACTATTGGTGTTAGACAATCGCTTGTAGAACCATCCTGTGCGACAGGAAAAGTTATCAAATGTGTGACATTTGGCGGCACTCTAGAGAAATATCCTACTGCTGTAATTCACATTGCTCCTTTCTTTACGGGAGATGTGCATGCCTATCTCTTACCTAATCCTATTGCGGACCTTATTATTGGTCGTATCCACGGAGTAAGGGAATGTACCCCACAGCAGATTGCTGCTTGGGAAGATGATAATATGCAAGCTACCAATGCAGTGGTTACAAGAGCACAAACTCTACAAACACCGCAAACTTCATTGGATAGTGATAATGAAGTTCATAGCCAAGATAGCCACTTGGTTATTTCTCGTGACTCGTTCATAAAATTACAAGAAGAAGATCCTACGCTAAAAAAATTCTTCATTCTTGCGAAGAAGGGTGATCCAAATAAGGATACACAAAAGAAATCCTGGATTGCAATGAGAAACGGCGTACTTGTACGTATGGTACAAGACTCGACAACGTCGGCACATTCACAGATTCTTGTTCCCAAGAGTATGAGAGTGCAAATATTGCAACATGCTCATGACTCGCAATGTGCTGGACACATGGGATTTTCCCGTACAAAGTCGAGAGTCCTTGCGGCTTTCTTTTGGCCCTTTGTTAACAAGGACATTCGTATATACTGCCGATCATGTCAGGTATGTCAGGAGGTCAAATCTAGAGGACCACGACATGCTGCGCCTATCCAGGCTGCTGACATCCCTATTCGGCCATTTCAGAAAATGGCCATAGATATTATTGGCCCTTTTAAGATAAAGTCGGCCAGAGGACATCAGTTTATCCTTACATGTGTCGATATGTGCACACGTTGGCCAGAGGCTATCCCTCTAAAGAGTATATCTACTACAGATATCGCAGATGCTCTTTGGCTGATATTTTCTCGCTTGGGGTTCCCCAGAGAAATACTATCAGACCATGGCACTCAACTCATATCTGATACTATGTCTCAAGTAATGTCTACCTTACACATTAAAAGATCTCTCAGTACCATCTATCATCCTATGTCTAATGGGTTAGTTGAGCGTCTGAATAGAACGCTCAAGACTTTACTTGGTAAGATAACTGAAGATCATCCTCAAGATTGGGACAGGGTTTTACCCGCGGCTCTCTTTGCCTATAGAGAGGTCCCAAACGAACACACAGGATTTTCTCCCTTTGAACTTGTCTTTGGCGCGCGTCCGCGCGGCCCTATGTCTTTGTTACACGATCTCATCACTGCCGATGATATTAGTGATGACACTCAATCCTCATATGAGTATGTCATTGCTCTTAGGCAAAAGATCATTGAGGCATGCAAACTAGCGACTGCTTCGTCAGAAATTGCTAAAGAAAAAGCAAGGCAGTTTGCTAACAAGAACAGATGTCTACGACAACTTTGTCCAGGTGACAAAGCATTCGTCCTACTCCCCAGTAGGGAAAATAGACTTCTGATTGCATGGAAAGGTCCATATGCAATAGTCTCACGAATTTCCGATGTTGACTATGTGGTCGATATAGATGGAAAGCATAAAACTTTCCATATCAACATGCTGGCGGAATTTCATGAGCGTCCAGACTATTTGCTGCCTATTTTCCAGGCAACGGACGATTCTTCTGTACCTCATGGTCATTACTCATCCCTGTCTGTCATACAGGATGAGGAATCTGTTTTTTCTGATGTCGATCTTCCTCTTCCAGTGGTTCCACTACATTCCATGGAATCTTGGAAAGATGTCTCCATTTCTCCTAATCTTTCTGTTGATGAACATCGTCAAGTCTCGTCGATGTTACAGACATTTAAGGATGTTCTAACCGACATCCCTGGTCACACGCATGTCATAGAACATGACATAATTCTTACCGACAATAATCCTATTAGGGTTAGGCCTTATCCTATCCCTATACACTTTCAGTCACAAGTGGAAAAGGAACTGCATGAAATGAATCAATTAAACATAATTGAACCGTCTACTTCACCATATTCTTCTTCCATGGTTATTGTTCGGAAGAAAGATAAGAACATACGAATTTGCGTTGATTATCGCAAATTAAATCAAGTCAAAAAGTTCGATGCTGAACCGATGCCTTTACTAGAAGATCTACTTATTAGACTTTCTAATTCTAGATTCTTCACTAAACTTGACTTGTCTAAAGGTTATTGGCAAGTGCCTTTAGCAGATCATGCCAAACCTCTTACTGCTTTCTCAACACCTAGGGGTCTATTTCAATGGAATGTTATGCCTTTCGGTCTTATGAACGCCCCTGCTACTTTCGTTCGCATGATGCGTCGAATTCTTTCTCATCGTTCAGATGTCATCGCATACTTAGATGATATCTGTCTCTTCAGTGATTCGTGGGAAGATCACTATTTGGGTTTATATGACCTAGTGTCCACTCTACGTGAGTTTAATTTGACAGCAAAACCCTCTAAAGCCTATGTTGGTTTTGGTGAAATCTCTTTCCTGGGTCATCGTGTTGGTCATGGTCTCTTGAAGACAGAAGACCACAATACTTCGAAAATATTTAACATTTCTTTACCTAAAACGAAGAAACAAGTCCGTAGTCTCTTGGGTTTAATTCAATTCTATGGCAGATTCATCCCGAATCTATCTTCGATCATGGCACCTCTCTCAACTTTGTTGAAGAAAGGGTCGCCTAATCTGGTTCGTTGGTCTCAGGAATGTCAATCTTCCTTAGACCAGATCAAGAAAATATTTTCTTCTCCTCCCATCCTAAGATTACCTACTCTTGATAGGACTTTTGTTCTTCGAAATGATGCTTCATCCACTGGGATCGGAGCAGCACTTATGCAGGAATATGCTGAAACTCTGCATCCTGTTATGTACATTTCTAGAAAACTAAATGCAGCAGAGAGGAAATACTCGGTTTTAGACCGTGTGTTGTTGGCTATGGTTTGGTCAATTCTCAAACTACAAAGATTCCTCCTGGGCGCACATTTCATTCCAGAAACTGATCAAAAAGCTCTTACAGCTATTCAGACTAAGAACTTGAAGAGTTCGAGATCCACTCGATATGCTATTGCTCTTCAACCTTTTCACTTCACGGTACGAGCTATCCGTGGTTCGGATAATGTGATGGCTGACATTCTGTCTAGATGCCCACATGATTCCAACTAATACTTCTGTCCTATATTCATATATATATATATTACAGAATAATAACACACCTATATTACTACAATACATTAGCACATCTGTCCTCACTTTAGGTGAACACATACTATTGTGCTTTGTTATCATCTTCTTCTGTTCCCATCTTTAATATAAGAGGAAGACTGAGTAGTTAATATAACACAATTGTTAATAATAATGTATTGTATAGTATGAAACTTAATGACACTTTCCTTGGAACGACAGGAGATGTGTCCTGGATCGTCATTTATGTTTAGTTATGTAATCATATTATTAAACATTTAGATAATGTACTATTTAATATTCAATATCAGATGTGTACATCCATTCTAAGCGGTATTAGAGTATGACACCGCTATTTGATTATGATGATATGAACTTGCATATTTATATTGTATTTTCATGCAAGCGTAGTGTGTGTTGGTGGCACCTCTCCGATATGTTTTTTCAAGTCAGATTTTATCGTTGAGAAATATTCTCACCAGACACTTTATGTGTCAATTTAGCCTCATATTAGGCAGTGCAACTAGTTATCCCCGCATAATTCATGCGTTGTTAAACTGCTTTTGGTTTTACTCTTGGATATTAAAAAAAAAAAAATGTTGCACATTTTTTTTTATCGGGAGGTTGCGGTAATGTTGCGCTAAACTTGTCGCAACTTATTCTGACTACGTATTCTGACCATGCATTCTGACTATCTATTTAATTTTTTAATGCATGGGAAGTAACTCATGGAATCGTAGTCACTTTTATTTCTTCAGTTGTCTAATCGTGATAGCATCGGCAAGCAGTTGTCTATTTTGATAGCGACGGTTGCCGATACTTTGTGTGTGAGCGATTTTAAGTCATAACCATGTATGGAGCGTTTTCCTAGAAACAGTTGGCAACTTGCGATGTCATTTCCTTTTAAGGTTCGAAATCTTCAGACGAACATCGTAGAACATTCTTCGTTTCGTAAGTTAGCTGAGCTGTATTCGATTCGCGTGTTCTGCGCATGTCCTAGTTTGTGTCGTTGTTTGAATGATTTCCGCCCAGAGGAGACTTGGCAGAATTGCTGGTGAAGCGAGACGTAGCTTTGTGCTGGCGTCTTCGCTTATATTATTCAGGAAGGAGTCCTCATCATTGTTGTTCCTTTTTTGAGATGATATATCTCTATGCTATTCAAAGTGCCGGGAGGCCTATGTGATTTATGTGATTTAATTCCTGATGAACAGGTAATTGAATTTTTCTGAGTAACTTTATCGCCATCTTGTGATGTTGACATTTTTGCCTAGCCTGCCCTTGTTGAAGAGTCTATGATATGACAAGTTCGCTCAGCTCACGATCCACTTATATTGTCACGCATCGATTGATGCCTGTCCTAAGGACCCTTTGCTTCCTGAAGTTTATTGATGGATCTAGATTTGATACCTTTGTTGTTTAAGGAACATAGAGGACGATAATATGACGCTCAGAAGACATGCCTGTCTTGTTGAGGTCGAATATAGGAGACTAGATTTAATCTCTTATTAACGCCGTCTGCTAAAGGTTACCAGACGTGCAATTATAAAGGTTAAGACATTTAATATATTGCGATAGATGTTTCAATTAATGAACGCTTTATACACGATCGATTATGACGTGTATAGCGTTGTTTAGGACACAGTCGGTAACTAAGAAACGCTACCCTTTTCACATTGACCGTCAAGCTGTTAAGACGCGTCTGACTCTCCTTCCAATGTTGGGCATGGTATTGCCATACAGATATATTTTATGCAAGTACGGACATGGGTCAGTCCATTGCTATTACGAAGATTTGAAATGATTAAAGGTCAGTACGAAAGTAAAAATTAAGGAAGGATGAATTACAGTCCATAGTATTTGATTTGCCAGACTCATAGACTCACTGTCGGCCGTTGGAAAACCCCAACCGCGCGTGCATACAGCTATGACAATCTGCATACAGTAATTTGATTATTGGACAAGGACTGATAGGATATCTACATATCTATGCCACATATTTTCAAGTTATAATATGTACCTTTGTGATCAACATGCATGAATCGTCTTGACGTGTAATCTGTATTAAATAATTGTGGACTCAATGGAACCGACTTGTCACATCAATCGTATTCCAAGGTTCAATTATTGTTCAGAATCTTCCACCCCTGCATTCGCGTAATCTTACATAGAAGGCACGATACACGATCACTCAAGAATATCAAGAAGATAAAACAATGGCCAGAATTTATAACTACTTTATTGACATTACATGGAACATTGTTCAGAGCTAACCAAACCACGCCTTGCAACACTTCCACTTGCAACAGTGGTGTCCGGTGTCTGGGGATCGACAAAAAAAATTTCTGAATGACTTTCGAATGAAATGTTTACGATCAAGTTACGATCACATGATGTGCTGAATTATGACCTATGACGCAGTACTCAGTCTAATGCCTAACAACGCGACGTCACTGAAATTCGTGTAGGTGAAACTATCGGAGAAAAACTGAAGTCGTTCTTTTAAGCCTAACCAAGGGAAAAATAAGTCATTTGAAGCAGACACAAGAAATGGACTACAGGAGCAGGCAGTCAAGGGCATTAGCCTAGCTGTTGACGACCTATAGCACTGACCGAAGCAACGGGAAAGATAAGTCTAGCTGTTTAAATTGTCGTCATTGCAAAACCGTAATACTGAGTCCATTTCGCTTTGATTAGGCATGTCTATGTATTTTCATGTATATATGTTAAATTTGTTTTCCATCGTATGTATTTGTTGTTAATTCGTGGGCCGGTTGGAGAGGGAACTGAAATCTCTGGGAATGTCGCGAACAGCTGACCACCTAGATTTCAGTCGTTCTTAGGGAACTTAAACGATCGCACTTTTGGAAGCCCATTGAGGTTGCCATTGGACAGTCTGTCCAAATTTGCTACCGTTTGACAATTTGCGTTAGCTGTACTGTCCCGTAGATAATTGGTGTATTTTATTCGTATTCAGTTAATAATTTTATTCAGTTCTGTACCATGTTCGTCACTATTTCGTCCATTCTCCTCTGACTATCATTTATTTTATGATTGTTAATTTTCGTCCGTTATGAGTCCTGTGACGTCATCATTTTTCGCAGTCATTTTTATTTTTTGTGTACTTTGAATATTAAGTTGACCTCGGGTCAGACCATGACCTTTCATTTGGTCTGTGACATTTCCGCTTATTTTATTTAGTTCATAAATTCATTTTTAATTGTGAAAATGTCTTGTTTGCGTCTTGACATTGTTTGTACCCTTTAGTTGCATCATTGCTTGTCTGTCCTCATGATATATATTTATATTACATTAATAATATGCTATTATATGCAATAATACACTTGTAATCTAATTTAATTAATTTTTTCTGAAATTTAAGGGTAATATGGGACATTGCATAATTATGCAGTGATAGTCCAAGAAAGTAGCACTACAATTTATCATAGATGCCTAGGGCATAATAATATAATATATATATTGACAAAATAAATAATCTTATAGCTACCTTTGAGGTAATAGACCCATTGTATATTATTTAATATACTTTTCTGGTACTAAGAGAGTGACTTAGTACATTGAACAATATCATTACTAGGAATTATACCCAACATTATTGGACATTGAAATTAATTGTGTGATATAATTACATTATATTTAACAGATATCATAACTATTTATGATATAGTATTATTTAGATACAATATTGTTACAAAATATTGTCTATTATTACTGAACTTAAACATTAAGTTCAATACTATTGTGATTACTTATATTGAATATTCCTAAGTTGAGTAAGTATAATAATTACTCTGAAGCTACTATTGACTATTTTCAATTCAATAATAAGAGAAAAAGGCCTGCATTAAAGAAAGAGGAAGAGGACCAAAAGACGGCATTAAAGAAATAGGAAGCAGAACTGGAGATGAAGCAAATTGCCAAGGAAAATAGGTTGAGAGAGATTGCTCAACGTGAAAAGAGAGGTGGAAGAGCAAAGAGCAATCTCCAGGTTGCAGGAAGAAGAGAATAAATTGAAACGAGAGGAAATTATTTTACCTACAACAAGAAATGGAATTGGCGCGGTATTAAATTGGGAGACAGCAAGATTACAAAGCACAAAATGCTGATGTGAAAACCAGAATAATCCCCGACGAGCTCTCACAAAAATGGATCTTGCGTGATAAATCACATCCGTCAATGCCTCAGGTTATTTAAACCAGACAAGCTACTCAACACCTGCTACAACTGTTAATTACTAATAACCCCTTATCGTTTTCAAACGTTGAGTCCTACGATAACCCCAGTTCCCTGTGAGTCGCTTTCCTGGCACGTGCCTACTTTGGCTTGTCTGTTCTTGAACTTTAGATATTTTTCAACGCACTCTAAACTCAAGACCCCACTTGGTGGAGTGACATCATTGTTTTGGCGAACCTTGCCTCAAATCCAATCACAGAGTCGCTCCTATGGTTTGTACATCAAATTAAAAGTCTCTAATTCTTTTGCCTTGAAGAGACTCTATCCATGTCAGGGATTGACGGTTCGATATTTCCTGGTGTATCATGCATGAACCCATCGTTTTAGGCAGTATAACTAGATACGGGCTGCTGAGGTTAAGTCCTTGCATTCTTAATAGTTCATGAAGATTTATCACCCTGGACGATGCCGAAACAACACTGTATAAGTCTGCAAATTTATTCGGGAAGATTTTACCTGACTTGCTATCCAATAGTCTAAATGAATTTTTGGCAACCCTTGGATTTCTAGGAGGATATATTTTGTAAACCGCAATACATTTACCTTCAGAATTGTGTCTTTTGTCTTAACTGGCAGAACTTGTTCATGATAATGATCTCATGTATACTGGTTACATAAAGCCCTAGTTATAAAACAGGATGGATTACACTCACTACGCACTATGGACATCAATTTGTTCTGATATATTGTACTTCGTATACATTCTAGCTGTTAATTTTTTGCATTTTTGCAATAGATGTCAGGGAGCGTTACATATGCGTACCAGATTACTACTACTCACTGACGTCCTACTAGATAAAAACTACTTAGACAAAAATACTTTAGTAATAAGTGTTCGTGCACATCCGTCCGAAGAGGCATAACCTGTTATCATTTGAGCTCAACTTCAGTACTTGACTGGAAATGCCTACTGACTCCTCTATTTAGAACTCGTCTACCTTTAGGCGTCTAATATGGCCTACAGACTAATCAATTTTACGTAACATAACCTCAAACATAAACCTCAGATAACCTACTATCAACTGTTTTAGCTGACCTCAGAAAGAGGTGTGTGACAAACCTTTATAAGATACTCAAACACAATGTACTGTTTAACTTTTCAGCAAGGGGGATAACACGTATATTTAGGACCTAACTTACTTTAGTCATGATTTTCAACAATTAATAAATTTAGTTCTAATCATGAGTTCTCAAATGTTGAACACTATTAGCGTGATAGAATTATTAAGTCACTCATAACTTTACTAAAGTACTAACCCGACATTGTCCCAACTTAACACAGGCCAAAATCCTCCATTATAATCGATTTTACATTACTCCCAATGATAATTTAAACACTTTTCCAGGCGTAATAGATCATGGCTTTATGGGGGATCATCGAGTTACGATTTGCAGATACAGTATACTATTAATAGGTGCCTATGACGTAGTTACGAGGGATATCTAACAGTTAAAAACATCGAATCGATCTCATTAATCACTTCGGTTCGGTACACAATTCATTTCTAACTCCTCATTAAGTTGACTGCCGTAACCTGTGGCGGTCTAATGCAGTTGGCCTACATCATGAATGTTGTTTACAAAGCCCCCCAAGACATCACAGTGTAGACAGAAGCTGGTAAACCAAAGGAAAATCACAATAACTAGCTTCATCAGGGACTTCTAATGATTGCCAACAACGGGCCAAAATGAGTTCAACACAGTCTGTGGTTATAGTCTTGCTGAGATAGAAATGCTGTCAATCTCAAACAAACTACCACAATGTCCAACATAACACTTAATTATAATCATCACATACTCCCACTGATAAATCTATAGGAATGTAATTCAGGGCAGCGAGACATCGAGATAATAGCTTAGCTATAAGTACATGACGAGATAATTCTTAACAATTATACTCGGGAGATTTTCATCCTCATTCTCGGGGATCATTTTAGTTACAACTCATAATACAACCATCTCAAGGCGGCATTTAGGTAATTCAAGTGGATCCCTATCACAGTGTCCCCCACTATTGATGGGTAATAATGCTCGGAACACAGTCTTCTGCTGCATGTTTTGAGGTAATTATAATGGGGCAAAGTTGCCATACATCCCAGCTTAGTGCAGAACGTGAAAGGAATATGTTCGCTGGACATGACGTTTTTGGTCTTGCAACAATGAGTTGTTACAGGCTATACTCCAACATTTTTTAACAGGGGATTGTCAATCGGACTCCTTTTCGTTCACAGTGAACGTTCAGGATACAAAACGAGTTGGTGTATACAGTGCTGTGGCCCTCCCAGCTAGTGCAGCAGGATAATATGTTGTGGAGTCTTTTGGTGGAACCGTCCGAGTTTTATTACAGCTATTATTCCAACATAACAGACTCCTTTTTAGCGGAATGAAAAGTAATGTACTAAAGAGATGCCTATAGCTGTTTGATGGGTCGTATACACGCTGTAAAGATATGTACTCCAGATGAGATCATAGGAATGGGAAACAGAAACATAAACCTATGTACTAGTTGGAAACGCACGTGACACGACTAGAGCGCAGACTCAACTCATGCGGAGTAAAGGTCGATCAACGTGCTTAATGTGAGAAATGGCATTGCAGACAACCAAGAGGGATTTGTAGTCAATTCACCTATTGACAGGGAAATAGCATTTGCAACCAAACAAAAAGAGGATAAAATCTTTAAAAAAAATTTTTTTACTGGTGTTGATAAAGTTGACAATCTCTATCCTCAGGTAATAATAACAAACATTTGTTATTGTTATTAAAAATGGCATATTGATTAGATGTTTTCATGACAAATCACAAATGAAACCCCGTGAAATACAACAAGTTATGGTCCCATATACTTTTCAGGACGGTACAAGTTCTTCATTCTTCAACATGCACATGACTCAACATTGTGCTGGACCCATATGGGATAATACTCGAACACGATCTCGAGTACTGTCTTCATTCTTTTGGCCAGGGGTGTCAAGAGATATTTCGCAGTATGTACGTTCCTGTACTACATGCCAAGAAGTGAAAGCACGTGGAGCTTTTCACACGGCGCCTATTCAGGCTTGCGATATCTCAGTGAGACCTTTTGACAAGATGGCAATAGACATTATTGGTCCATTGCTACCATCGGCCAGAGGACATAGATTCGTCCTTACGTGCATTGATTTGTGCACTCGATGGCCAGAAGCTATCCCATTAAAGACCACCACTACCACAGATGTAGCTGATGCACTACATCTCATCTTTTCTAGAATAGGGTTTCCTAGAAAACTTTTATCAGACCATGGGTCACAGTTTATATCTGACACCATGAAGGAAGTCATGAAAACTTGGGACATTGATAGGAATTTAAGTAGTATTTATCATCCGATGAGTAATGGTGCGGTTGAAAGACTTAACCGTACACTTAAACAACTACTACATAAGGTTACTGATAAGCACCCTCATGACTGGGACAGAGCACTCCCAGCTGTTCTATTTGCTTATCGGGAGGTACCGCATGAACAAACTGGCTTCTCTCCCTTTGAATTAGTTTTTGGTGCTCCCCCAAGAGGTCCTATGGGACTAATAAAAGAATTATTAATTGACGAAGAGATTACTCCGGACACTCAGTCATCTTACGCGTACGTGATTAATCTTCGGAAGAACATTATTGAGTCTTGCCAGTTGGCAACAGCTTCTTCTGAGGCTGCAAAAGCTAAGGCTCGATCTCTACAAAATAAGTCTCGACGATTACGCCAATTATTCCCAGGCGACGAGGCTTATGTGTTACTTCCTCACAATAACAATAAATTATTGATATCTTGGAATGGTCCTTACAAAGTCATTGATAAAAAATCCGACGTTCATTACCTCTTAGAAATCAAGGGACACAAAAAGATATTTCATATTAACATGCTCAAGCAATTTCATACACGTCCTGAACACTTACAGTCAATTTTTCATGAACTAGATGACAACACAGTATCCACTTGTCATTATACTAACTTATCTGTCATCCAGGAAGAAGAATCTTCTTTTCCTGAGGTACAGTTACCGTTACCTGTACCAGTAGTTCAACCTACTGAATCTTGGCGGGATGTAACCATCTCTTCAACGGTTACACCGCAACAGCGTCTACAGATTGCTAATCTATTACAATCTTATCCAGATGTGTTGACCGACGTCCCGGGTCGCACATCGGCTATCAGTCATGACATTACTCTCAATGATGATACACCTATTCGTGTACATCCCTATTCTGTTCCTTTAACATTTTCCTTGGCGTAAAGAGTTAGGTTGAGCGGGTACTAAAGACACTTGAACAGATGTTTGATTCTCTGGGAAAAATCAGTTAGAGACTAGTAATTCGCCATTCCTCTTCTCCATTAGTGATTGTCGGAAGTAAGGGACAATAACATCAGACTATGTGTTGATTATAGAAAATTTAAATGCTAAGGACTATAGTTGACAGCGAACCACATCCATCTTATCGACGTACTTACTGCCTACGTCTATCCAACGCAAACTATATTTAGTAAGATAGACTTAACTAAAGGGGCATTAATTGGCAGATACCACACTGACGAAAATGGCTAAGTAACTTAGCTACCCGTGCATTTTCCACTCCACAAGGTCTATACCAGTGGAATGTGATGCCTTTTGGGCTTGTTAATGCGCCAGCTACCTTCATTCGCCTGATGCGACAAATTTTATCAGGTAGACCAGACGTTATTACATATATTGACGACATATGCTTGTTTAGTTCGTACTATGTTTGAGGAATACATTGTTTCGGGACTTAGATATGTTTTTGACACTCTAAGGAATTATCATCTAACTGCTAAACCTACAAAGGTGCAAAGTCGTGCGTGAGAATGAGAAATAACATTTTTGGGAGACATCATCAATTGGATCGGGATATAATCCGAAACGTTATCTAAGTACAGTCTCCAAAATTCTAAACATAGCAGTTCCCTCAGTACGAAGAAACAGTGTCAGGAGTTTGTTTTGGACTTGTTCAATTATTTACAGTAGTAGATTCATACACCAAACTTGTCATTTCCATCTCACGGCTGTATTGTCTCTTACATTGTGTAAAAAAAAGTACATAGCGCCGGTGAGGATGACATGGACTGGTACATGCAAATGAATACTTTTCAACAAAATTATAACATTTTGTTCTCATGTACAATGAAATATACCGAATAACGTTTAGTAGATAAACTCTCCGTGATGTTCTTTCGAAAAGATTTTTGCTTCTTACCTTACGAACAGATGCTAGTAAAGCTCTATGGGGGGGGGGGGGGGGGGGGGGGGGGTACGGCATGTGGACGCATGCCTGCGCTCCAGAACACTTGAATAGTTGGGATGACAGCGGCATTAACACCCCACTGTATCTAACTATTATATTTCAAGAAAGCTCAAAGCCGCTTTTTAAACCAAAGTATTCCATCAGTCGACAAGGAACTTTTGTTCTGTGCCATTATGGGCAATAACGAAGCTTGGAAAAGAGAAAATTCAGGGGACTTGGTATGCAAAAGCTCTGAAACAGCTTGTACTAGCATACTGAGGGTTATCTCACATCGTATGCTCCGGTCGCAGCTCCTTGCGTCGATTCCAACCACGGGGGGGGGGGGGGGGGGCAAAAGCGAGAAGTCTAGATAAATCTTGCCAGATATTTCAATGATCATCTCGTACAGCCATTTTATTTTCCTAGTTTCTCCATATTGAACTACAGTACTGTACACTGGCAACTCATGATTGAAATATTCCCTTGTTTGTGAAAGGGTTACTCGCAGAATTTGAGCAAATTCGTCACGTAACATCCTATCACAAAGAATTCTCACGATTGAACATATCAACTACTTGAAAATTCATTGTGGCTATATGTTAAATACCGTACATCAATGGTCTAGGGAGGGGGAATACTACATATGGCATTGAACGAATAGTAAAACATTGGACTATAAAAAGGTAGAAGGAACTAACCTTGGTGGCTGTTCAATTTAAACTACTTGTATAAACAACTATATTGCATCACAGAATTGTGAATTACATAGAAGCACGAATCGCAAGGTATTTATAGTTTGCATTCTTTGAAACTTTATGATCTATTACGTCCATTACGAGCAACGATATAGTTGAATACTCTGTTGAACAATCAATATGGATTTTATATCTGACGACTCAATACCGAACTGATGTAAGTGTCTCTGTGTATACTTAATTCTTGGCATGCTGGGATAAATGACAATTTCTTTCCAAGTGCGTAAAACGTTTGAAACACTTTGGGGTGACTAAAAGACGAATTCATCAGTTCAAGGACTAAGCGGATGGACTCATCATCTCCTATACTAATTAATATTAGTTAAACCTGTAATTCTTTCGTTAATTGAATTTATTATCAATTAAAATGAAATGTGAGAAAAAAAAGGCCCCTCGGGATAAGACAATCAAACTTAGATTAATATCCACAGCCTCAATTACCCGGCGCCTGATAATTATGGAAACAAAAATAAATCGTCAGAAAAGTTTTAGATCGACACGAGAATTTTTTTTTAACGGCACGGATACAGAATTAAGTTAGTTATATTAGAGTACCAATTATTCACTAACATGATGAGACGAGTCAATTATGTTAAATTACTTGTATTGATGGGATGGGTATCTATTTCAAGCTTTGACTTATAAATGTCTTTTCTGAATCATAACAAGGCATTAGGAGGAGAATTATAAATAATATAAAACTGTTAATTTTAATAAGAGTTAATTTAATTGTCGGAACTAGTTAAATTATGTGATTCATATACAGACCAATACTATCTACTTCATCTAACCTCACTGGAATTTAATTTACAGTGTATAACAATGATAAAATATAAGACACTTTATTTAGTTGATATAAGAATATAATAATTATTAAAAAATAGAAAAAAAAAGTTTTATTTAAATAATGTGTTTTTTTTACATCATTTTATACTACATGACTAAATATTAGTTCGTACACGCCCCCCGCAACTCTGGTCTCTGGAAATATCAGAGAAAAAAATTAATCAAAAAAAAATTGTGTCGAATTAAAAATGAAAAACTGTTAAGTCCCAAAGTGAAATCGAAAAACCATACAAAAAATCGATTGTCTCATTTTTCCCCCAAATGAAGGGAAAAGTTTACCAGTAAAAAAAATTAGTATAACAGCCCTCGAGCTAAAAAAAACCAACGTGCTAATTATCAAAAGCCGCCGTTAAGAAATCTAAAAAAAAAAAAAAAACCGTTTCAAATTACCACCCAAAACTCTAATAACAAGATCCGATAATGACGCAAAAAAAATATAAAATAAAAAAAAAAACAAATTAAACACAACCCAACCACATCCCCGTCCCCGTAAAAAAAGCACGACCCAATCCCGTAAGGCTTGTTCACGATTGAAAAAAAAAAAAATAAAAAAAACAAGAAGCGCCCACTCCCGTAAAAGTCTCTACGTACTTCCCTCCAATGTCTGGGCCTATGGTATTGCTCCGCTCCGGCCCGAAATCAATTTTCTATGGATCCTAAAAAAAGTACATGGCGGAAAAAAAAATTCAAGGAAAACATTGGCTATTTACAAAGGATTACCCTCTACATATAGATTAAAACGTTGGAGTACAACCTAAGTGTAAAATTAACATACGCCCCCACGACACCCCGCAAAACCCCAACCTCCAACCCATTTGTAACTGCCCTCCCCCCGGCAAGTAAAAGAAGCCCACCCTTCCACGTTGGAAACCCCCAACCGCGCATGCTTGTGCAAAAATAAACAACCACATAACATAACAATCACACAACGCAAAACCCAACCAGCATTACCCCGGGCAGGATGGTCAAGCACCCCCAACCACCCCTCCCTCCATAACCCCCATATTTTCAAACGCCCCCCAAGCCAGGTGACTCATCACACAAACAATCGTCTTGGACGTAACACCAAATGCGTGTCCTATTAAAGTCTGGCGAAGGTTGTGGAAAAAAACTAAATACGACTCTAAACACAAACAAACAACACCACCCCCCAAACAAAAACCAGTCAATGATTGCCCCACACCCCCAGATACACCACCCCCAAACAAGAATAAACTCATAACAAACGAAGGCAATACCCAGACCCACCCCCCCACAAAAGAACAACACACCTAACGAATAGCAACCAATGGCCAGAACAACACTAAGAACTACTTTACAACCCCCCCCCATACATGGAACCTTGTCTCAGAGGCATAAACCAAGTAACCTCACCCTAACTTGTACTACCCCCCCCCCAATAAGCAAACCCCCCCCCCATCCTGAGACCCCACCCCCCTCTGTTCCCCCCCCCCTCCAACCGAGGAAATAGATACTGATTAGCCCATGTATGACGTCCCCCCCCCCCCATGCCCAGACTCTAGAACAACGATCTGTAATGACTATTGTTCTAGACACAAGCGATGTTACTGACATTATCACCGCATCGGCCAATAGTACACTCGATCGTCTATGGCAGTTATTAAATCTTACCAAGATACATCACCGCCTGATGGGCCGCGGCATCCGCCCGAGACCATGACTGTACCAGATACACAAGCGCAAACTGACCTAAGAAAAAATCAAACAAATACATCCATCCCCACCCCCCACAGAACCCATCCCAGCTCATCCTACCCACCCCACTAATCCAACCGGACCCCCCCCCCCCCAATCTTTCTCACCCCACCGCCATAACGAGTCACCACCACCCCATCCCCCCCCAAACCCCCCACCCCCCACCCACCTCCCCCCACCCCCCCCCCACCCCCCCACACCCCCCCCCCCCCCCCCCCCCCAAAAACCCCCCCCCCCCACCCACCCCCCCCTACCCACCCTACCCACACCC